>CM046882.1:15381941-15889095 GCA_025667525.1 Glebionis coronaria
GATCATACGAAGTAACAACTGCCGTCGGTGCTCGCTTCGACACTCCTCGGTTAGGATCTTCCCCGTCTCCATGATAAGGCTTGAGAAAGCTTACGTGAAAGACCGGATGAATCTTCAACTTGAGCGGTAGTTGAACTCGATAAGATACCTTTCCAACACGTCCAATCACCGGGAAAGGGCCTTCATACCTCCGTATCAATCCCTTATGAACCTTCCGCAATGACTTGAATTGTTGAGGCAAGAGCTTCACCATCACTTGATCTCCGACCTCGAACTCAACGTGTCTCCTCCTCTCGTCCGCCCATTTCTTCATTTTCTTAGCCGCTTTGTCCAAAGATGCTCGGGCCATGTCCGCTTGTTCGTGCCACTCCTTCATAGTTTTGTAAGCGGCCGGGCTACTCCCCTCGTACGATGCGGCTAAGGCATTTGGCGTCAATGGTTGGCGCCCCGTGACCAACTCAAAAGGACTCTTCCCCGTGGCTTCACTTCGTTGCATGTTGTAAGAGAATTGAGCAACATCAAGAAGTTTAGCCCAATCATGTTGGTTGGCACTCACATAGTGCCTAAGATAGAGCTCCAATAGTGCATTTACCCTCTCCGTTTGCCCATCCGTTTGGGGATTAAAACTCGTAGAGAAGTTCAAATCCGTCCCCATGATCTTGAACAACTCCGTCCAAAAGCGCCCCGTGAATCTCGGATCTCGATCGCTAACAATCACATGTGGCACTCCCCAATACTTAACCACATTCTTGAAGAAGAGCTTGGCCGTATCATCCGCGGTAACATCGGATGGCGCGGCTATGAAAGTACCATACTTCGAGAATCTATCGACCACCACAATGATACTCCCACTCCCCTCCGACTTTGGCAAACATGTGATAAAGTCCATAGAAACACTCTCCCATGGTCCTTTCGGCGTAGGTAAAGGCTCCAACAATCCTCCGGATTTCTTTTGCTCTATCTTGTCTTGTTGGCAAATTAGGCACGTCCGAACAAATGTCTCAACATCGTCCTCCATCCTCGGCCAATAGTAGGTACCTTCGACTAATGCCAACGTCCTCTTCATCCCCGGATGACCAGCCCACTTTGAGTCATGACACTCTTTCAAGATTACTCGCCTAAGATCACCCCACTTAGGTACGTAAAGCCGATCTCCTTTGGTGAACAACATGTCTCCCTTAAGCCAAAATCTCCGAGTCTTCCCGTCCTTCGCTAAGGCAACGATCTTCTTGGCCATAGGATCATGTTCCAATCCTTCCTTGATTCGGTCTTGGAGGAAGAATTGAGCTTGTGTAATTGCCGCAAACTCCGCTTTGCGACTCAATGCATCGGCTACCACATTAGCCTTCCCCGGCTTGTACTCCAATTGGTAGTCGAACTCGGCTAGGAAGTCTTGCCAACGAGCTTGCTTGGGACTTAACTTCTTTTGGGTTTGAAAGTAACTCGTGGCAATGTTATCCGTCTTGATCACGAATCTCGAACCCAACAAATAATGCCTCCAAATCCTCAAGCAATGGATAACCGCCGTCATCTCCTTCTCTTGCACCGTGTACTTCCTTTCCGTCTCATTTAGCTTTCTACTTTCGAACGCGATCGGGTGTCCATCTTGCATTAGAACTCCTCCAATAGCAAAGTCCGATGCATCCGTGTGTAACTCGAAGGGCATCGTCACATCCGGTAGTCTCAACACCGGCTCTTGTACAATCGCCTTCTTTAATTTCTCGAACGCCGCTTGACATGCTACACTCCAATCCCAAGATTTGTTCTTCTTCAAAAGATCCGTCAATGGTGAGGCTACCGCCGAATAGCCCATTCTTCGATAATAGTTCACCAAGCCAAGGAATGACCGCAACTCCGTCACTTTGGTTGGTGGCTCCCAATCTTGGATAGCTTTAATCTTTGCCCCGTCCATCATCAAGCCTCCATCCTTGATCTTGTGGCCCAAGAACTCGACTTCATCTTGAGCGAAAGAGCATTTCTCCAACTTCACATAAAGTTCATTGTCTCGCAACACCTCGAACACCTGTTTCAAATGCAAGACATGCTCTTCCAAAGTATGACTATAAATGACAATATCATCCAAGTATACAACCACAAATTTATCGAGGAATGGATGAAACAACTTATTCATGAGGGTGCAAAATGTCGCGGGAGCATTTGTCAATCCGAACGGCATGACTAAGAACTCGTAAGAGCCATACCTCGTGACACACGTCGTCTTGGCCTCGTCTCCCTCCGCTATCCGTACTTGGTAGTACCCCGATCTCAAATCCAACTTAGTGAAGTATCTCGCCTTCCCAAGTTGATCAAATAAATCCGCAATAAGAGGAATAGGGTACTTATTTTTAATTGTTACCTTGTTGAGTGCCCGGTAGTCTATACACATCCGCAAGGACCCGTCCTTCTTCCTTTGAAATAGCACCGGCGCACCATATGGGGCCTTCGAAGGTCGAATATAGCCCGCATCCATCAACTCCTTGAGTTGCCTCCTCAACTCTTCTAACTCGGGTGGCGGCATTCGGTAAGGGGCTTTGGCGGGGGGCTTGGAACCTGCTTCCAACTCGATGGTATGATCCACCTCTCGCCTTGGTGGTAGCTTCTTTGGCAACTCTTTGGGCATCACATCCTTGAACTCTTCAAGAACCCTCTCGATCACCTCCGGTACCTCCACTTTGCTTGATTCCTCCTCTGTCTCTAGCCTTGTTACCGCCAAATAGCAAGGCTCGCTCTTGTTGAATCCTTTCTTGAATTGCATGGCCGAAAGGGTCTTTGCTCCACTCTTGGAATCCCGCTCCGTGCTCACCATGCAAGTCTTTCCACCATCTAGGATACATAAAGAATTAGCAAACGGCATAGGAAAAGCTCGTACCTTATCGAGAAACTCTAACCCAAGAACCACTTTGAAGTCATCCATCGGGACCACCGACAAATCAATCGTCCCCTCCCAATCTCCAATCTTTGCTCGGACATCCTTAGCCACTCCATGAATCGGTTTGGCCTCCGAGTTTACCGCCTTGATAGTTCCACTCCCCTTTGTAGCGTTAATCCCTAGCCTCCTAGCTTCATCAACCGCCACAAAGTTATGAGTCGCACCGGAATCGACTAAAGCACGCACCTTTACTCCATTGATAGTTGCTTCGACATATTGTAGGCCTCGCCCTACAACTTTTGGCACCTCCGTCTTCGCCTTGATTGCATTCAAGATCCTCATCGAACCCATGCTTCCGCCATTACTCGTACCTTCGTCTTCATGAGTCGACATTGCGTTGAGGCTTGCTTTCTTCGGGCAATCTCGAGCTCTATGAGGTCCATCGCAAATGAAGCATCCACCACTTTTGTAACTCGTCTTTACGTCTTTCTCCTTTCCGGTAGGGGTTTTTTTTGCATAATCGAACTTCGGTTTTTCTCCCCCACCTTTCTCATGGCTCACCTTCCGATCTTTTGGCTTCGACGGTTCCCTCCTCGAACTAAAGTCAATCAAAGCCTCGGCGTGGGCAATAGCCGTAGCCACGTCTTGGACTCCTCGTCGCTCTAACTCCGTCTTAGCCCACCCTTGCAAACCATCAAGAAAGTAAAAGAGAGAATCTTGCTCGGATAGTTCCGGAATCTCCAAGGTAAGTGTAGTGAACTCTTTCACATACTCCTTAATCGCTCCGTTTTGTTTAAGTTTACGAAGCCGACTCTTCGCCTCGTTCTTAGCATTCTCCGGATAGAATTGCCTCTTGAAATCCGCAACAAAATCAACCCAAGTATTAATAGTAACCGTACCTCGTTCGATATCTCCATGTCGACGTCTCCACCATAACGCCGCAGTGTCCTTCAAGTAGTGAGTAGCCGTCTCGATCTTCATAGCATCCTCCACTATCTTGGCACCCTTCAAGTATCGCTCCATCTCCCATAAGAAATCATCGACCGCTCTAGCCTCCCGCTTTCCTATGAAAGATGATGGTTTAGGAATGTCCATCCTTGGACCATGATTACTAGCGCTACCCACACTAGCCAAGGACATCTTGCACAACTCTACGTCCGCGTGCAAGCTTCCAATAGTATTATGGATTGCGGAGATCTCTTCCCCGAACCTTTTTTCCATCTTCTCCATTCCATCCTTGAACATATCTCGTACGTCAAGGATTTCCTTCTTCATGTCGCCGCTAAGAGCATTTAGGACTACTTTGAAGTCTTCCCTCATACTCTCAAACTCGGATTCAAGATTTGCCAAGCCCTCAACTTGGTTCTTCATATCCGCCATGGATCTCTCGAAATCCGCCATTCTCTTATCCATACTTGCCATAACGTCCCTCGACGATCCTCTCTTCTTGGGGTCTTGGTTATCATTTCGACCACGGTTCCCATCAACACCACTTTCGCTAGCATCGTTCTTCTCAATTTCAATCACCATCGCCTCGAATCGAATCTCGCTCTGATACCACTTGTCACGGACTTGTCTCGACAAGGGTCTTCCGTGCGGCACTTAGTCTCTACTAAGTCAGCCTTGCTCCCAACACTCACCGATCTAGGCAACAAAGAAAGCTACTAAGAAAGAACACAAGAGAACTAGGGGAAAATGCTTGTATTACTAGAGAACTTTACAAGTAGAGAATACAAGTGAATATGAGATGATTTCCCCAAATGAGGATGGCCTATTTATACTACTACTCTAGGGTTACATGTGGGCTCTATTTACAACTCCAAGACAAGGCCCATAATCTACAATCTTCCATTAGGGTTTCTATAAGCTTCCATTAGGGTTTCTAAAGGCTTCCATAATCTTCCACCAAGTCTTCTAGTCTTGTGTAGAATACTCCGGACTCGTGTTAACCTTGTGAACCTAGACGGGGCGTGACAATACGCCCCACAAAAAAAATACTGATAAAATGGCCAAGCTGAGCTGAGTGGGACGATGCAGGATATCACTCTCCTGCATGTGAGTCACGACACCGGTGCCTCTAGTGCCGTGGTTACGGTACCTCCGTAACTAGTACATAAACTGGTCGTGCTTGTATATACTGCTCAGGCAATTTATTTAGTTATTAACATGATTAGTGATAAACTTAAACATATACCGGGGAAAACATTTGGCTGCAGACGGGGAATCCTAAACATGCATAGAAAAGGAAGTCCTTACTGAAAGGACGGAAAATCCGTACCTTGTGCCCATTAATGAAATAAGAATGAAAGCTGAAGGATCGATCCCGACTTCACGAATACTACGAAAATAATAGACGGAAAAATAAGTCGTCTGATAACTGTTTGCAATTACTGCCTCTTATTTGTTCTTAGTTTGATTAAAAACTGTCTTTGTATTATAATACTATATAATCTGATAAATCTGAATGTTCTGTATTATTTCTGATATGTGTATTCTTGTAATTCTGATTACCGTATGATATGTATTTCTAATATTTACGATCTTACTAAAAAAAATAGTAACCTGTCATACATAGAAAGTTTCCTGATTTAGAAATATTTTCAATTTAATATCTTTAAATAAAATTATTTATAAATCATAAGTTTTTAATAGGGTAAAAATGAAAGCTAGAATTAATTTAATTTTATTAATTAGATAACCAAAATTGGATAATATAATTAATTTATTTATATAACTCATTTATAAAATAATTTACCAATTACATTAATTTGTGCTTCCCACTGTTTGATTAGTTTTCCCACTGCCAAAGCAGTGTTCCCACTGCTAGTTCACGTTTCCCCCTGTTAGTATACAACTTCCCACTGTTCGTATAAAGTTCCCACTGTTAATGTACTCCCAAACAGCCCCTGCTGGAACTGCAGTCCCAAACGCCCCTGCTGGAACTGCAGTCCCAAACGCACCCTTAACTGTTTCTAAACCGGGTTGCCAAACACCCCCTGTTTTCTTACTGTTTTTGAACCAAACCCTTGATGGTTTGTGATTCGAGGCTGGGCAACAAAAGGGGCCACCGAGACTCTTTTAGGTCTCGGTTCCATACACCAAACAAACCCGACATCGCTAAATCATTAGAATCCCCGTTTGGGGTTGCTGCTCACGACAGGTCCAAAAAAATCAGCACTACGCTGCCCCGTTTGGGTCACGGCTGGCTTGAAGACAACACACCGAGACCTTTCTGGGTCTCGGTTTCCGTGTACAAAACAACCCGGTACTCTTCTTTTGATTAAAGTAAGATTGTCTACTGATTTCCGTTTATATAGATCACAACCAAATAAAACTCGTGGTTAAAATTAAAAACAGATCGAGTGTGATTACCTTACCATGTTTTAGGAGATGGATACATATACCCGGCTCAAATAGACAACGCAATCTGGAAACCCTTTTTTTTTTTTTAAAACGGCGTCCATACCCTAGAAACCTTAAGCGTATATTTTTTTTTGTTTTCTGTCTGGACAAGAAAGAGGGGGAAGTTTACCCCGTGTTTTTTTTTGTGTCTATGGGTCGGGCTTAAAAGCCCATCATAATCTTCCTTGTTTCTCTTAAATTTTGGCCCCCTTTAATATATATATATATATAATTTTTCCTTTTGTTTTTCGACATTTGTAAATTATTACGTATGCGTATTATATTTCCCGTGTTTTAATTTTTCTGAAACGTGATTCTTTTCTGTATGCTAAAATAACACATACGTAATATTTTCTGAACTTAATAATTATTTTTTTTTTGAATAATTATATATATAGTTTATAATAAATCGAGACTGCGTATTAATATTCGAAGTATTAAATACGGGTTTTACAATTCTTCCCCTCTAAAAACAATAATTCGTCCCCGAATTAAAGATACGACTATATTGGGTTTTACAATTCTTCCCCTCTAAAAAGGAGAAATCCGTCCTCGAATTAAAGGTAATAAGCTGATGAAGATATAAAAGCTGAAAGGACACATATGCTGCAAGAGCATGAAAGCTGAAAAGACATATACGCTGAAGGATTATTCGTCCTTGAATGAGAACATAATGCTGTTGAAAGGGTATAAACATGACATGACTGAAGTGAACATGAAACGTGACATGACTGAAAGAACTTAAGTGGATTTATTAAAGGAAAAGGAATGAGAGGTCCGGATGGACTCCTCCGTTTCGAGTGGCTTCCCGCTCGAAACGATTCCTTCAAAGGTCTAAACACAGTGAAAATTATTGTCCTGATGACTATGTCCTGACGATGCTGAATAGTTTCTGGTTCCATACTTAAGATGGATTTTCTGAATCTGATAACATGAATAAGCCATAACATGAAAAGGTACGTACAATTATTCTGAAGAGATAACAAGTATATCTCTGGGCAGGCTGATAAAATATATAGGGACGAATTACGTGAACAATTCTGAATATGCTAAGTGAGCAATTGTGAACGTGGTTCATAATTATATGAGGAGCGCTGGCATAGAATTAGAATATGATAAGTGAAACATACTGTGAACGTGATACTAGAACATATCATGAACGTATGCTGACCGAGGAATGAATGCCCAACGATACGGCCTGAGATGTGAAACGTCTGTCTGGTTATGGAATAGTTGTGCTAAACTTGAGTCTGGTCTCTCAAGCTTTCTGTAACCGTATTCGGTAATAAACTGAGAAATGTGTATCGTGAAATGGCACACGAACTTGAACGTGAACAATGTTATGAACACAAACGTGAGCTTAAATTATGAGATAGCATAAAAGATGAACTGAAACAGCATCATACCGCGAATGAGACGTAAACGTGAAAGTGAAAATAAACATGAACTTAAAGTGGCGTAAACATACACTTGATCGTAAACATGAATTATGTCTGATATGATGGTCGATGGAATGCCTTGAATTCGTACGATTTACTGCTGAATTTCTAAAATTTCTGCAGATCTGCTACTACGTGATCCTTTCGGATGAAAGAAACGCGCAGGCTGATTACATGGTTGACGATAACTTAGATAGTATCATACTTTCTCTGAGCTTGTGGTAACTGATAACAATTTCATGGAATTTCGTCTCAATTCTGCTTAAAATTTATAAGGATTTTAGTAACTCACTAACATGACGGCATTCTATCTTGAACCTGCAGTAGGTCAGGCATCTAGATATGAACATAGCTGCATTAATGTGTGATGCGGATTCTATTAAAGTTTTGTCTGGGATTATGGAACATTATGGGGGAAATCTGGTTGAATAGTCATAAAACATTTTTAGTGAGAATTGTCGGCAATTTCTGCGGTAGTAGTCAATTGAGTTCTAGAAAATTTTATATCGTTCACAGGCGTCAGTCGGGACCATCAGGTGATGGCCTTCACCTGCGCAGGATTGTCTGAAATTTCTTTCTGTTGATTGTGGTGGCTCAGAAATGCCACTTTGTTCAAGTGAGATTTATATCTGGAAAGTTGGGTATAAAAAAATAACTCCTATTGAAGATTCGGTACAATTGCGAGAATATGAGTCTCGTGTTCTTCTCTAGTATTAGGCATATCAGAATGTGATCAATGAATATACTGATGATATTGCATGGGAGTCATAAAAAAATTTATTCATAATTTCATAATCTAACTGGAGCGTTAGGGAGCTCAGAAGTATAAAAAAAAATATATATTTTTTTTGAGGGACTATAACATGTTCAACAGCAATCTGGAAAACATCATGTTCTTCTCTCACCACTATTGGTGGCACGATCTCGAATTGTTCTGGAAAATATTTAAGACATCGTAGCAGGTCAGGTAACCTCCTATGAGTATCGTTTTATGAATGGTACCGGCCTTCTTTCTGTTAGACAGAAACGATACACCTCCTGGTGGTGCGTTAGGGCGAATAAAGCCTCGTTTCGGTAATTCTTGCAGCAATTGCTGCAACTCTTTTAACTTAGCTGAAGCCCTGTGATCAAGAATTTTGAAAACAGGTTCTGTTCTTGAGACTAGCTCGATGTTTAAATTTCTGTCTCGTGGTTAAGAAGGAATTTCTTGAAAACTTTCTGAATTTATATCCGGAACTCGGGAATAATCTGCTGATCATGAATTTAAGGAATTTCAGAAGTGAATTTATAACAGGTATGTAAAAGTCTTCGTAGCTATGGACTGACAAACTACGTGCTTGTAATGTAGACGTAATTTGTACTGATTTTTCTGACAGAAAGTATAATGAATATATTTGGGATTTAGTAGAAACGGATCTCGTCATTAACTGAAATAAGGCTTTAATAAATATGGTGATACTGTGGAGTCCTTTCTGGCTGAGAGGCAGGTGACCACCTGATCTAAGATAAAGCTGACATAGGAATACTTGAAGTGATCATGGCGACTTTTCACTGAATGGGTTCGTCTGTAATCTCACAGAGTGAATGTTGCGTGTTTAACCTGGATCATACTCTAGTGGTGGTGGCTAATTTTTTTTTTAATGATCTGATTCATGCGTGACATAATAGAACGGGTATAACCCTTTCTGAAAGATACCCTGAATTACTGAGGGTCTTGCTTGGAACATACTGGAGTTAGGAGCTCGGACTCGTACTTTGAGAAGATATTCGTATGACGTGTATCATGACTGGTGCCCTGATATGTGTCTTCCGAAATGATACCTGAGAACTATGTCTTGACTGATGTCTTGGCACGTGTTTTAATAGATGAATATGAATAAGGCTGAAAAATTTCGGTAACTGTTAGGATTGGCGGACCGGTTAGACTGCTGACCTCTGTATTTCTGGTCACGTCCGTGCCGGAGTTCCGATGGTTACTGACTGATTAATTATGAGCGCGGGGGTTGTCACTACTACTTTGTCTGTCATTTATGACGGTCATTATCATGACCGTGATTCATGTAACTATTCTGCTGAGTGGCCGGCTGAGTTCCGGTTTCCACTCTTCTGAATGAACGGTTGGCTAAGTGAAATGTGACATCTAACTAAGAAGGTAAAAGTATGGAGTGGAATGGTAGTGTCTGATGGTTGGATTTTATTCTAGTCAGAAATTTCAATTTATAGTTTTCGTCCTTGTTCTGCAGAGTCTTCATGGTATGAACGGCATCAGCATCTTGAGAGATTCCCAAAGTATCAGCAGCATCAGCATCTGTGTGGTCTTCAGAGTGTTAGCGGCATCAGCATCTAGCAAAATCTTCCACTCACGAGCAGCATCAGCAACTGGTAAAATATCAACAAGTGGAAACGCCTGAGATGATTGAGGATCGATTAGCAATATCCATGGAGTAGGGTACCTGGAGTACACCTGGCTACTGTACGTGAAGTACAAAATGAATACTGCACATGTAGCAAATCTGAGACACTGTACGTATAGTACACGTGAAATATTATACATGGAGTATAACTGAGACACTGTACATGGGGTACATATGGAATACTGTACATGGAGCTGGTGGAAATTTTATGGGATGATCGATACTGGTGTCGCTTGCCTGACATTATCAAGAAACAAATTGATTTAAACGGTAGTAAGCTGATCTGAAATAAATAACATGATAGGCTGACAATTCTTGCGTTGACTTAATGCTGGTTGTATAGAGGCTGAAAAGTATGATTAAACGGAGTTTCATCAATATTCAGTATAAAGACATGATTGATGAAAACCAGGACATGATTTATCATGAAATAGGATGATACTGTAATCCTTCTGTATTTTAGGGTGAAAACACTATCACCTTGCTAAAGACATAATCCTCGTAATGAGACATGAACTTAGTCAGCATGAGAACGACATTCTCGTGAAAGTATAAACTTGACTGATACAAATAACATAGGAGAATAATCAACTGAGGTTTAACATCAACTGATGTGGATAGCTATGGTTCAATCCTCAGAATCCAAAGAAGAAAACATGAGACTAAGTATGGGCTATTCTGGTTCGATCCATACTGGTCAAAATTTTCTGAGAACTGTCATGTATAGAAATTTATAATCTGATATTAAATATGGATGGCTGTAGTCTAATCCATACTTGTCAAAATTTATAGAATGTCATGATATGACAAATGTGAACAACTATTGATCGGTTCACAAAACAACATTTGACTGAAAATCATGAAATTTGATCTAAACATTGGTGAACGTATATGGGCTGGTTCACCACGTAATATTGGACTGAAAACATGAATCTGACATGAGTAAGGATAAGCGTCCATGATCAGTTCATCTATACAAAAATCCGAACGGGCAAGGGTGAACGCCTATGGTCAGTTCACCAAAACGATAACTCGCTAAAAAGCACATGCGACTAAGTATGGCTAGTTATGTACCAACCTTTTGCTTAGTCAAAACTTTAAGAAAACTGACTGATAATTGAAGAAAACTGACTGAATAATCCATGAGAAACATGAATGATAACAACGCCAAAATCTGGGAAGTCCCTGGTGACTACCCACTAGTCACAGGTCAAGTTTTAGAGCCTACAGGTCGAACCTTGCGCTCTGATACCATAATTGTAACACCCCACTTGGATAAATGGACCGTTACGTGTATTTATGGCGTGTCATCAAAGCATAAGGTAAATGTCCTAGAACATTAACTGACCATAAAGGAAATACCGGAAATCAAACATCGGTAATCCAAACATAAGCCCAAAACATGAAATATAAAATACTGAATGAAAGGACTAAACAATGTCCAAATAAGCAGAATAATATAAGAAATGCATAAAGTAAGAAGCCTGGGTAGCTTCCATCCAAATGCACACGCTCTTGGAATCCTAAAAGCATCCTGATGTACCTGCCGTTAGAACATGAAAGGAACTATGGCTGAGCATAACGCTCAGTGAACGGATATGAAGCATGATAAGGAATTACTGAAATGAAGTAGATGATAAATACTGAAGCTGTAAGACTGATATGTAACATGTGGTAGAACTCTGCATAAAATCTGAGCAACCTGGTTCATATATACTGATACTGAACTATAACTATTAATTCTGAAAACGTGCATTTACTGTATTTTATTTGCCAGAGCTTATATAGGTCACGTGCTGTAACAACCGTGCATGAATAACTGGAGGGGTGACCTCGTCATGCTGTAGAGGGGTGACCTCTAAATAACTGTGTTGGGTGGAGGGATCAGCTCCAATGTGAAGGATGTAGAGCACACACCACATTCACCCTGATAACTTGTAACACATATAAGCCTAGGATGCATCCATACGCCCCACAAAAAAAATACTGATAAAATGGCCAAGCTGAGCTGAGTGGGACGATGCAGGATATCACTCTCCTGCATGTGAGTCACGACACCGGTGCCTCTAGTGTCGTGGTTACGGTACCTCCGTAACTAGTACATAAACTGGTCGTGCTTGTATATAATGCTCAGGCAATTTATTTAGTTATTAACATGATTACTGATAAACTTAAACATATACTGGGGAAAACATTTGGCTGCAGACGGGGAATCCTAAACATGCATAGAAAAGGAAGTCCTTACTGAAAGGACGGAAAATCCGTACCTTGTGCCCATTAATGAAATAAGAATGAAAGCTGAAGGATCGATCCCGACTTCACGAATACTACGAAAATAATAGACGGAAAAATAAGTCGTCTGATAACTGTTTGCAATTACTGCCTCTTATTTGTTCTTAGTTTGATTCAAAACTGTCTTTGTATTATAATACTATATAATCTGATAAATCTGAATGTTCTGTATTATTTCTGATATGTGTATTCTTGTAATTCTGATTACCGTATGATATGTATTTCTAATATTTACGATCTTACTAAAAAAAATAGTAACCTGTCATACATAGAAAGTTTCCTGATTTAGAAATATTTTCAATTTAATATCTTTAAATAAAATTATTTATAAATCATAAGTTTTTAATAGGGTAAAAATGTAAGCTAGAATTAATTTAATTTTATTAATTAGATAACCAAAATTGGATAATATAATTAATTTATTTATATAACTCATTTATAAAATAATTTACCAATTACATTAATTTGTGCTTCCCACTGTTTGATTAGTTTTCCCACTGCCAAAGCAGTGTTCCCACTGCTAGTTCACGTTTCCCCTTGTTAGTATACAACTTCCCACTGTTCGTATAAAGTTCCCACTGTTAATGTACTCCCAAACAGCCCCTGCTGGAACTGCAGTCCCAAACGCCCCTGCTGGAACTGCAGTCCCAAACGCACCCTTAACTGTTTCTAAACCGGGTTGCCAAACACCCCCTGTTTTCTTACTGTTTTTGAACCAAACCCTTGATGGTTTGTGATTCGAGGCTGGGCAACAAAAGGGGCCACCGAGACTCTTTTAGGTCTCGGTTCCATACACCAAACAAACCCGACATCGCTAAATCATTAGAATCCCCGTTTGGGGTTGCTGCTCACGACAGGTCCAAAAAAATCAGCACTACGCCGCCCCGTTTGGGTCACGGCTGGCTTGAAGACAACACACCGAGACCTTTCTGGGTCTCGGTTTCCGTGTACAAAACAACCCGGTACTCTTCTTTTGATTAAAGTAAGATTGTCTACTGATTTCCGTTTATATAGATCACAACCAAATAAAACTCGTGGTTAAAATTAAAAACAGATCGAGTGTGATTACCTTACCATGTTTTAGGAGATGGATACATATACCCGGCTCAAACAGACAACGCAATCTGGAAACCCTTTTTTTTTTTTTAAAACGGCGGCCATACCCTAGAAACCTTAAGCGTATATTTTTTTTTTGTTTTCTGTCTGGACAAGAAAGAGGGGGAAGTTTACCCCGTGTTTTTTTTTTGTGTCTATGGGTCGGGCTTAAAAGCCTATCATAATCTTCCTTGTTTCTCTTAAATTTTGGCCCCCTTTAATATATATATATATATATATATAATTTTTCCTTTTGTTTTTCGACATTTGTAAATTATTACGTATGCGTATTATATTTCCCGTGTTTTAATTTTTCTGAAACGTGATTCTTTTCTGTATGCTAAAATAACACATACGTAATATTTTCTGAACTTAATAATTATTTTTTTTTGAATAATTATATATATAGTTTATAATAAATCGAGACTGCGTATTAATATTCGAAGTATTAAATACGGGTTTTACATCAATACATCCAAGTTCTTCTACAGGATCTTCTGAATCTGCAACCACTGAGTGCTCAAATTGCAAGATCAAAGATCTAAAGATAAAGATGTTAGAGGCAAGACTAGAAATGGAAAGGCATCCTGAATACCACGCATGTCAATCGGCTGCAATACTTCATGAGCTTTTAAATGAAATGGAAAATCTTAGCGTTGAGTAGTAATCGGCTGCACTACTTCACGAACTTTAAGTTGATTAGTAATGTCTGTTTGTAAGTTTTCCATTTGATTCCACAAGGGCTATGTATAATATTATGAATAAATAAATGTTTGTTTTATAAATGTCTCATTTTTATTATATAAACGTCGCAAAAATAAAATAACATCGGATCGATAGTTAAAATAATAATTATTTGGAATAAATAAATATTTGTTTTATAAATGTCTCGTTTTTATTATATAAACGTCGCAAAAATAAAATAACATCGGATCGATAGTTAAAATAATAATTATATGGAATAATTAATAATTTTTCATAAGAAGCAAAAACTAATTAAATATATGACAGGGAGTTTCCCTGGCGACATGTCGCCAGGGAAACTTTTGGGATTTGGCGGGTAAAAGCCCGCCACACATTTTGTGCTTAACTTTGAAACTAATTACGTATGACAAAAGTTTCCCTGGCGACATGTCGCCAGGGATAAGTTTGACAGGTTATTAGCAAAAATAATTATTGTTAAATACGATGGACGAAGTTTCCCTGGCGACATGTCGCCAGGGATAAGTTGGGACAAAGTTTCCCTCGCGACATGTCGCCATGGAAACTTTGGAGGGAAAATTTCGCGCTCTTTCACTTGGTATCTGATTTTGGACGGATTATCCCTGGCGACATGTTGCCAGGGAAACCCTAGTCAAACTTTGACCAAAAAGTAAATCTGCTTTATCGTCACGTCAGCAATGTAGCCAGGGAAAAGGGGTTATCCCTGACGACATTTTGTCGCCAGGGAAACCCCGTCACCTGTCCCTGTTTTCTTGTAGTGCATATCAATGATACCACGACAACAAGGTACGGAGCGAATTTTTGTGGAAGGAGCACAGCAGCAATGGCGCATATGGGTAGAGGGTACCCGTAGAATATAACATGGTTTTGAAAACATGAAGTTTGCAGTTGTTTTCAAAGACACTATAAAGACTTAAATTGTGCTAGGGGCGACAGTATAAAGACTGGTCGAATCGTTTTTTGTATTGTATCTCTCTGTATAGTAAAACATTACAAACAAACAGCAAGTTGACAACACCAGACTGATTTGAGCAGCTGCCTGATGTATCTCTCTATCTGCACGCTCCGTGATCCTCCTCCCAACGTGTGGCCTAAAACGCCTGATAAGTCATAGCACAGGACAAGCAGCAACATCAAATCGTTTGTCCTTCAATCTGCTTTAAAACCTATTGGAGCATATCAATCTCCTCAAACTTTCATCCTCACATACATCTTTTGGGAAAGCAGCTGCATAAATGAACCAGCAGTAATAACTGCAACTAATTGTCCCAATCTACATCATAGTGCCTCTCTATACTAGCCGCCCCTAGTTGGGTACAATAAGAAACATATGTATTATAGCACAGCCACAAACAACCCCGTAAAAATCTTCAAAACATAAGAAACACTTGAGTAGCAATCACATATACATATCCATTGATAGTCAATCATAATGTTGAATGCATTACGGTACAACATATATAAAGTAGTATTGGAAAAAAAACACACACACAAAAATACAAAGAAAATACAAGTATCACACCATCGAAGCGGCAGATGGAGGAGCAGCGGAGAATGAAGAAGGAGCAGCGGATGAAGTTCAAGCGGAGGATGAAGGAGAAGCCGAGGATGAAGTTGGAGTGGTGGGTGAAGGAAGAGCCGGGGATGAAGGAGAAGAAGGATTAGTATCATCTGGTAGATCTTGATCATCATTACTGATCCCACTGCGGCCATAACATTCAACAGCTTTTTCCCAAACCCGTTGGAGGCCTGAAATGTGCCTAAAGTTGTAAAGAGTTATAACCAGGCAAATTGATGATATCACGGCAACAAGGTACCAATCGAATATCTGGGGAAGGAGCAGAGCAAAAATAGTGTAAGGGATTACGACACCAGTACTATATAGCAAGGTATTGAAAGCACGAAACTTGAAGCCCTCTTCAAAGACACGACCAGGAGGAGTAAATGCCCACGTGCCTAAAGCATGGTTGATAAACACCCTGTGATAGTCGGTACGTTCAGAGATTGCAGATACTCCAGCCACCTCAACTGCTATCACCTTCCAGTAGTCTTTATATCGCTTCTCCAGTGACCTAAAATGATGATTAACAAAATTAAGACACTTAATTAATTACAAAAGAATTTTAATATTTTCCTCATCTTCCTCAAGTGTCTTTATGACTATTTGTACTTTATATTCACTTCTTTATAACTCAATTTACTTAAAATCACATATAGCTCCGTAAAGAATCTCAGTTTTTAAGGTGAAAAGACGGAACTAGAATTTAAAACGATCAGGTGCATTTACAATAAACTAAACAGCGTGATACACATAGGTCCGCCTCGATCTGCAAGCCTCTAATAATATAGACGAGTGAATAACACTCGATGAAAGACCTACTACTACATATCCAATTAATCGTCACCTAGAAGCTAAATGATAACCAGTTAATCCGATTAGATCGCTGCCTAGACGCTAAACGATAACTGGTTAATCCATCCGGTTAGTCGGTCAACCGTGGTCAACGACGGTCAAACTTGACGTCGATAACACAAAAACCATATACCATCATCATCATCATCAAAAACAATATCAATAAGCGTAACAGTAAGATCAAGTCATAGATTTTATGATATTTCCAGGATAGATCGATCCACTATCACAAACATCATAAATATGTAAACTAGGTTGTTGGTTGCTATTTATAGAAATAGCTTTTTTTTTGGAAACGGCAAATAATTCAACGGACGCCTACTCGTAATATTTCAACGAGCACCCCGAGTTCGAGCACCGCATAGCGGGCAAACCCAGCCCCCAAAGGGATCTCCAGGGAGAATTCCCCACGTGTGCCCGTGTGAGGTATGAGTTACATTACGCTAATGCGACGACCACAAGGATCGAACTCACAACCTGCAGCCCACAGTGGTTGTAAACCCAGTGCATCGCGCCAGCTGGGCTGGAGGTCATTTGCAGAAATAGCTTAGATAAGTAAACACGTGCAACTATTTAATACCAAATTTACATTAATTTTACCTCACGGCGGCGGAATCCATGCTGAACTGCAGATTGAACTAGGTTTTTATTTATCAAGAAATAAAAACTAGGTTTTTATTTTTAATCAATTAAGAACTTTTTTGCATTTGTGGAAGGTCGTGAAAGTAAGTCCACAAAGAATTTAAAGTTCACGACTAAATCTAATGGGCCTGGACTCAAGTTTTAATATGGGCTCGTACATTAATTTATATATTTAGAGCGTTTATGGGTTCGATTTTCGAGATCTTCAATTCATTCGAGGTGCAAATTATAACTGGATTTTTGGAAATCTGGTTCAAAAATTCAAACCGGTTTTTTCAAAATCTGGTTTTCCAAAAATCCGGTCTAGTTTTCTCTATCCGAACCGGTTAAACCGGATTTTAAGATTTTAGGAAAATCGGATAAATTACCTGATTTAACCGGATTTTAAATTTTAAATTCTTTTTTATTACTAATATTTAAGCTGGACTTTTTTTTTTGTTCCTTTGGGCTTTCGTGGCTTTTTTTGAATTTTTTGGACTTTTCATAAAATATAAAAGCATTATGTGTAGGGATGAGCATTTGGACCCGAATCCCGAATTGAACCCGAACCGTTCCCGGAACCGTACCGATTCCCGATACCCGAATCCCGTTCGGTACGGTACCGGGACTACGAAATAAGGTGAAAAAAAATTCGGGACCACTAATTCGGGACGGGACCGGTACCAAATCGGGAAATTCCCGAAAAAGAACGGGAAAATCCCGATTTCCCGGTACCGGTACCGATTCCCGTACCGGTACCGATACCCGAATCCCGTTCGGTACGGTACCGGTACCATAAATTTATGCTCGGGAAATAATCGGTACCACTAATTCGGGACGGGTTCGGGACGGGACCGGTACCGAGCTCATCCCTAATTATGTGTATAATTTATTTGAACTTCTAAATGAAAACATTAAATATAATAGTTTTAAAAATTAGTTTTATTATTATTAACAAGTTTATTAAATAAATGACGAAGTTTTAAATTTGGAAAAAAAATGATAATGTAAAAATTTGATAACGAACATTTTTAACCGAAAATCCCTCGATCGAAGTTTTTTACCCGAAAAAACTTATCCGGAAAAAAATCTGATAAAGAAAAAAATTTTCCGAAAAAAATCTGATACGAACATTTTTATCCGAAAAAACCAATTCCGAAAAATCCGATCCGATTCGAATCTGGATTTTTGAAAATCCGGTTTTTTCAAATCCGGATTTTTAAAATCCGAATCCGGTTTTATCCGGTTTATTTGCACCTCCAGATTAGAGTTATTATTTTTTGGGTAAAATCGTACCAAAGGCGAATTAAAATTCAATCAAATCGGGAATCGAAAATCAAATTTGAATTTGAATCGGCCGACCCAAATTACCTCATTTATATTATTTTTTAAAAATTATTTATATAAATTTTTAGCAAAAAAAAGGTTATTACTACTATAAAAACGGTTTTTTATATTTGAATAAAATCTAATGGTCTTTATATACATATAAAGTGTATATATTTCGATGAACTCGATTTTCGAGTTAGATTGCCAAAAGTATACCTAAATTGAAAAATGAATATTTAATTCGGTTCGAAATTATGAACCAAAACCCAAAATCCATGTTTGATATGGTTCAGTTTTTTATTTTTGTAACTCATATACGAATTATTCATACACCTAACTGAGACACAACCAATGAATTTACAATCATAAAAACTATTACGGGATGGTGCTTCGTTCGACGGTATTTATACATGTGAATAACATCCATTCTCATCGTAGTTGTCTCGTTGGTAGGTATGTTTTTTGAAAAGACGAATGTATAACACGTTAGCAAAAAGCTAAAAAAATTATTACACATACGTTAAAAAGCTAAGAGTTCTAACAACTAAACATACACTCTCTACTTTTGAGCCGTAAGACTACCTCAACAAATACCTAGTGCGACTTTGACATGGTAACGTTCTCTCTTATGTGATCTAATACGACATATTTGTCCTAACAAGACGACTTAATGCAACCTAGTTCAAAAGAAAATAATTAAAAAAAATAAATTAAATTCATAAAAAAACATTACATTTAATTAAAAAACATTACATAACAATTCAGAAAAAATATTAAAAAAAAAAAAAACATTACATTAAAAAAATATTACAATAATACTAATAATTTAAACATCGTAAATATGTAAACTAGGTTGTTGGTTGCTATTTATAAAAATAGCTTAGATAAGTAATCACGTGGAACTATTTAATACCAAATTTAGTTAATTTTACCTGATGGCTGCGCTATCCATGCTAATGAACTCTAGATTGAACTCTTGCTCAAAAAAAAAAAATCGTATTTATCAAAAAAACAAAACTGAACTTTTTTTAATCAATTCAAATCTCTATGCATTGGTGAAAGGTCGTGAAAGTAAGTCCACAAAGAATTTATAAGGTGCACTCCCTAATGGGCATGGACTCAAGTTTTTACATGGGCTTATATATTAAGAGTGTTTATCGGTTCGATTTTCGAATTGTTCGATTCGTTCGGTTGAAGTTATTATTCTTTTCTTTGGTAAAATTGAAAATGGAACCAAAGGCGAATTAGAATTCAATCGAATCGAAATTCAAATTTGAATTTGGATCGGCTCGACAAGAATTACATCATTTATATTATTTTTTAAAAATTAATTATATGAGTTTTTAGCAAAAAAAAAAGTATTACTACTATAAAAAATGGTTTTTTATATATGAATAAAAATTTAATGGTCTTTAAATACACGTAAAGTGTATATATTTAGATGAGCTCGATTTTCAAGTTAGATTGCCTTTTTATACCTTAATCGAAAAGTGAATATTTAATTCGGTTCGAGTATGACTCAAAACCGAAAGTTCATGTTTGATTTGGTTCAATTTTCGATTTTCGCAGGTCATATACGAATTATGCGAGACACAACCAATGAATTCCACAATCATCATAAAAGCTATACGGGATGATGCTTCGTTTGACGATATGTATACATGTGAATAACTTCCATGCTCATCGTAGTTTTCTTACGCGAACTGGCAAAACAATTAATTAACCTTACGATAATGATGGCCTTAGAAGGGGGTGCATAAACGATAGCTATTAGATTCCCACAATCAGAAAAACTTGCATAACATCTTAGAGCAGGGGGGTCTATTAGATTGGCGAGACGTCAAAGCCACAACGCAAAAAAAACCGACGGCGGAGGGTTTCGTCCTTTTGCGCCATCGGGCTGGCGCCATGGCCACCAGCTCTCGCTGTGGTCATTTTTTCTTTTTTTTTCTTTTTTTTTTCTTTTAATTATTAAAGTGGGTATATGTGGGCTCCTTATACCACTTTTTACTCCTATGACACCACTTTTCCCACGGTTCAGGGTTATCAGTGAAAAATGGTGCCGTGAGAAAAATACTGACATGACATCACTTTTTGTCCCACGGCACCAAGCCATGGCACCAAGATTCCCTGTGCTCTTACAAACATGGATGTTGTTTAGCAATAGCTATCGAGGGAGGTTAAGATAAGTTAATAAACATAACTTTTAAATCAACTAAAAATTTTAAATATTTTATTTAATAAAGCGAAACATTTTGTATGGATTTTGTATGTTTAAAAAAAAAAAAAATTTCTAATTAGTAATATATTTTTAAATAAATTTTTTTAAATTTTTTTACAAGTAATGAAAAACAAATAATTCTTAAATTTGGCTTAAAAAATTGAAAAAAGATGTAAAAATTTAGTGAATGAATTGATGGAGAAAAAAATGATATAAAATTATATTTGTCAAATTGTGTGAAACAAAGTAAAAAAAATAAGTTAATTAATAAAATTTTAGTGGTTAAATTTTTAATAAATTAAATGAAGTTAAGTGAAACTTATAATTTCTTGTATTCTTATAATAATTTAAAATAAATAAACAAATAACCTTTACACTTTATATAGTCTAGACTGTATTTAATGAAAATACAAAATCTAATTAAAGACTGATATAAATAGAGTATGATTTTTTTTTGTGTAAAACAATATGTATAATTATTAGTTGTACTAATATCATAATTACAAAACATTAAACACGAAAATTTTTATACACCCGTATATTAAAACTAAAATATTAAAATAAATTGAATTATTTGTAAGCCTCGTACATACACATAACTTATAATTAGTACACATTAAATGAATATGTAAAATACAACTAGCTGTGTACCCGCGCAATGCGGCGGCGGGTACCCGACGACTATAAATCTTTAGACTAAAGAAAACTCGATAGAACCTCGAAACCTTAGATGTGGCGGTAGCACGAGCAGTTGAGCGACGACAACAACGTTTTCTGGCGACTCGTCGGTTTCAGGTGCGTCGGCGGCTAGGGGGTTGTAACTACAAGAATACCTAAAATGCAATATATCCGGTGCGACGTCGACGACAGACAATGTTAAAATGGTGGAAGAGGTTTCAGCGGAGGGTGGAGTTACAAGGATAACTTTAAATGTTGCAAGGATGTCTTTAGATGCTGGAGCACAGAATGCCAACGACGATCGAAAAAACATGGTGATTGTGAGGATCTATGGTTTTATTTGAGAGAGAACGGAAAAAAAGGAGAATAAGATCAATTGTTTGATATGAGTTGCGGCTGATAAAATGAAGGCTTTTAAATACTTTTATGAACTGTTACAAACATAGATATTAAATGGGCTTTACAAAAAATTAAAACTGTTACAAATTATACCTTCAATTTAGTATTGATTTTTATTGCAAAAACGTATGCTTTAAAACAAGGTTAATATTTGAAAAGGATTTTGTATAACTTTCTTAAAGTAGAAATGTTTAGGCTGAATTCTTTTTAAGACTTCCAAAAATAGAAGAGGTTAAATGTTTTATAAAGTACTAGCCGATACTCGCGCATAGCGGCGGAATTGCCTGACGGCGTATAATTAAAGATATGATATTTTGAGGTAAGACTAAAATGCAATGGAAAGTCTCGCACCATATGAGATAAAAGTCTTAACACCAGACTTTACAAAAAAATGTCATACTAAAAGAATAACGGCGGAGACGGTAGCGGCGACTGTAGGATATGCGTCAACCATGTTGAGATCAGTATTTTCTCTAAGGTTCAAAATAGAACGTGAAATATGAAAATGAAATTGTAAACGCTCGTAACATGCGATAAATTCTTAACACGTATTAGACAGTATATATAAAATAAACATTTAGTAAAAACGAAAACGAAAGTTTACATCATTATGAACTCTGGAGATGACAGATTATATTAATTATGTTGCATAAGAATTAAACATTAACAAAACATCTTAATCAATAAAACTATATAGTTAAACTATCATTTTACTCAAACGATCTGATGCCATTCTTCCCTTTTTACTTAACCAAAGCCGATTACATTTGTTTCATCTCTATTACAAAAGAAACAACACTTTTTTATTTTCAAAAGTTAAAGACAGATGTCTAAGATTGTGCATATTGTAAGGCATAAATCTAAGAAAAAAACAAATAAGAGAATAAAGGTCAAGCACAAAGATAATTGGTTTATTAAAGTACATTTAAAACTAATGGTTTTGATAAAAAAAAAATACTTGAGTTATAATGTAGTTCTATCATTGTAAACTTAGCTAGTTAAAACTTATTCACTAAAATGAAAGAGTTCCTAGATTATGATACTGTTATCATTTTATGACTTATTATTAATAGTGTCACCAAAAGTAATATTTCATCATTGTTGATCAGTGATGATCTTTTGTTTCTCTTTAATGAAAACTACTTTTTATAGATTTTATTTAAAAAGCATAGAAGCGAGTATAAAACGCATCATTCCATCTTTAATCTTTTTTACTACAGTCACTTTCCCTCTGTTTTTTTCTATCTTTCATATCCTCACAATGACGAAGAAGGAAAAGTCGGTAATCAGTATTTACAATTCAATAAGATATAATGCTTTACAATAAGGCAGTGATGTGGGTGGGGCACTATATATCATTTAAGCTTAACAATTTATTAAAACCTCTGAATTGCAGAAGACAAGTCATACCCTTAAGGCACTATCTTATTCCACTACATCACTATTAATCTTTTGTAACAAATAATCCATGTACCAGTTGTATAAATAGCCTAAGTATTTAACTTAAAAATAGGGGTCAGATTCATTGAGTCTTCTACCTAGCTAAACGTGAGCAGCAAGTGGTGGCAATCTCTACTTATTTACTTTTGAAATGGCCAGAATTATATCTTTCATCTATAGCATGTAAAAGAAATAGTATGTGAGAAAACGGGCCAAATCTTGAAAGTTATAAGTTTTTGTACTTTGATGCAGAAAACTTCAAACACTTTCAGTGATAATTTATATCACTATCAAATAATCATATTTGACATACTACCTTATACGTGAAAGAATAATATGGACAAAAAAGTGTTTCAGATCATTCATCTTGCCCCTTTAAACCTTTTACCCAACCCTCCTCTTAATTACATTTTCTTATGGAAAAGATGCACCATCCAGAATATATATATTCAACAAAGCACTTCTTATTAAAAGGGTCGATTTCCTTGCTACACGCAAGCCGTACACCAAAAATACACATGTAATAATTTAATTGCAGCAGTTGTTGCCTTCTCATAGTTCTTTTCAGCAAAGGATGGAGGAGTATTGTCTACAGAACTCCACGAACGGAAATATGGATAAACCCTGGTTGTAAAAAATGTTGTAAATAGGCAAATTTTATAAAAAATGTTATACAAAAGCTGTTATATACTGGAATCTACCTATCCAGCTATTTCCAAATCATCAGCAAGAAATGAAGATGTCAACCAAACTTGTAACCAAATCTAGAATGCAACCATTGGTGTTATACTTCAACTCGCATCCCAGGTCACACAAACAGTTGTTGTTGCTATTAAAACCTGTTGAGAAACAGTAGACAGATGTTAAAATTTGAACATCAATGAAATACTTATGATAGCAATTACAGCAAGCAACTCCTATATCAACATCAGCGATTTCATGCTATGCAATAGTATCGTTAATGTCAAGATCAATCATAAAGTATAACATATATGTCCTAAGAATTTCTATAGCCTAATAGTTGCCAAACTTCCAACACCAGTCTTTGCTTTTAGTAAGAGCTCATCACCTTTTTAGCTATCTAAAAAGTAAGAGTTCATATAAGTTAGCAAACACTATTTGCAGGTTTTCTTTTAGCTTCTAATTATCAATAAGATATTTTAGATGTGCAAAAATCAATTGCTGACATATATAGGTCTGGCACTAAGAGGTGCTTGTATATTCCCAAAACCAACTTATGGTTAATATTAAAACACAAAATAGGTGAACCAAGACTCCGAAAGACCGTAACGTAACCGAAGTTTAGTTATATCCAACTACTCGAATATACAAAACTTATACACGTCATCGAATAATATCTTATAAGAGTGACATAGGCCTCGTGAATCGAGATGGAAGCGAGAATATCATTCAACTACTTCAAAACTTATATTCTATTTGGTTATTCGGGTATCTGCAACGGTTGTTTATCGCTGCTAGGTACATTGAAATCCATAACCTGGTTAACTTACAGGCTTAACAAAGCCACACTACTGTCTCAAATAGGTTAAAACTCTAAGTCGCTAAAGTGGGAATTTTGATATTTGATTAAAAAGTTTAAAAAAGTGGCACAGAACCGCGTTTCATTTGGACATGTGTTAATTAATTGGCCCTTTCAGCCATAGATGTCATATGTGATGACAATAGGTCTTAACTTACAGTGACATATGGAGATGTGGTAAGAAAGGATTTGTTTAAGATGTTACACAACATCTCCTAAACACGTTTATGCTTCACACTCTCATTTGATGCAATGGAAGACCCGATTCTGCAATGAAATATGAAGACGTGGTTAGGCTAAATAAAGAAGTCTGCAGCTTTTGAACTAAAATAAGTTAGCCTATCCTAATTTCAAATAAGTCAGTAAGCCTGGAAATAAGATAAAGATAGTAGTAATTTAAGAAAGTTGTGTGTCTCAAAGGTAATATACACAGTGGCAATTCCCACACCCCCTGTAGTACACTTAATTTATATCCGTACGGAGTTCAGGCACATGTAGTTTGCAGTCCTATAACCTATAGATGTATAGCCATTACAGGTGGACTTGAGTCCATATTAAGTTTTCATTAATAAAGTATGCATTGGACGGAATGTATAATAATGATCACCCAAATACTAATTTATAATTGCAAGTTGCTGATATGTGTAATTACTTTTCATAGTTAATAGTATGTGATTGTTATATACACCATTATTTATAATGCACATGTAATTACTTTTCGTACTTACCTAGAGTGGACATTTTAGCAGCATGGTCACAATACACAACCATCACCTGTGTAGAAGGAGACACGCGTGTTGTCCCATACAACATTATATGTAGAACTTCCATGTCTTGCCCCCATCCCGCTGGTGCTGCAACTTATGTTAAACCATTCCGTACCGATTGGTCTCCTGCAGCTATAACGTCGGCCCTTATGACTACAGCTGCACACGATCAGAAGCGTGTAAAGAATATATAGTAAGAGCATCTTTCTGCACATCTTTGTAATCAACAATATTAGGTAGCAACAGAGGCTCCCAACCACATAAACTAATGAGCTTTTATGCTTAAAAAAGACATATTAATATTCTTTGAGATTACTATGACCTAATGTTTGTAATCTTTAGTAGTTATAGTTATACCATGCCTGATAGTACAAGACAGGCAAAACTTGTTCACATTCATCTAGACGTGGAGGGTAGTTTAGGAAATCTTCTAGCAAAGGGGTCCTCGTGTAGTCAAAGGCTGTTGATGAGATCACAGGAAGTTCCAAAAGTTGCAATAATAAAGCACATCGTTTCTTGTTGTCATTAGCAAAATCTATAAGAGATGAAGGAGGGAACTGTGCTAGCTTCTCATCACAAGCATTGTCAACCAAGGCCACTTTCTCAACTACATTACGTATAATACACAGTTTAAACTTGATGAACTTTTATGCACATCTAAATGTGAAGTTATAATAAAAAGCATGGCTTACCTTGTTCCCAAGCCCAAGGTGATGGGAGTAGAAAAGCAGAGATTTGCCGCACACGATTCATAGGCGATGATGTCCATATCTACATTAACCCAACCTCTCCTGGCACAATTTATTGCACTGCACTAACTACCTGTGAAAAATAGATAATGTTACTCTCTTATGCCTAGAATTCCAGAATGAAATAAAAGAAAACCTAATTGCAGTTGCCCATATTCCAAAGATAGGTCATGAGCATCTTTATTGTCAACACAAAAGGTGCATTTGATATCGAATTTTTCAAACATTAAATAAAATGCAGCTATGCCAAATATACTTTGAAGTCGTTCGCTAACAAGGATTATATTTAGGGGTTTGTTTCGGTTTATATAGCCAGCTTATGGCTTATTTGGTTTCATGCCTATGTTTTATAAGCTCACTTATTGTGGGTTATTTTGAAAGTTTCCACCTTATATAAGTTCATTATGACATATTGAACTTAATAAGCCATAAAGTTTCAAAATAAAACATAAAAAGTGAGTTTATGAAACCTTTTTTCAAAACCAAATAAGCCATAAACTTGGTTGATGTGATTGGTACTCTTCCATTAGTATCACCGCCAAATGAGAAAAAATAACATAATTTTATATAACAATCACAAGAGAATACACATACACATCATTCCAGAAACTAAAACAACCATTCTTTTGATGAAAGGGGAAATAAAATAAACAAAAATCAAACTGAGACAAACCTTTTTATTTTGATTCACAGCTTTTATGAAATGAAAAAAAATTTGCCATTCAAATAAGTATCAGTTGAAAATTGAGAAGCACCTGATTAACACATCAACTAATCAAACATAAGCAAAAGCAAGATAAAGTATAACTTACAAAATTAAAGCAGATGATGTCAGATATTGATGCGTTAAATGAATAAAACCTGCAAAATCAAAAGAACAATCATCAGCTACATATTTGAAATTAAAATGTAAAAGGTGATTCAGAGTTAGAGTAAACAAGCTTTAATTGATTGAGATTATATTCAAAACTAAAAACAAAATACTAATAAGAAACGATTAAGTTAACATGATATCATTGATTTGAGGGAGCGTTTTAATTTTCCTGGTGAAGGTCACCCGCCTCGCCGACGTCGCCTGCCGACCATCAACGCCGCACACCATGAACGGCGGCAACGAAGAGCCGACGGCAACGAAGTAGGTTGTGGCCTGTAGGTATGTGGTATGAACCACAAAGAATAAATACCTAAATCACATGAGATGATCTGTGGTGGCAGATGTGGTGGCGACTGCCACTTTTAGAGAGAGAGAAAGATGGAGGCCGTGTATTTCATTTTTAGGGTTTATAGGGTTTAGAGAGAGAAAGATGGAGGCTGCTACATTTTGTGTGTATGTGTTTTGAGTTATATCATTGAAGTTTCGAAAAAGTCAGAAGTTAAAGATGGAAATATAGGAAAAAGATTCCTATATTTTCCTTTCTAGATTTCTAATTTCCATAGTTAAATGTACTTAAAAAATTAGTCCTATATCCTTTATAAGTAGTATGGATATAGATAATACGAGGGTGTTTGTATTACACATTAAATGAATATGTAAAATACAGTACTACGAGGGTGTTTGTTATAACTTATATAGTGGGCTTATAAACTTATTAGTTTATATCAACTTATAAGCTGAAATCAAGGGTTGATGACACCATATAACCTAAAGATTTGACAGCATTTAGCAACTACAGCTTGAAAATATACGCGTTCAAAGAATAAAAAGCAAGAAATGTATATTTTCTAGAGGTGGCAAAACGGGTAGGCGGGCGGGCACGGGCACCGGGAAAAAGGGCACGGGCTAAAACGGGCACGGGATAAACGGGCACGGGCTAAACGGGCACGAGCTAAACGGGCGCGGGTTAAACGGGCGTGAGTCAAACGGGCGTGGGACAAACGGGCATAGGGCAAACGGGCAAAATAAAGGATATTGCAATTTGAGACCAATTATTATAACTTAGTTTTCATCAGTATTTTTTACGTTTCGTCAGTAAACTTACATTTGCGTCAGTAAACTAAGATTTTCGTCAGTAAATTTACGTTTTCGTCAGTAAACTTACTTTTCGTCAGTAAATTTACGTATTCGTCAGTAAATTTACGTTTTAGTTAGTAAACTTACGTTTACGCTTTCGTCAGTAAACTTACGTTTTCGTTAGTAAACTTACGTTTTTGTCAGTAAACTTGCGTTTTCGCCTGTAAACTTGCGTTTTCGTCTGTAAACTTGCGTTTTCGTCAGTAAACTTACGTTTTCGTCAGTAAACTTATGTTTTCGTCAGTAAACTTACGTTTTCGTCAGTAAACTTACGTTTTCGTCAGTAAACTTACGTTTACGTCAGTAAATTTACGTTTTCGTCAGTAAATTTACGTTTTCCTCTGTACTTTTACGTTTTCGGTCAGTATTTTTACGTTTTTGGTAGTAACTTTACGTTTTTGTCACTAAATTTACGTTTTCGTCACTAAATTTAGTGCCGAAAACGTAAAAATAATGACGAAACCTTAAATTTACTGATAAAACGTAAATTTACTGACAAAAACATTATTTTACTGACGATAACGTAAATTTACTGTCGAAAACGTAAAATACTGACGAAAACGTAAGTTTACTGACGAAAACGTAAGTTTACTGAAGAAAACGTAAGTTTACTGACGAAAACGTAAAAATAATGACGAAAACGTAAGTTTACTGACGAAAACGTAAGTTTACTGACGAAAACGTAAGTTTACTGACGAAAACGTAAGTTTACTGACGAAAACGTGAATTTACTGACAAAAACGTAACAAAAACGTAAATTTACCGACAAAAACGTAAGTTTACGGATGAAAACGTGAGTTTACTGACAAAAACGTAAGTTTACTGACGAATACGTAAGTTTACTGACGAAAACGTAAGTTTACTGTTTACTGACGAAAACATAAAATTACTGACGAAAACGTATACTGACGAAAACGTATATTTACTGACAAAAACGTAACGAAAACGTAAATTTACTGACAAAAACGTACGTTTACTGACGAAAACATAAGTTTACTGACGAAAACGTAAGTTTACTGACGAAAACGTAAGTTTACTGACGAAAACTTAAGTTAACTGATGAAAACGTAAGTTTACTGACGATAACGTAAGTTTACTGACGAAAAACGTTAATTTAGTGACGAAAACGTAAATTTACTGACGAAAACGTAAGTTTACAGACGTAAACGTAAGTTTTACTGACCAAAACGTAAGTTTACTGACGAAAATGTAAATTTACTGATTAAAACGTAAATTTACTGACGAAAACGTAAATTTACTGACGAAAACGTAAATTTACTGACGAAAACATAAAAATAATGACCAAAACGTAAGTTTACTGACGAAAACGTAAGTTTACTGACGAAAACGTAAGTTTACTGGCGAAAACGTAAGTTTAGTGACGAAAACATAAAATTACTGACGAAAACGTAAAAATACTGACAAAAACGTAAATTTATTAACGAAAACGAAAAATTACTGGAAAAACGTAAAATTAATTATGGATGGGCAAAAAGTCTAACTTAACTACTTAGTGCCAAAAAGTGTTCATTAGTTTACAACTAGTGCCAAAAAGTGCTCATTTGTTTACAACTAGTGCCAAAAGGTGCCCATTAGATTACAACTTAAATTACAACTAATGCCAAAAAGTGCCCACTAATTGGTATTGATTGGCCAAAAAGTGCCCCTTAATTTTTGAACTAAGTGCCCATTATTTACATATCGGGCAAGATTTGTCACCTCTAATATTTTCCTAACCTTTTGTTTGCTCTCACAGCTGCATATTTCTTCTTTTATAGAAGCAGCATTCTCTTGTAAAGAGCATCCAGATCAATTTCTAAGCACTCTGTATTTCTTGTTGACCTATTCGGAAGGAACCTCTTTTGTCCTGGGAGTGTCGATTCCATTCGTACCCTTCATGTCACCTTCTGTATACACAGACCACCCCTTCTGCATATTTACCATCTCCTTTTGCCCTCTCAAATGCCTTCACTGCATTCACGGGTATCGTAGCTACGATAATGTCAAAAAACAGTCTGATAAGCGAACATCAAAAACGAATTCAACAAAATCAAGAATTATACTGATTGGCACAGTGGCAAAATGGTAAAGAGACTTATGTCCATGCGTCGTGCCAATAATGAATTACGAGAAACTACCAAAACCTCAAATTTCTATAGTAAAACATGTCTCCTTTTTTGGAAGGCTGTGAACCAAAATTTCATCCCTATTAGCACCACAACCATGGACAGAGTCTAGTTTTTTTTAAACTAAAACACACGAAGGTCAAAAAACGAAAAGACACCTGCAATATATAAGTCGATTATTAAAGTTTTATATTTATGCAAAAAATATACTGCAATAATTAGCACACCAGACTTAAGTTCCTACTAGATCCATCAAACTGACCATACAGTGAATATGCTTGAATAAACAATTGTTATAGGGCTGGTCTGTTACAAAGTGACAACTAACGAGACGAAGGATGTAATTTATGAAGTGTTAGGACAACACAGGGACGATTTATGTAATTAACTCTGATAATTTATCAACATTTTAGTTAGACAAAGACAAGCGAATAACAACAAAATCAAACACCAAACACCATCTCCAGCTACCCAATGCCTTCCTTATCGATGTGTCAAAAGACACGAGACTCTAGCTTCAAATGTTGTCCTTACATAATATCATACAAACATGGCAACTTTCTACTTTGTTTTTGTTGTTTCATATGTTTTTGTGACACGCGACTAAGATACAAAGCACAGAATAGGAAACCAAAATAAAAACCATACCTCAAAAGCCATTTTCCCAGGTCGGACACGGTCACAGAGATACCTCGGTTAAGCCACCTCTCACCATCTTAACTAGGGCTGAGACAAAAACCGAACCCACAAAACCGAGCCGAGCCAACCGACCGAAACCAAACCGACCACTTCCGGTTCGGTTTTCAGTTTTGTATATTGTTTGTTTTCGGTATCTGTTTTGCTCGGTTTTGGTTAAAACCAAGAAAAAAACTTAAACTATCTATTCAGTCGGTTTTGCTCAGTTCACTTCAGTTTTCGGTTACTCAGTATTCGGTTCGGTTCGATTTTGTTGATTTTGGTTGGGTTTTGACCCGAAGCTTAGCCCCAGCAGCCAAAACCTGCCTCATCCTTTTAGAAATAGTCTTTCCCAATAGCAAACAGCAACATCTTGTATAATAACAAAACCACACGTTATACAATTATATCTAAAAGCTTTAACCTAACCCAATAACTTAATAGTAGGGATGAGCATTTCGACGCGAATCCCGAATTGAACCCGAACCGTTCCCGGAACCGGACCGATTCCCGATACCCGAATCCCGTTCGGTACGGTATCGGGACTACGAAATAAGGTGAAAAAAAATTCGGGACCGGTACCAAATCGGGAAATTCCCGAAAAAGAACGGGAAAATCCCGTTTCCCGTACCATGCTCGGTAAATAATCGGTACCACTAATTCGGGACGGGTTCGGGACGGGACCGGTACCGTGCTCATCCCTACTTAATAGACAGCAAACGCAATGAATAAAAATTTTTGAAACACTTGTGTCACCAATTGAAAACCCCAGGAGCCCATAAGAATTGCACCCTTATTACCCACTCAAAATAAGCGACAAAAAGTGAGCTTATGAAACATAAGCCAAAAAGATATAAGTCGTAAGCTAGCTATATAAGCTTAAACAATCACCCTCAAGCTTACCCAAACATTTGAATGGGCTTACACATGCTATCTAAGGCTGTAAGCTAAAACAAACTACCCCTCAAATTTCCAGATAAGCTCATCAACTAAGCTACTCTGTATTCGCCAGTCCCAATCTCTAGTTGCAACACAAAAACAAGAAATCCTTAATCATCCACTAATGCTCCCAACACTTCAGGGGTGTTTGTTTCGCCTTATATTGTCCGTTAACGCCTTATCTGGTCTTGGCCTTATGTTTCATAAGCTCATTTTTTGCGGCTTAATTTGAAACTTTTTGCCTTTTATAAGTCGATTATGCCATAATGAACTTATATAGGTTTTCAAAACAAGCCAAAAAAAAAGTCAGGTTATGAAACATAAGGTGAAGACCAAGTAAGGCGTTAACAGGCTATATAAGACGAAACAAACACCCTCTTAGTTACAGTTTAATTAAAGAAAATCTAACAATGTTAAAGTAGATAGTACTAGTAACTATGATAGATAAGCTCATAAGCTTAGGTCAGTGTTTGGATTAGGTTATAAAAAGGTAGAAAAAAGGTTTATATAAGCCCATACGCCACCTTATATAAGCTCAAAAGCCTAAGCTTATCCAAAGATTTGAATGAGCTTACACTTTCTATATACACTAAAACAAACCACTCCTAAAATTTCCAGTTAAGCCAATAAGCTCCTCAAACAAGCTACTCTGTATTCGCCAGTCCCTGATCTCATAGTTGCAATACTATTTGTTTAAGCTTATTTGTTTTACGGCTTATATTTCATAAGCCTCAATTTTCCGGCTTATCCGAGACTTGTGAGCTTATATAAGTTTATTCTGGTACGATATACTTATATAAGTCTCAAAATAAGGCGGCAAAATTGAGGCTTATGGAATATAAGCCGAAAGACAATAAGTTCATAAGCCCACGTGTAAGGGTTGTATTTTTTAGCTTATGAAACATAAGCTGAAATGGGCTTATGTTTCATAAGCTTGCTTTTTGTGGCTTATTTGTAGACTTATGAGCTTATATAAGTTTATTATGATATGATAAACGTATATAAGTCTCAAAATAAGCCACAAAATTATAACTTATCGAATATAAGCTGAAAATAAGTCAAATTTCGGCTTATATTTCATAAGCCTCAATTTTGTGGCTTATCAAGAGACTTATTGGCTTAAATAAGTTTATCATATCATAATGAACTTACATAAGTCCCTAAGTCTCAAATAACCCACCCGAAGTAGATAGTACTACTAGTAACTAACTAAATTAGTGAAAAGTGGAATGAATTAATAGTAAATGTTTAGTTTCTATAAATAGTAAGAAAAGAAATATACCGGGATTAATTGGTGGATGATGAAAATGGAAAGAACCCTAATTAATCGGTGAAGAAAGATGAATTTGGGGGAAGGGGAGGATAGTTGGTGAACTTTGTTTTATGAGGGAAATGCATGTTTGCTCATGTGGTTTTTCCAAAACGCAGGCGCACTCTTCAACTTTACGAAAGTGCAATTAAGCTTCCTAACGTTTATGATAAGTAAGCAGGCGGTCTCTCTAGTGTTATCTTTGACCAGTTACGTTATTTCCATCAGGGGCAAAACCGTCTTTTTACTTATTAAATAATAATAAACCGAATAGATTTTAACCCGTACCCATTTAAACGGGTTTATTAGCTGATTGTTTAAAAGTCAACTTCCCCTCACTCGTTTCAAAACACAAACCGTTCATTACCTCCCTCTGTTTCTCCCCCATTGATAAAACCTCCCCATCAAGATTATGAGTGACTCAGATAATCATTATCTAAGCGATGAAATGTTCCAAAAAATTTCAATTAGGGCAGAGGGAGAGGATTTCGATATTGCATTATATGGTAATAACACTTCTAATCGATTTCTATTTTTTTGATTTTATTGTAATTGACTCATTCCAACTATAAAATATGTTTTGCAGATACCTACAAGGAATTGTTTTCTTTGAAACTGCATTACTATGGTAAGTTTACTGATTCGCCTAATAAGAAGTATGTAGATGGTGAAGTATGCTTTGTGGACATGGTAGATGTAGCTACATTCAAGATTGATATCATGCATTCCATCTTGAATAGCCTAGGTTATGATATGCAAACTGAAGTGAGTTTTTTTTACAAACTCCCACTGAAAAACTTAGATATAGGCATTAAACCTTTGCTGAATGATAAAGACTTTAAAAGCCTATTAAGTTTTGTGAATATGCATAAGGTAATGTATGTGTATGTTGAGATTGTTGAAAAAGAAGTTAGTAACTCTGAGGATGATTTTGATTCTGAAACTGATGGTGAAAATCAGCTAGAAGATGAAGATCATATAGTTGATGAGGTTGAAGTGAATATGGATAACTTTAAGTTTCAACTAGGACCTAATGTGGAAGAGTGTGTTGACCCAGTTCAACCTAATGTGAATGTAACAGAGGATGATATAGATGTGTTAGACTTTGATGAATTTGAGAGTGATTTGGAGGGTGATTTACCAGATAATGCACTAAGTTTAGGAATTAGAAAATTAAAGAAGAGACACAATTCAGATGGTTCCAAGATTAACTTTTATGTTGGTAAGGAATATCCAAATAGGGATATAGCCAAAGACTTGATTAGGACACATGTTGTTGAGACTAGGAGGGATCTGCATTTCCTTAGGAATGATAAGAGACGAATTAGAGTAATTTGTCATGGTGTTGTGCCAACTTTGAATAACTCAAATGTTGAAGGACCAGAACAGGGCAATTGTAGAAAGAAAAAAAAGGTGGTTGGTAGTGCAGAAGAAGACAAAACTGTTTGCCCTTGGCTATTATACTTATTAGTTGGTCATAAAGGGAAGTGGGTGGTCAAAACTTTCTATGAAGAACACAAATGTCTTCAATCAAGAAAGATTAAATACTGCACATCCATTTTCCTTTCCAAACATATCACAAATCTTTTACACATGAATCCTAGAATGCCTGTTAAAGCCATTCAAGAACAAATGCACAAGAAATTTCATGTTAAAATTTCCAAAGGTAAGGCTTTTAGAGCAAAGTCAAAGGCACAAGTCTATTTGAAAGGTGATGAACAGGTTCAATACTCACTATTAAGAGATTATTGCAATGAGTTACAAAGATGTAATCCAGATACCACAGTAAAAATAGATGTCTATGGAGAAGAAAATCTTGAAGTTACCACTAGGATTTTTAGAAGAATTTATGTTTGCTTGGGGGCTTTGAAAAGAGGTTTTAAAGAAAGTGGTAGGGAACTGCTTGGTCTAGATGGAGCTTTTATGAGAGGGCATTATCCTAGACAATTGCTAACAGCTGTTGGGGTGGATGCCAATAATGGTACTTACCCTTTGGCATATGGGATTGTAGAATCAGAAAACCAGTACTCATGGTCTTGGTTTTTAAAGTGTTTGGGTGATGATTTGGAGCTCTATAGCAATTCAAATTTCACATTCATTTCAGACAGGCAAAAGGTAACTATTTAATTACATTCATCTCTACATTCATTGTATTATCCTGTCCAATATAGTAGTTCTAGTATAGTAGTGCTAATCCAGTGTATGTATTATGTATGAATGTAGGGGTTATTACCAGCACTTGCTAAGCTTTTTCCAGCTGCTGAACACATATATTGTGTTAGGCACATAAATAAGAACATGAACCAAACTTGGAAAGGAGTTGAGTACAAAGAAATGCTTTGGAAGTGTGCAACATCAACTACCATTGTTAGGTTTGAAAGGAATATGCTTGAGCTTAAAAATTACAACAAGAACTTTTATGAATGGTTAAACAAGATTGCACCAGAACATTGGTGCAGAGCTTACTTTTCAGGTATTCATGTTTCTAAATATCAAAATGAGGTATACATTTTGTCCACCTACTGTTTTCTAATACTTATCATATGGAAATATTTTTAGGAAGAGCCCATTGTGAAGTCTTAATAAACAATGTGTGTGAAGTCTTCAATAGGCAATTGTTAGATGCTAGGGATAGTCCCATCATAACTGCCTTAGAGTATGTAAGGGAATATTTAATGAAGAGAACTATCATTGTACAAAAGGTGATTGAGAATTCTGATGATGTACTTACTCAGTAATAAGTAAGGTTTTTGAGAAGATTAAGTTAGCTGCCACACGGTATACTGTTGATTGGAATGGGTCAGAGTTGTATCAGGTTAAAGGTTCAGTCACAGGCCTAAATCAGAAACAATATGTAGTTAATTTGGTTCAAAAGACTTGTAGCTTTAGAAGGTGGGAAATATCTGGAATCCCTTGCAAGCATGTCATTGTTGTCATTTATGATATGGCATATAATGGTTATAAAGTTGGTATTCCTGAAGATTGGGTACATGAATCCTATAAGCTTCAAACTTGGAAGAATGTATACTCTCATAAGATAAATCCAGTTAATGGAAGGGAAATGTGGGCTAAGTTTGACTGTCCAACAACATTGTTACCACCCAAAATCCACCCCCAAATTGGAAGGCCACTAAAAACAAGGAAGAAGAGCAAAGGTGAGATTGAGATGGTCAAAGGAGGTAAGCCGACTAGAAAAGGGAAAAGTGTTACTTGTACCAATTGTCTTGGTGTAGGTCATAATAGAAGGGGATGCAAAAAATCACAAACTCTAGGTCAGACTTCACAAGCAAATGTAGGTTAAAGTTCACAAGCTCAAGGTCAAAGTTCACAAGCTGGGGGTCAAAGTTCACAAGCTGGATTTCAAAGTTCACAAGTTGGAGGTCCAAGTTCACAAGCTGGAGGTCCAAGTTAACAAGCTGGAGGTTCAAGTTCACAAGCTGCTGCAGGAAAAAGGAAGAAAAGAAGTGCAAGTGTTGTTGGTAACATTTCACAAGCAGCACCTATGAGTTCACAACAACCTTCTCCACGGAAAAGGACTAAAATTAGTGCAAGAAGAACTTAATGTTTGTTTTCTCTAATGTTTCTATGGATATTTTCTGTTACTGTTATGTTTCTATGGATTATGTTTCTAGTTTGAATTCTGCAATGTTTCTATGGATTATGTTTCTATGAATTATGCAAGAACAGAATGTTGCTTCAATTTCAGTAAGACTAATTGTTGGGCCAATGAAAGTTTTAACTATGGCCTAGTCTAGATTTGTTTAATTAGACTAAGTGCTTACTGATCGCTGAGAGGACCAGCGACAAAGACTAGACCAGTGGAAGGCAAAGCCTCAACTGGCACACCAGGAACATTCAAGTCAAAGACAACGTCAGAGAAGTCGAAGATAATCTGAAGTCAAACTCACCAGCGATTATGGATAGCTGGGATGTTGAAGGAATGTACTGGTGTTCAAGGATCTCTGAGTTGACAACACTCAGAGATCACTTAAGAACCCTAGAAGTCTGGGATAAGCAAAGCTTATCCAATCCTTTATAGTTTAGGCGGGAGAATCTACCAAGTGTTTTGAGCGGGACAAAACAAGAGATTCAAGATAAAGCCTAGTACGACCTAGTGGGACAAAAGGTGAACAGTTGGCAGAACTGTTCACCTAAAGTTGTTTAAAGGTATGTCTCAATTTGGACATGCATTTAATACGTTGTACTCTTCCATTCAAAAGGTGACACGTATCAACTACTCCCACTAAGGAAGCAACCTCGTACACTATAAATAGGAGTGAGAAAGAAGAATTAACTTAACCCTTGTGCTTGGATAATTTATCTAAGTTCTTTCTCACCTTGGAACCGCTGAGCCCCCAGCTGTCTACCAGCGTCTCATTGGTTCCCTTGTAAACTTGAGTCTCGAATCTAGTTTACTTGTTTCTAGGGTTCATATCTTGTTGTCATTCAACGAGTGTATTCATAGCACTTTGTAATACTTTGTTTATAATACTTTGTAATACTTTGTTTATGGCTTAGTGGATTGTAATGGAATAACCTTCACAAGGGTCGCTTATGTCAATGGACTGAAGCACAACCTAATCAGCATTAGTCAACTCTGTGATGCTGGCTTTAAAGTTCTGTTCACCAAGACCCAAGGAACAATCTTCAATCAAAATGATGATGTTGTTCTGATTGCACCCAGGAGAAGGGATGTGTATGTCATCGACATGACATCTTTTCCAGAAGGGACAAACACTTGTCTCTATGCCAAAGCATCTGATAGTGAAAATTGGCTATGGCATAAGAGATTCCCCCATCTCAACTTCAAAAACATTAACAAACTGGCCAAGAATGATTTAGTAGTTGGGCTTCCCTCTCTGACCTTCACCAAAGACAGACCCACCCTGCTCAGCGTGCGAGAAAGGGAAGCACCACAGAGCCTCATTCAAGACTGAATAATCATTCTCTATAAATAAGTGTCTCCATCTCCTTCACATGGACTTATTTGGACCAGTAAAACCTCGATCCCTTAATCACAACAAGTATACACTAGTCATTGTAGATGAATTCTCCAGATTCACTTGGGTATTCTTTCTCAAAAGAAAGAGTGATGCTGCTGAAAGAATAATGTCCTTCATCAGAGAAGTAGAGAATCTCAATGACTGTAGAGTTAAGGCTATCAGAAGTGACAATGGCATTGAATTCAAGAATCATGCCATGGAAGCCTTTTGTGATGAAAAGCGAATATCACATAACTTTTCTAACCCAGGCACCCCTGAGCAAAATGGTGTCGCTGAAAGAAGAACCAGAACCCTCATAGAGGCTGCTAGAACAATGCTCAGCGAATCAAGACTTCCTAAACAATTTTAGGGTGAAGCTGTGAACCCAGCTTGTCATATACAAAACAGATCCATTATTGTGAAGAGACATGGCAAGACCTCTTATGAAGTATATAGGAAGAGAGCCCCTGATGTAAACTACTTCCATGTCTTTGGTTGTCCTGTTTTCATTCACAACTACAGAGATCAAGTGGGAAAATTTGATGAAAAGTCTGATGATGGATTCTTCGTTGGTTACTCTCTCACCTCCAGAGCTTACAGAGTGTTCAACATCCACAGACAAGAATTAGAAGAATCCATCCATGTCACCTTCAATGAAGCAGATGCTGTCATCAACCACACCAACTCAGAAGAATGTGACATTGACTTCAATGAAGTTAAATCTTATCCAGTGGATGATTTCTCACATCCCAAGGAATCATCCAAGGGTTGTCACAAGGACTTCCCTTATGTTCATGCATTTGATCCTCATTCAATCTCTGACATCACTCCAGAAGTTGAAAATGCTGAACAAATCACTCCACCTACTACTGTGAATGCTGATCTCATCGAACCAATCTCTCCTCTTGATGAAGAGATTATGGATGAAGAAATAATTTGCGAAGAACCCTCAGCATTCATTGAACCTGCTTTAACTCCTGAACCCACAGAGACTCCTACTCCTCAATCCAAATGGAGTAGGAACCAAGATATTATTCTGGTGAATATTCTTGGTGAACCCTATAAGGGAGTCACTACCAGAGGCAAATTGAGATCTCTGGAAACCGCCTCAGCGAATGAATGCCTTTTCGTTGATTTTCTCTCTGGGGATGAACCTAAGAATGTGGCTGTTGCGCTTCTAGATGAAGGGTGGGTTTTTGCCATGCAAGATGAGCTGAATCAAATCAAGAGGAACAAGGTGTGGACTCTGGTAAAAGCTCCAGTTGGGAAGCAAGTGGTTGGAACTAAAGGGGCCTACAGAAACAAGAGGGATGAAGCTGGCATGATTGTCAAAAACAAGGCTAGGCTTGTGGTGCTGGGATATAATCAATCTGAGGGGATTGACTATGATGAAACGTTTGCACCAGTAGCCAGATTAGAAGCTATCAGAATCTTCTTAGCCTTTGCAGCTTATATGGGGTTTACTGTATACTAGATGGATGTGAAGAGTGCTTTCCTCAATGGGAAGCTTGCAGAGGAAGTATATGTCTATCAACCCCCAGGGTTTGAAAGCAGTGAGTATCCTGATCACATCTACAGACTTCACAAAGCACTCTATGGGCTGAAACAAGCGCCTAGAGCCTGGTATGAAACCCTATCAAAATTCTTACTTGAAAATAAATTTGTCAGAGGTACCATTGATCAAACCCTGTTCACTTATAGGTTCAAGGGTGATGTCATTTTAGTACAGATTTATGTGGATGATATAATTTTTGGTTCAACCAATATTACATTGAGCAAACAGTTTGCCAAATTAATGACAAAAAATATGAAATGAGCATGATGGGGGAATTAACTTTTTTCTTGGGTTTTCAAATTAAACAAAATTCAAAAGGAATTTCCATTTGTCAAGAAAAATATGTTAAGGATTTGCTCAAGAAGTATGATCTGTCTGATTGTGCATCAGTGAAATGCCCCATGCTTCCTCCCAACAACTTGGGAGCTGATGACTCAGGGGTCTCTGTTAATGAGACCTTATATAGAGGTATGATTGGGTCACTGATGTACCTCACAGCAAGCAGACCAGACATTCAATTTGCCACATGTCTTTGTGTTAGGTACCAAGCTAACCCCAAGGAATCCCACCTTGTAGCTGTCAAAAGAGTTTTCAGGTACTTAAAAGGATCTCCCACATTGGGTCTCTGGTATCCTAATGGATCAAGCTTCGACCTCAAAGCCTACTCAGACTCTGACTACGCTAGGTGCTGTCTTGATAGAAAGAGCACCTCTGGGAGTTGTCAAATCCTTGGAGGAAAGTTAGTATGCTGGAGCGCCAAGAAACAAAACTCTGTGGCCATGTCATCAGCTGAAGCTGAATACGTAGCGGCCGCTGGTTGTTGTGCTCAAGTTCTCTGGATGAAAAGTCAGTTGGCTGATTATGGGATCATTTATGAAAAGGTTCCCATATTTTATGACAACACAAGTGCTATAGCCATCTCAAATAATCCGGTACTTCATTCTAGAACTAAGCATATTGACATCAGGTATCACTTTATTAGAGACCATATTTTAAAAGATGATATTGAGCTTCATTTTATACCCACTGAATACCAGCTCGCTGATATATTCACCAAACCTCTGGCAGAGCCAAGTTTTACTAGGTTGGTTGCTGAGCTGGGTATGCTCAATATTGGTAAACAAATCTGATAAATGATTGATAGGTGTGAAAACACCCATCCTTTTACCACTTATTTCTGGCTAAAACAAGACCAAAACACGTATTTAATATCATTTGTTTGGAATTATGCGTGGTTTTTGTGTTTATTGTGTTTTCAGAGTCAGCCGGATGAATATTGAAGAAAACATGGGATTGCACGGGTTTTATCGAAGAAAAAGACTCAAGACGAAGTCTATTGTCCAAGAGATGCAAAAGATGCAAAAGATTTGAAGTCATTGTGCCTATTTAAAGATTTATCGAAGAATAGAGCCAAAGATGGAAGATTCATATATGTCGAAGAACTCGAGTCTATTAAACAAAAGATTATAAGACGAGTTGGAATTATTCACCGACACTCCTCAAAATCCAAAATCGGAAACGTTTATTCAAAAGAAACGTAAAGACTAAAGAAGGAAGAAGAAAAGAAGCCCAAAACCAAGCCCATTCACAAAGCCCACATCACACGCCTATATATATATGATTCCACTTCACAATTTTGGAGTTACCTAGTTTTTTTAGGTAGTTTTTAGTTTTTCATTCTCTCTAGTTTTAGAGAGAGAAAGTTCTAAACTTTCTCTCACAAGTTTTCATCTTTTTCTCTTTCAAGATCAAACCTTTGTATTGTTTTTCATTAATCAAGTTTAGTTTCAAGCTTTTAATCTTTAATCTCATTCTTCCTTTCTTTGATTTTGACTGATTTTGGTACAAATATCGTATGATCCGTGTTGTCCATCAATGATTTTGTGCTTAAAGAGTTAATCTTTTTATGTTTCCTTAAGTTTCTACACGAATAAGCTTTAAGATCCTTGTGCTTATTGGCTTATTTGTTAGTTTAGCTTATTTATTTTTTAAAGTTTTCATAAAAAGTTCATCTTCTTATTATTTGATTTATAAGTTTGCTTATTTAAAGTTAGAAAAGTTGTTTTTAGTGCTTATTTGATCAGCTTAATATTGGATTCGGGCTAGTTTGGGTATTAGCTTATTGATATAGCTTATTTACCTTGCTTAATTTTCGGATCAACATCATTATCGGAAAGGGCAAAGCCCTTTTCCGACCACAGCACTCCCCTTCATTCCGATCACCCGATCGGAAGAGGGTTTTAGAGATTCCGATTTGGTATGTTTTTTATCATTCCGTGTGACAACCCTAGCTAGACTTTGGATTTGTCACTTTTGATTGTTTGATGTTGATCATGTGCTTGGTGTGCGTTTATGTGTTATGTGTTCATATTTGAGACTTTATCATGATGTTAGACATTGTTTACGTGGTACATGGTACGTTATATGATGATGTGATGGGGTTGGTTCGTGCTCATGAGTTCACATGAATGTGTAAATCATGGCATAAGTTGGAAATGAAATGAAATGGAATGAAATGAAATGAGTTTAGAAATGAACTGTAGAAAAGTTCGGGTAGCGTTTTTATAAGGTTTCAGTTACGTATCGTATGTTGTATGTATGTATTAACTATATATAATATGGTTAGGATAAGTTTTATAGATACTTTATGTATTTAGAAACTTTTAGAAATGAAGGCTAGTTCAAAAAAAATCGCGTAAAAAGTCTAAAAATTAGCAAAAGGGTACCCGGTTTGGTCCCGAAAGTGTATAGGAGTATAAGTAAACATAAAATAGGAGGGGGAGAGTGTAAATATGATAAAACACAGAGGGGAGTCGAATTTGTGGGTCCCATAGCCTTAATTTTAATAATTAAATTAATAAAAATAGGATAATTACCATTTAAAAGTCCTAATTGGGCCTAAACTTGTCCAGAAGGTTACCAAGGCCTATATAAACACCCCTAGACCCCTAAAAACGACTAATAACCCTAAATAAACCTAAAATCAGTCTAAATCTTCCATGGATATCAAGAGAAGTCGAAATTATGATTAGGGTTCATTAATTTTTCTTGTTTCAAGGTAAGTGATCAATTAAACCTTAGTATAATTTATGTTTTTATTAATTAATCATAATTGTATTGTTAATTAACCATCATTGAGATGATTAGGTTTTATTAATTTTCTGGAAAAATATATTAATTAAGATCCATTAATAATTTTAGGGTTTGTGTTATAAATTTAGGGATAATTAATGATGTTTAGAGGGTTAGTGCATAAAGGCGTAAAACAGTCTGATTTTTAAAGCTGTCTTGTGTCGACTGTTACGGGCAGTAGGTAACACCTTTGGTCGAGTTTCTTTTTTTTAAAATTAAGTTCAGGGAGTCTACTTTTAAAAAATGTAAGGTTGGTCGAAAATGGAGTTCGGGAAGGTCGTCAAATAATTTTTACAAAAACAGTGCGCTGTTCAGGAATAAATTTTGATTTCGGGGATTTGAGTCAAAACCTAACCAAACGGATGAGATAGCCAAATATTTTTGATTTGGGAACTCTTTATAATGTATATAAAAGGACTGGAGGTTTTCAATAAAATTTATGGTGTTTAGGTCGGGGTTTTGGTGTCAAACATTTAGCATGTACGGAAAATCAGTTTTGGTGAAAACGACTTTTGGCGTAGAGACTAAACGAAAGGGTTAAACGTGTATTTAGAAAGTAAATTTGGTTTTTGAAGTTCTTAGATCATATAACAACATAACTCCAGTAGGGTAGGAGCCAAGTGGGGTGTTAAGTTCACTTCATGTGATCGTTTAGTGATTAGTAAACCGTACCGGGGAAAAACTGGAATTTTACGTATAGAATAGCTTGTAGTGGGAGAACTAGATAGTGGGGATTGGGGGATTAGATTCATCTCCTTGATTGTTACTTAACTTGGGTGTTAAGACCTGAGCTAAGGGTGTCGTGTATGATTTTATAGGTTTGTAGGAGTGCTAGCTTGATGTGCTATCAGGTGAGTTCATAGTCCTATTTTTGCTACGTTTTTAAATGTTTTTCCAGTATGGGATGGAGATGACACTTGAAATGTTCTTTAACATGATTTAGTACTATGTTTTAAATGTATGGACATAAATGTGTTATTGTGTGACTTGCGTGCTTATGTGTTCTCGTATGTGCTTTGATATGTGTTCTGCTATGTGAATCTTGTTTGGGTTGTGATTGGCTTTGGTACATAGATGTATGGGCGTCTATGGGACCAGTTGTGATGTGTGTGGAGCGTGGGGCACGATCCGTCCTGAGTTCTTGATTCTGAGTTCTTAGTTCGTGGGGCACGATCCGTCCTGAGTGCTTGTGCATCGTCTCTTCGGAGGCAAGATATCTCGACGGGGATATAGTTCATCTTCCACAGGTGGTGTGGGAAAGATCCGGATAGTATGGTGAGTGTTCTTGTGTGTGTGACGGGATACTTCTTGACTATTATAGTGTGCTTTGTGAATTGTAGATGTGATTGGTACTTGGATTTAGTTTTGTTGTGGATGCATGTAGCATGATTATCACATTATGGTCCATTACTATAAATTGTTTTCCTTCAACTTATTTGCAGCGGATGTAAAGGTTTCTTATGATGTTCTAGATAACTTAAACCTATGTTCTCACCAACTTTATGTTGACAGATTTTAGTGTCATTTTCAGGTGAGGTAGTTGAGGAGGATGATGTTAGAAGTGGCTAGAGTATAGAGGTTGCTAGGATTGCATTAGGAGGATTCCCTTTCCTCTTAGATTTTATTTTGTCTTTTGATTTAGTAAATTGTTTGATACTTATATGTTTGATGTTGTTTATTTGTATGTCTTTGGTAAGAGGTAGGACTTTTACCTACTTACCTAGATTCCTGCATTTTATTGAGATATTGTCACGACATTTGTGTCGCCATTTATGACATTTCTTTTGCATTTAGTTTTCTCTATAGAGACACCGTTTGTTGTGATGATATCCATACGTCGCGCCCTATATTCCGCCATGGTGGGGTGTGACAGAATGGTATCAGAGACAATGGTTATAGAGAATTAGGTTGCCTAGTCGCGTAGCCTAGTCTATAGCTTAAGGGTCCCTGCATATAGGCGTCATAGGAGTATGTGTGCATTTTATATTAATTGATGTGTATGGATGTTATTTATTGCGATGTTTTGACTAGTATGAATTGAACCATAGTAAGTTCATACTTAGCTACATTTTATTTTCTTTACGAGTTTTGACTAGTGCGGGTAGAACTATAGTCGTATACGCTAGTCATTGTTGGATTTCGTTTAATTACGTTTTCATGTTCTTTATACATTTTGAATTTAGTCTACGCTGGTTCAGCTGGACTACGAGTTTATTTGTTTCATGCATTGGCTATGTTATTTTAATACATGTGATTTTGGACCTTATGTTATGTTGTGGATTATGTGCTTATATGAGTTGTAGGATCTATGTGATTATTTGAGTTTGTAGACTGATGTGTTATGTGTAGTATTAATTTTTATAAGTGTCATCATAGGAGGGAGTGCATTAGTGAAAGGGGACTGGTATAAGTATGGTGGCCAACATAGTTATACAAGTACCACAACATCAATGGATTCCTAAGTATGGTTGCATGAAAGAGGGTTAATACATGCTTGTATTGTATATGTTGTATGGATTTGAGTGTATGTACGCCTATGCCTATATATGTATATATCCCTTCTACTTATCGATTGTATTCTTAGGATGGTTTGCTAGCTCGTTTCTCTTTGAGATGTTCAACTTTCGTAGTAGCGCATTTATTGAGTCCTCATTTCACGTATTTGTTTGTACGGTACTTTTGGTGTAGAGGATATTGAGAGGGTGGAGAATTCTTTTTGGGATCACGGTATCTTTTAGTTTGAATTTTACGTGGTAAAAGAAATGGAATTTGTAAATAGTTAAAATAGTTGTTGGTAGTCGGTGAAATAAGGGTTAAGTGTCGTAAGCGTGTTTAAAATAAGATGGGATACATATTTTTTTTAACATATAAGTATGGCTTGTTTATTTAAAAAAAAACTAAAATTGGTTTTGATCACATAAAGCTAATGATCTTTAGTTCAATTCTTGTTCTTATTTAATTAAATATGTTAAAATCATGTAATTACTCATATGATGGGTAAGGGTTTCTTATTTTCTGGAATTAAAATAAATTAGGTCTTGAATTTGGTAATTAATGAGGGGTTTTAGGGTTTCAAATCGTTTTTTTTTTGTTATAAATCGAGGTAGGCAGAAACTGTCGCTAAAATGTCAAAATTCGTCGCTAAACTGTCAGAAACTATCGCTAATGTCTGGGGAGATTTTAGGTAAAATCGTTTTGGTCATAACTTATTCGTTTTTAAAGTTTTTTTGGGACATTCAAAAGCCTAAAGTTATGTACTCGGAGCGTACTTTTCAAATATTTAGAACGTATTGTCAATGGAAGTCAGTAGCTTGGTCGAATTAATTGTACAACTGTCGAGTTCAAGATTAATTTTCGGACAACATGGTTTAAACTCGTGTTTTAGGTATTTTGGGATAGTGGACACTTAGAAGGCTAACATAGGGCTGCTTTGGGATAGGATTTTAGATGTATCCATCATAGAGATTGTTACATTAATGAAGAATGTGGGTTCCGGAGTCAATGTTGACGCGTGATATTGTGTTGTGTGCTTTAGACAATTGATCGTTCGTGAAGAGACTATAGATTTTTTTGGTCAAATGATTACATAAATTACTAATGTGATACCATGGTTTTAGAACAACTAATATACATTAAGGTACAAAATCCATTCTGGGGTAAAATTTGGTTTTGCACAAGGTTTTAATAGTATGTCACCGGTCGTAATACGTTTCGGTTGTCGCTGGATGCTTCTCGTGTCATTGGTCCGTTTCCATGGTTCGTTGGGAGTCGATACATGTTTTATGTTGAGTATCTTTTGGAGTCTCATGGTTTTGGTTCATAATTTTAAATTCGTTCACGTAAACGTCCGTTAGTTGTCCATGGGCTTGATCGTTTATCCGAAGTTGGGGGTCCTAAAATTTGTCGTGAGCTTATATTCATTGAGGGCGTTGTTGTAGTCATACGGATGATCCGGTTACGTTCTTATGAGAGAGATAGCGAGTTGGTTGTGAAATGAAGTTTTTTTTGAGCTTATGGAGTAAATCTCGGGACGAGATTTCTATTAGGAGGGAGTGATGTGACAACCCTAGCTAGACTTTGGATTTGTCACTTTTGATTGTTTGATGTTGATCATGTGCTTGGTGTGCGTTTATGTGTTATGTGTTCATATTTGAGACTTTATCATGATGTTAGACATTGTTTACGTAGTACATGGTACGTTATATGATGATGTGATGGGGTTGGTTCGTGCTCATGAGTTCACATGAATGTGTAAATCATGGCATAAGTTGGAAATGAAATGAAATGGAATGAAATGAAATGAGTTTAGAAATGAACTGCAGAAAAGTTCGGGTAGCGTTTTTATAAGGTTTCAGTTACGTATCGTATGTTGTATGTATATATTAACTATATATAATATGGTTAGGATAAGTTTTATAGATACTTTCTGTATTTAGAAACTTTTAGAAATGAAGGCTAGTTCAAAAAAAATCGCGTAAAAAGTCGAAAAATTAGCAAAAGGGTACCCGGTTTGGTCCCGAAAGTGTATAGGAGTATAAGTAAACATAAAATAGGAGGGGGAGAGTGTAAATATGATAAAACACAGAGGGGAGTCGAATTTGTGGGTCCCATAGCCTTAATTTTAATAATTAAATTAATAAAAATAAGATAATTACCATTTAAAAGTCCTAATTGGGCCTAAACTTGTCCAGAAGGTTACCAAGGCCTATATAAACACCCCTAGACCCCTAAAAACGACTAATAACCCTAAATAAACCTAAAATCAGTCTAAATCTTCCATGGATATCAAGAGAAGTCGAAATTATGATTAGGGTTCATTAATTTTTCTTGTTTCAAGGTAAGTGATCAATTAAACCTTAATATAATTTATGTTTTTATTAATTAATCATAATTGTATTGTTAATTAACCATCATTGAGATGATTAGGTTTTATTAATTTTCTGGAAAAATATATTAATTAAGATCCATTAATGATTTTAGGGTTTGTGTTATAAATTTAGGGATAATTAATGATGTTTAAAGGGTTAGTGCATAAAGGCGTAAAACAGTCTGATTTTTAAAGCTGTCTTGTGTCGACTGTTACGGGCAGTAGGTAACACCTTTGGTCGAGTTTCTTTTTTTTAAAATTAAGTTCAGAGAGTCTACTTTTAAAAAATGTAAGGTTGGTCGAAAATGGAGTTCGGGAAGGTCGTCAAATAATTTTTACAAAAACAGTGCGCTGTTCATGAATAAATTTTGATTTCGGGGATTTGAGTCAAAACCTAACCAAACGGATGAGATAGCCAAATATTTTTGATTTGGGAACTCTTTATAATGTATATAAAAGTACTGGAGGTTTTCAATAAAATTTATGGTGTTTAGGTCGGGGTTTTGGTGTCAAACATTTAGCATGTACGGAAAATCAGTTTTGGTGAAAACGACTTTTGGCGTAGAGACTAAACGAAAGGGTTAAACGTGTAATTAGAAAGTAAAATTGGTTTTTGAAGTTCTTAGATCATATAACAACATAACTCCAGTAGGGTAGGAGCCAAGTGGGGTGTTAAGTTCACTTCATGTGATCGTTTAGTGATTAGTAAACCGTACCGGGGAAAAACTGGAATTTTACGTATAGAATAGCTTGTAGTGGGAGAACTAGATAGTGGGGATTGGGGGATTAGACTCATCTCCTTGATTGTTACTTAACTTGGGTGTTAAGACCTGAGCTAAGGGTGTCGTGTATGATTTTATAGGTTTGCAGGAGTGCTAGCTTGATGTGCTATCAGGTGAGTTCATAGTCCCATTTTTGCTACGTTTTTAAATGTTTTTCCAGTATGGGATGGAGATGACACTTGAAATGTTCTTTAACATGATTTAGTACTATGTTTTAAATGTGTGGACATAAATGTGTTATTGTGTGACTTGCGTGCTTATGTGTTCTCATATGTGCTTTGATATGTGTTCTGTTATGTGAATCTTGTTTGGGTTGTGATTGGCTTTGGTACATAGATGTATGGGCGTCTATGGGACCAGTTGTGATGTGTGTGGAGCGTGGGGCACGATCCGTCCTGAGTTCTTGATTCTGAGTTCTTGGTTCGTGGGGCACGATCCGTCCTGAGTACTTGTGCATCGTCTCTTCGGAGGCAAGATATCTCGACGGGGATATAGTTCATCTTCCACAGGTGGTGTGGGAAAGATCCGGATAGTATGGTGTGTGTTCTTGTGTGTGTGACGGGATACTTCTTGACTATTATAGTGTGCTTTGTGAATTGTAGATGTGATTGGTACTTGGATTTGGTTTTGTTGTGGATGCATGTAGCATGATTATCACATTATGGTCCATTACTATAAATTGTTTTCCTTCAACTTATTTGCAGCGGATGTAAAGGTTTCTTATGATGTTCTAGATAACTTAAACCTATGTTCTCACCAACTTTATGTTGACAGATTTTAGTGTCATTTTCAGGTGAGGTAGTTGAGGAGGATGATGTTAGAAGTGGCTAGAGTATAGAGGCTGCTAGGATTGCATTAGGAGGATTCCCTTTCCTCTTAGATTTTATTTTGTCTTTTGATTTAGTAAATTGTTTGATACTTATATGTTTGATGTTGTTTATTTGTATGTCTTTGGTAAGAGATAGGACTTTTACCTACTTACCTAGATTCCTGCATTTTATTGAGATATTGTCACGACATTTGTGTCGCCATTTATGACATTTCTTTTGCATTTAGTTTTCTCTATAGAGACACCGTTTGTTGTGATGATATCCATACGTCGCGCCCTATATACCGCCATGGTGGGGTGTGACATTCCGATTGGCTCATTTTGTTCATATTCCGATTGCCTCCAAGTTTAAGATATTCCGATCAGCTTCCCTTTTATGTTATTCCGATTGCACTATTTTTCCCATATTCCGATTAGACTACGTTTTTTAGTATTCCGATTTACCCTTTTATGATTATTCCGACTAGTGTGTTTTGAGATATTCCGATTGTTGGTTTTGTGGGATATTCCGATCTGGTTTTTGTTATACATTCCGATTGGCATGTTTTATGATTATTCCGATTAGTACTAATTTAAATATTCCGATTGCAACTCTTTGTTCCTTATTCCGATCAGGCTTCATTTGGTTTTCCGATGGTTTAAATTTTATGTTCTTAAAAAGTTTTCAAGTTCTAATTTGTTAAGTGTTGAAGTATTTTTCTAAATCTTTTCTTTACGTTTTCAATCATTTATTTTTAAACTCGTCTAATCTTTTAAAGCTTTAATTTTACTCATCGAAACTTACTTATTTGTCATTAGTTTTAAATAGATAAACAAACCAACACCTTTTTATTAACCAAGAACAAATCATTCCACTTAGAGCCGAGATCAATTCGAGGAGATACCGAGAACTAATCTGAACCCCATGCAAAAAGCATGTATCAAATGGCGCCGCTGCCGGCTCTTCTCGTTAAGATCAACAGTTTTTTGTGAGAACTTAGATTTTGGGATCCGTTCCCCGTGAACGTTACTTTTTCATAAAAACTTTCAAAAATCCTAAAAAAATATAAAATTTTCAAAAATCCTAAAAATCAAAAAACATAAAAACCAAAAATATTTGTGCTTTGTTTTTGCCTTGTTAGTTCTTTTGCAGGTGCATGCGTACACGATCAACGTCTTATCAAGAGCCCGAGCCTCTCGAAGACTTAGACATGGCCGTTGTACAAAACAACAACAATAACCCACCTCACAACAATAATAACAACAACAATAACAACCCACCGCTCAACAACAATAATAACAACAACAATGAGCCTCTACCGGATAATCGCCCGATGATTGAACTTCTGCAAGCCCATGTAGATGGCAACACTGATCCAATTGTCATACCCGCGCTTGCAGCCAACAACTTTGAGCTCAAATCCGGCTTTATCCAGATGGTCTCTGCTCAACCATTCTTGGGGCGTACCATTGATGATCCACATGACCACATCAAGAGATTCCTGCAACTCACGAATACGGTCAAATTCAATGGTGTTCCACAAGAGGTAATCCGTTTACAACTTTTTCCCTTTTCTTTAGAGGGACAAGCCCGGCATTTGCTTGCTAAGGAACCGCCACAGAGTATTCTTTCGTGGACGGATTTGGAGACCAAGTTTATCAACTACTTTTTCCCACCCTCTCGTACTACCGCTTTGCGGAATGAAATTATCAATTTTGAACAAAAGTACGATGAGTCGTTTAGTGAATCTTGGGACCGTTTCAAAGACCTTTTGAGAAAATGCCCACAACATGGTTTTACCAAAGTGCACCAAATTAACACTTTTTATAATGGTTTAAGCATGAATGACCAAGATTCACTAAACAGTGCCTCGGGGGGTAATCTTTTGGCTAAGACTTCCAATGCTGCTTGGGATATCATTGAGAATAAGTCTCGTGTGCAAACCAAGAGTGTTCGAACCAATGTCGCTAGTGCTAGTACTAGTGACAGCGACAAGCGAATTAACAAAATCACTACGCTTCTTGAATCGCTTGCTACCCAAACCGCCAGCTACACCAACAACATCAACGCTAAAAATGCTAAAGACGCTCAAGTCAATGCTGTTAGCCAACCATGTGAGATATGCGGGGGTCCTCACTCTTACAGCACTTGTACCGCCACCCTAGACTATCCTTCTGAGAATGTGAATGCAGCATACGGTACCTATCCTCAACCCGCTTATCAAGCTCGTCCTCAAGGTGACCGTAACTTGCTTAGCTACCGCTCAAACAACTATCTCTCACCTCCCGCTTTTACTCCTAACAACCAAAACCAACAACAAAACCTCAACCGCCCTCCTCAACAACAACAACAATCTCGTGGACCATACATACCACCTCACAAACAACAACATCTACCTCAAAGAAACAACCAAGTTTACCAGCAACCTGCTTATCAACCACCCGCATACAATGCTCCTCCCAACCAACCCACCGCATTACACCAAGAAATTGGAACTTACATGAGGACTAATGATGTGATCGTGGACAATCTCCAACAGGAAGTGCGCAACTTGAAAGCAGACCTGGTGAAACAAGGGAACGATCTGAGAGCTGACATGAGAAACACTTTGGATAGTCAAACGAATGACTTAAAGAACATGATGGCTAGTTTCTTCCAAGGTAATCAACCCTCTTCTTCGGGTACTCTTCCGAGTAACACCGTTGCGAATCCAAGAGGGGAGATGAAAGCAATCACCACTCGCAGTGGCAAAGGTACCAAGGAACCCGAGCTTCCTGTACCTCCACCGGTGATTGTGACTAAGGAAAACGAGTCACCTGCTCCTATTCCTCATCCTTCTCCTTCCCCAATTTCTCCACCTCTTACTTCCACCCCTCCTCCACCCAAGGATGTGAGTGATCCTTCGATTCCAAAGCCTTCCTCTTCTTCCGATATACCTTATCCATCTAGGTTGAGGAAAGAGAAGCTCAAAAGCAAGGACGATATTCAGGTTTCGAACTTTCTTAAAATGTTCAAACAATTGAATTTTAACATCTCCTTCGCTGAGGCTCTCGCTCACATGCCCAAGTACGTAAAAATGTTCAAAGATCTTCTGAGTGACAAGGAAAAGCTTCTTGATATCGCCAACACCCAACTTAATGAGAATTGCTCTGTAGTGCTCTTAAGGAAATTGCCAACCAAGCTTGGTGATCCGGGTCGTTTCTTAATCCCTTGCAATTTCCCGGGAGTAGAGAATTGCATGGCCCTAGCCGATCTAGGTGCCAGTATTAATCTAATGCCTCTAAGCGTTTGGAAGCAATTATCTCTCCCTTAGCTAGTCCCCACCAAAATGACTCTGGAATTAGCTAACCGTACGGTTGCTTATCCAGTGGGGATAGCCGAAGACGTCTTTGTAGGAGTCGAAAAATTCACTTTTCCTGCCGATTTCGTCGTCGTCGATTACGAGATGGACCCTCGTGTGCCATTAATTGTTGGTCGTCCATTCCTGAGGACCGGTCGCACTCTCATCGATGTTGAAGCCGGTGAGCTTATCATGAGAGTGGGTGACGATAAAATTGTCTTCAACATGGGAAAGTTGTCTAAACAACCTTATTCCAACGAGAGTGTTAATTGTATTGACGTTCTTGATGAGGCTTGTGAAGAACACTTCAAAGATGCTTGTAAAAGTATTCCTACCTCTCTTCCCAATGTTGAGACCGTTTCCTCTATTGATTCATCACTGTCTCTATTTGGAGAAAGTGATTTCTTTTGGAAAGATCTTGAAGCCACCATGAGAGATGTGAACTCAACAAATGACGATTCTCCCACTGATTGGGGTGACGACATGCGTTTCTTTGAAAACCTTCTCAAAGAAGACAATCTTTCTCCACCATCTCCCACGGTTATTGCTATCGATGCTCCGACTTTGAAAACGCCTCCCATCGAAAATCCTCCGGATTTAGAACTTAAGGAGTTGCCGCCTCATCTCGAGTACGTGTTCCTTGAAGAAGAGAAGAAGTCGCCCGTCATTATCGCGAAGGACTTGAAAGAAGAAGAAAAATCTCGCCTCATCGTCGTGCTTAAAGATCATAAGAAGGCAATTGCTTGGAAAATTTCCGATATCTGCGGAATTGATCCAAACTTTTGTACTCACAAGATTCTCATGGAAGATGACTTTAAACCCGCAATCCAGAGCCAAAGAAGGATTAATCCTCGAATTCATGACGTCATCAAACAAGAGGTTATCAAACTTCTTGATGTCGGCTTGATTTACCCTATTTCGGATTCTCCATGGGTAAGTCCCGTCCATTGTGTGCCCAAGAAGGGCGGAATAACCGTTGTTTCCAACGAACACAACGAGTTGATTCCCACTCGTCTCGTTACTGGGTGGAGAGTTTGTATTGATTATCGCAAGCTCAATGATGCCAAGAGAAAAGATCACTTTCCTCTTCCCTTCATGGATCAAATGCTCGAGCGTCCAGCTGGTAATGACTATTACTGCTTTTTAGACGGTTTCTCCGGGTATTTTCAAATTCCCATCGATCCCAAAGACCAAGAAAAGACCACATTCACTTGTCCCTATGGAACATTTGCTTACAAACGCATGCCTTTTGGTTTATGCAATGCTCCTGGGACGTTCCAAGGGTGTATGATGGCTATCTTCCATGACATGGTTGAAGACACTATGGAAGTATTCATGGATGATTTCTCAGTTTATGGCGATTCTTTCTCTGCTTGCCTTGCCAATTTAGAACGTATGCTAAAGCGGTGTGAAGACACTCGCCTTGTTCTTAATTGGGAAAAATGCCATTTCATGGTAAAAGAGGGCATCGTGCTTGGACACAAGATCTCCAAAGCCGGTCTTGAAGTAGACCGTGCTAAAGTCGATGTTATCGCTAAGTTGCCTCCACCTTCAACCGTGAAGGGTGTGAGAAGTTTTCTCGGTCATGCGGGCTTTTACCGTCGATTCATCAAAGATTTTTCTCAAATCGCTCGCCCGATGACCCACCTCTTGGAAAAAGATACTCCTTTTATCTTTTCCAAAGAGTGTCTTAAAGCCTTCAATTTGCTTAAGGATAAGCTAACTAAGGCACCCGTCTTGGTTACCCCTAATTGGGAGCTGCCTTTCGAGTTGATGTGCGATGCTAGTGACTTTGCTATTGGTGCGGTTCTGGGACAAAGAGTGAACAAACACTTCTAACCGATCCATTACGCTAGCAAGACAATGACGGGGGCCCAATTGCATTACACGACAACCAAGAAAGAGCTTTTAGCTGTTGTCTATGCTTTTGAAAAGTTATGCCCCTATCTTGTCCTTTCTACCACAATCGTTTACACCGATCATTCCGCGTTGAAGTACTTGTTAACTAAACAAGATTCCAAACCAAGACTTCTCCGCTGGGTTTTGCTTCTCCAAGAATTTAAAATCGAAATTCGCGATAAGAAAGGAGCTGAAAACCTAGCCGCGGATCATCTCAGTAGACTTGAGGATCCTTACCAAGGGGATCATCCGAACAAAGAAATCAATGATTCTTTTCCCCTGGAGACCTTAATGTCTATCAACTCGACTGCTGATGAAACCCCGTGGTTTGCGGACATTGCAAACTACTTAGCGGGTGGAATTCTCGTTGACGGGTTAACATCCCAGCAAAAGAAGAAGTTCTTCAAAGACATCAAGACTTACTTTTGGGATGACCCGTATCTATTTAAACAATGTGCTGATTTGATTATTCGCCGATGTGTTGATGGACCGGCAGCTTTGGAAATCCTTGATGCTTGCCACAAAGGACCCACCGGTGGTCACTTTGGTCCCAACTACACCGCCAAAAAAGTGTTTGATTTGGGATTTTATTAGCCCACCATCTATCGTAACGCTCACGATATGGTTAAACGATGTGATGCTTGCCAAAAACAAGGCAAGATCACACATAAAGATGAGATGCCTCAAAATTTCATACAAGAATGTGAAATCTTTGATGTTTGGGGTATCGACTTTATGGGGCCATTCCCTTCATCTAAAGAAAACAAATACATCCTTGTAGCCGTTGACTACATTTCAAAGTGGGTTGAAGCCAAAGCTTTACCTACTAATGACGCAAGGGTGGTTTGTAACTTTTTGAAATCGCTATTTGCTAGATTCGGTGTGCCTCGTGCCATTATTAGTGATCGCGGGACTCATTTTTGCAATGACCAATTCGCAAGAGTCATGGCTAAGTATGGTGTAAATCATCATCTTTCCACAACCTACCACCCACAAACTAATGGCCAGGCTGAAATATCTAACCGTGGATTAAAGCGAATTCTTGAAAGAACCGTGGGAGAGCATCGTGCCTCATGGGCTGATAAGCTTGATGATGCTTTGTGGGCTTTTCGTACCGCATACAAGACTCCGATTGGTTGTACACCATATCGTCTCGTGTACGAGAAAGCGTGCCACCTCCCTATTGAGTTGGAGCACAAGGCTTACTGGGCCTTGAAGTGGGCTAATTTTGATATCAACAAAGCCGGTGACCTACGCAAGATCTGTTGAACCTATAGATCGTTCGACTCAATGGTTATGAACCATTATATCTAGGTTTGATCATCGTTCATATGATAACATAGCGGAAAAGAACAATGATCATGACAAGGTGTTTAGACACAAAGAACACAAATTAAAACAAATGGGGATGTTCATTATATTAATAACAAACATCCACTAGACGTGTATACATTGAATCCCACGTCTAGTGCGACACACACTTTAGGTTTACATTGTGAATGAATAATATATATAAAAACCTACGTCTATGTTTTCTTTATATACTAGAAAACATAGCTTACAAAGAAAGCTAAAGTAATAAAAAGACTCCAACGGCTTGTTCTTTTGCAACTTGTACTTTTTAGCCCTTGTCTTCTTATTTTGTTGTGTTTTGACTTATCAACTCAATAATTGGACCCAACAATCTTCCCCTAGTTGATGATGTCAAAACACTCTTCTTAAGCATGAATCCTTTGTATGTAGTACATGATCTCCAAGAAGCTTCCCCTTAAGTATAGCACATATTCTTCTCCTTTTTGACACATCAATAGGGAATATGTGAAAGTATGCAATCTTGTAGATTCTCCAAAAGTAGGCTCTGTGTAATGATCCTGAAGAAAAATATCTTAAAGTAGTCTTGATGTAGAAGTAAAATAACCACAAACCTATGTTCCATGTCTTGTTTATCCATGTGATGAAGAACTTATACCAGGTGTTAAAAATATAAGTAGACCTCGATCCCTTGTCAATATTCTCATCCTTTGTGAGACACTGAGCACGATAATGTAACTCCTTCAAGTGTTTATGACAAGTCTTCGTCACCAACTATGTAAGCACGAACAAGTTACCTTTAAAGTCTATGGCTGGAAGTCCATGACTTTAAGATATGATAGAACATAAACTCGCGAAAATCTTCTTCAAACATCAAACTTACCATAAAAATTCTTCCCCTTAAGCTAACACTTCTTCATGAAGAAACTTAATCTTCATATCATATGTAAAAGTGATAAGACGGATAACTCTTTTACAAGGCTACCCCGATTACATAATCAAATCCAATAAATTACCTCACGAATAATTGCTAACTCGCTTTAAAATCATTAATCCATTTAAAAATATCCGAGCCATAAATATCACCATGATATTCTGAATTAAAACGGAGATTCCATGTACCTTTTGTGTGTATTTACCTTCTTTTTGTGTGCTTAAAACGTACCCATTTTCTCTAACAGCAGCAATCAGTTTGTTATTCGAGAACCCTTACTGTCCAATATCCACATTCATAACCCGATATCGGACAACACGTATCAGCGTTGAAACACATATCTCGGACAACACTGTCAACCTAACAGTGTTGACTTATTCCTTGTCAGCGTCGAAACCCTTCCTGTCAGCGCCTAAATAACAAGCGTCAGCGCCAACCTTAAATCTTGTCAGCGTCTCAATTTGTTGACATCATCAGCGTCTCATAAATCTGTCAGCGTTGAACCACACTCTTGTCAACGTTGAGTTAAATAATGTCAACGTCGCTGTTGACTATGTAAACGCAAGTCTCCTCACAAGTCACATCTTTGCATCGTGTGAACACACAAAGTTTCAACCAATGAAAGATCCTCAACCGTGTGAACACATATCACACATATCTTGAACAACCAATCAGAATTGAGGGCTTACGGTAATAGTGTGAACTAGCACCCATGGGATCACAAACCTTAGATGCGCATATAACGAATATTAGGGTTTGTTTTAGCTGTGTGAATGCAACCTCTTTTCCTCCAATCAGCATCAAGCAACCGTGTGAACATAGAGATCTTGGCCGTGTGAACATAGCATCCTTAAACCAATAGGAATTGAAGGACTCATGGTAATATAATGCATCGGCATGTAGAGAATTTAAGTATATAACGAATTAGAGTTTTGTCTATTCGTCGTGTAAATGCAAATGTATAGACTAATAAGAACCCTTGCTTCGTGTGAACAGAAGAGTAATATTTACTTCTTCTTTGGCCGATCATCTTTTTCTCACAGCGAACAACCATAAATCAGATGATTATTAAAACTGCTGCTATCATACGTCCAGATCTAGGGTTTTGAAAGTTAAACATCGAAACCCTAACTTAGGATTTGTAATTTAACCTTAGATCGTGAATCTTCACACGTTTTAACAGCCACGAACATCAATTCTTCCTGCTTTTAAGTAGATCTAGGGTTTGAAGAACCCTAGTTCATGATTTCATGTGAAAGCAGAAAAACTGAAAATCTCTCATCAGCCAACTTTGACGCTTAATAACTTTTGCCTGGGGATAAAACTCAACAATCCCTCCGGTGGATGTTTAGATCTATGTATGTAGAACACACATCTAAAATTTCGTGACGATCCAACGGTTCAATCAAAAGTTATGACCTTCTGAATACTGCTGCGCACACAAAAACGTCCAGAAAAACCCTAGACGGATTTTTCTTTTCTTCACCATACACGAACACCTCGTCGGACCTAGATATCAAGAGCCTTAGGCTCTGATACCAATTGTTGAACCTATAGATCGTTCGACTCAATGGTTATGAACCATTATATCTAGGTTTGATCATCGTTCATATGATAACATAGCGGAAAAGAACAATGATCATGACAAGGTGTTTAGACACAAAGAACACAAATTAAAACAAATGGGGATGTTCATTATATTAATAACAAACATCCACTAGACGTGTATACATTGAATCCCACGTCTAGTGCGACACACACTTTAGGTTTACATTGTGAATGAATAATATATATAAAAACCTACGTCTATGTTTTCTTTATATACTAGAAAACATAGCTTACAAAGAAAGCTAAAGTAATAAAAAGACTCCAACGGCTTGTTCTTTTGCAACTTGTACTTTTTAGCCCTTGTCTTCTTATTTTGTTGTGTTTTGACTTATCAACTCAATAATTGGACCCAACAAGATCCAACTCAATGAGCTGAATGAACTCCGTAATGAGGCTTATGAAAATTCTTTGATCTATAAGGAGAAGACTAAGCTCATTCACGACTCTAAGATTAAGAACCGAGAGTTCCAAGTTGGATACAAAGTTTTACTTTTTAACTCTCGGTTAAAAATCTTCTCGGGCAAGCTGAAATCTCGTTGGTCCGGCCCATTCACCATTGCCCAAATTTTTCCATATGGTACTCTCGAGCTCGCTCAACCTAATGGACCTAATTTTAAGGTGAATGGCCAACGAGTGAAGTTGTACTTTGGTGAGGACATCTCTCAGGAGATGATTCCATCCCTCACCACGTTCCCCATGAACTAACTTTGGGTCGAGTCAGGCTCGTGACTCGGTTATCAAAAACAAGCGCTCCTCGGGAGGCAGCCCGAGTATCTATCCTTTTCTGTTTTAACCTCCTAAGTGTAGGGGGACCTATATAGGTGTTTGTTTTTGTGTGGTGATGTGATTACAGGGATGAATGCACTTTTGGAACCTTTGAAGAACCGTGCTCCCGTGTTATCCGAAATCCGGTTCTATCTCCCAACTTTCGTGATTCAATTTTCTTCATACTCACATTTGAAATTGATCACTTTAGTCGTCTCTTCCTTAACTTGATTTAACCAACGTGCACAATGTCATAAGTGTAGGGGAGACTTTTCCCACATGCTTAAACATTGGAGACAATGTTTATCTTAAGTGTAGGGGGACTTCTATCGAAGTTTTAAGTGGACTTTTCCATGAAAATGCCTTCATTTAACCAGAAAATCATCTTTTTCAACATTTTTCAAATTTTTAATTAACTTTGGCCATGTAGTCGTAATTTTAAAATTTTTATCGTTGCTTTCATATGTATATATCCCGCAATAAAGTCAAAAGTATTAATAAAGTGGTGTAGCTAGTTTAGAAGTCTTTGACATATTAGGCCCGTTGCGATTATTTTGACTCAACCCGAATAGACTTATCCAAGTTTATTCTAGCTAGTATCCTTAACCATGTAGACCTTGATTGGTTTATTAGGCTAAGCATCCACGAGTCTCATTACTTGAGATTTTAAATTATGGAGAACGAGAAATGATAGAGTCATTTATAAGTCGGTATTCTTGCACAAGCTCACTTGGTGTAATTATTTGCATATTCTCCCATCACTTGCTAATAATTTATCTACAATAAGTAAGGTCGTACGATTTGAAAAGTTACTTAGCTTCTAGCCCAAGATCGTTTAAAAGTTGCTCGGTAATGATAAGAGTTCATAGCCAAGGCATAACTTATGAAACGGGGCGCGAAGATTGGCGAGTCCGAAAAGGCCCTAACAAGGCATGAGGATTCCATTTTATTGCTGAAGATCCAAAAGTGATGTGAAAAGCATTATTCCCAAAATCAATATGAAGGATCAAGACTCACGACGAAAAGCAATTGACTCCCATAAAGATCATGGAGAAGTCTATCTGAAAAGACCCTAACAAGGTATGAGGATAAATAGATCCAAGTCCGAAAAGGAGGCGGATCGTTGTATCTCAAAATCCCAATTAGAGATTAAAGAATAATCATGAAGTCGTGGTCAACAAAGTTGGAGTACCCCTCGAAAGTATCCAAGTGAAGAAACTCTATTAACGATGAGAAGACCATTATCTCAAGAACGTCTCTCAAGATATGAAGTATGAAGTACATGCCAAATATCGGCCCGAAAAAGGTCTCAAATCGTGAACCGAGTTATGCCAAGATATGAACTTTTTGATATCCCGAGAAACAGTTTTAAGAGATTTTGTCCTTTAGCTAACTATTGATCAAATCGTCCTACTTTGCTTTCAGCCTAAGTAAATTATCGAAATAAGTCCAAAAATACATCTTCATGATCATTCTAAGACAAAAATAAAATATAAGAGATACACCTAGGAATAAGGGAGTTTAAGCATTTAATTAAGCCATGTGTGTAAGTGTTTGATTTGCTAACTTATAATAACAATGATCTCGTTTTTAAGCTTAGTTTGGGGAACGTGAAACTTGAGGGTGATAAATCTTCGCAGCACCAAAGCCCTAATGTAAGTCCTTGATCTCTTTGCAAGTTATTTCCATCCTTTTGTTTACTTTAAAGTTTTAATTTCTCTTAGTACTTTCATTTTTGTTTAGTAGTATATTAATAAGGCCAAGGTTGATTGATTATGAGAAAAGTGTAAATGTGATTTGTCACTAAGCATTGCATGAGGGCATGGCAATGGTTAAGTGTAGGGGATTTGATAGGCGTGAAAACACCCATCCTTTTACCACTTATTTCTGGCTAAAACAAGACCAAAACACGTATTTAATATAATTTGTTTGGAATTATGCGTGGTTTTTGTGTTTATTGTGTTTTCAGAGTCAGCCGGATGAATATTGAAGAAAACATGGGATTGCACGGGTTTTATCGAAGAAAAAGACTCAAGACGAAGTCTATTGTCCAAGAGATGCAAAAGATGCAAAAGATTTGAAGTCATTGTGCCTATTTAAAGATTTATCGAAGAATAGAGCCAAAGATGGAAGATTCATATATGTCTAAGAACTCGAGTCTATTAAACAAAAGATTATAAGACGAGTTAGAATTATTCACCGACACTCCTCAAAATCCAAAATCGGAAACGTTTATTCAAAAGAAACGTAAAGACTAAAGAAGGAAGAAGAAAAGAAGCCCAAAACCAAGTCCATTCACAAAGCCCACATCACACGCCTATATATATATATGATTCCACTTCACAATTTTGGAGTTACTTAGTTTTTTTAGGTAGTTTTTAGTTTTTCATTCTCTCTAGTTTTAGAGAGAGAAAGTTCTAAACTTTCTCTCACTAGTTTTCATCTTTTTCTCTTTCAAGATCAAACCTTTGTATTGTTTTTCATTAATCAAGTTTAGTTTCAAGCTTTTAATCTTTAATCTCATTCTTCCTTTCTTTGATTTTGATTGATTTTGGTACAAATCTCGTATGATCCGTGTTGTTCATCAATGATTTTGTGCTTAAAAAGTTAATCTTTTTATGTTTCCTTAAGTTTCTACACGAATAAGCTTTAAGATCCTTGTGCTTATTGGCTTATTTGTTAGTTTAGCTTATTTATTTTTTAAAGTTTTCATAAAAAGTTCATCTTCTTATTATTTGATTTATAAGTTTGCTTATTTAAAGTTAGAAAAGTTGTTTTTATTGCTTATTTGATCAACTTAATATTGGATTCGGGCTAGTTTGGGTATTAGCTTATTGATATAGCTTATTTACCTTGCTTAATTTTCGGATCAACATCATTATCGGAAAGGGCAAAGCCCTTTTCCGACCAGGCATTCCGACCACAGCACTCCCCTTCATTCCGATCACCCGATCGGAAGAGGGTTTTAGAGATTCCGATTTGGTATGTTTTTGATCATTCTGATTGGCTCATTTTGTTCATATTCCGAGTGCCTCCAAGTTTAAGATATTCCGATCAGCTTCCCTTTTATGTTATTCCGATTGCACTATTTTTCCCATATTCCGATTAGACTAAGTTTTTGAGTATTCCGATTTACCCTTTTATGATTATTCCAACTAGTGTGTTTTGAGATATTCCGATTGTTGGTTTTGTGGGATATTCCGATCTGGTTTTTGTTATACATTCCGATTGGCATGTTTTATGATTATTCCGATTAGTACTAATTTAAATATTCCGATTGCAACTCTTTGTTCCTTATTCCGATCAGGCTTCATTTGGTTTTCCGATGGTTTAAATTTTATGTTCTTAAAAAGTTTTCAAGTTCTAATTTGTTAAGTGTTGAAGTATTTTTCTAAATCTTTTCTTTACGTTTTCAAGCATTTATTTTTAAACTCGTCTAATCTTTTAAAGCTTTAATTTTACTCATCGAAACTTACTTATTTGTCATTAGTTTTAAATAGATAAACAAACCAACACCTTTTTATTAACCAAGAACAAATCATTCCACTTAGAGCCGAGATCAATTCGAGGAGATACCGAGAACTAATCTGAACCCCATGCAAAATGCATGTATCAATGATCTCTGACCTCTGTCTCTGGGCATTAAAGGGAATTGAATGTAACGAGGTAGTTACATTCCAATGGGACTTAATATATTCCCATATTTAATTCAAATGATTAACCTTTATTGTCAACAACTTTCCCGCTTTTCAAGGGACAGAAATATCACATAAAGAGTCAAAGGGTCCCACTTTTCCTTAAATGTAATTTTTTTGCATTAAATGCTTTAACTGTAAAACGGCTAACCCTTTTATCAAAACCCTTGACTCACTTTTCAAAACTCACATTACTCATAACTTTCATACACATACTATTCATCTTCTAAAAAAACCTTCATTTCTTCCTCACTTCAACAATGGCGTCTTCATCATCCAACACCGCTTTCACCGTCCTGGCCGCCTCAAACGTTGATTTTGGGATACACGATGGCAAAATTGCCCTAACAATTGTGTAGCTCTCTTGGAACACACCAACTCACTCTACCAACCTTTGTTCTCCTTTCTCAAAAACTCCACCATTTTTGAAGCCATAACCAGAGTACCCTCCACATGCTACCACCAATATTTGAAGGAGTTCTGGTATAGCGCGGAAGTTGATCGAACCTCTTCACACATCACCTTCAACCTTTCCACACATCCCCAACCTCTCACCTTTGATCTTCATACCTTTGCCAAAGTCATTGGACTTCCAATCAATGAAGGCATGTCCGCTGTGCCTGCCAGCGCCACGGTGAAGAAGGCTCTGGCTACCCTTCGTCCTCATGACGACAATGATAAACCCTTCACCACACAAGGTTTCCAGAACAAATCCCTGATCAAAGTGAACTACTTCTCACCTATTTGAAGGACGCTAATGTTATACATTGTGAAATGTCTGGGTGGAAACCAGGGGTCTCATGATCAACTTAATGGAGCCCAACAAGCTATTGCCTACAACTTAATTTGGGGGCAAGATATAGGGATCGCCCACATACTTTACTCTGACCTCATTGCTAAGCTAGAAAACAAAGGGAAGAAGAACAGACTGGCCACCATCTGCTACACAAGATATCTCTCTCTTCTCTTAGAAGATATGCTGGGTGAAGGCTACACTAATGATGAACTTCTCTCCTTCACTCCTTATCACATCACTGCTGCATCACTAAAGACTCCCTTGGAAGACGAAGTGCCTCGCAGCAGGCACATGATGCAGGTCGCTGGGCTACTGGTTGCTGATGGAGAGCCCTTGATCCCTCACAATGAGGTGAATGCTGAAAGAGCAACTGACAAGTCTATGTTAAAGACCTCTGTGCAGTCTTCTTCTCAGCCCAAGGTGCCCAAGGAAAAGAAGAAGAGGAGGAAAGACATCCCCCTTTCCTCTGAAACCCCTTCTGTTAATCCTTCCAAGTCCAATAAGACTAAGAAGAACCCATCCCCTTCTCTGGTGGATGTGGTTGAAGAGCCTACCGCTGACAAACAACCTGAGTCTAGCGTCTCCCAGTCAACAGAGACGACTAAGAACCTTCTCAACACTGATATCTCTCAGGTATTAGTTTGCCATTTTATTCTCTTGGAGGTTCACATACAATCACTCTCAACATTCCGTAGGAGAGAGTGATGAAGACTTAGGGTTTGCCTCAACCCATAGAGTGTTTGTGTCAGCACCTAGAACTCTTAGGATTATCTATACACTCTGTCTTAACACAAGGATATGATTCATTTTTGCTCATAACGCACCCCGATGATCCTTTACCCTCTGGACTGTGCTCTTGTCCATACCAACTTAAGCATGCGATAGGTCCCGACCCAGAGTCTCTGCACTTCACGCAGTCTCTGGGTCCCCTCATTTGAAAAGAGTCCCAAAGAATTCATTCTTTTGGGGGGACTGAATAATCACCCTCAGTCTTCCTAGGGGCAGCGATAAAAGGTGACCATTACCTTCTAATAATTCACAACTAAAAGAGTCCCAAAGAATTTATTCTTTTGGGGGGGCTGAATAATCACCCTCAGTCTTTCTAGGGGCAGCGATAAATGGCGACCTTTAACTTCCATGAATTCACAACTGAAAGAGTCCCAAGGAGCAATCCTTCAGGGGGGGCTGGATAATCACACCCAGCTATCCTAGGGGAAGCGAACGGCGACCATTCACCACATAATTTTCACAACTCAAAAGAGTCCCAAGGAGTAATCCTTATGGGGGAGCTGGATAATCATACCCAGCTATCCTAGGGGCGGTGAATGGCGACCCTTCAACATAACTATTTCATACTTAAAAGAGTCCCAAGGAGAAATCCTTAGGGGGGGGGGCTGGATAATCACACCCAGCTTTTCTAAGGGCAGCGAATGGCGATCTATAACTTCATATCTTTTCACAATTGGTTACTAACAAATGTCATAACAGGCTCATAATCTTCATGAAGAACAGCAGAATGATGATGCCTATTCTATTTCTGGTGATGAGAATGCTGAAGTCCCCCACATAGATCTTGATGCCATGTCTGACATTGATTCCATGCCAGAGGATGAGGTCTTCATTATTGAAGAGGACTTGACCATTTTAGATTATGCTGATATGGATGCTGATGATGACTAAGTTACATCAGAGTTGAAACCCATCTCCTTCCCATCATTGCCCAATGTACAAGAACTGGCTGCTAAGCGGCTATTGGACCAGAGGCTCTGTACACCAACCCCAGTTCCCTTCCCAACCTTACCAAATGTCATGGAACTAGGGGCCAAGCAACACTTAGAACATTTATAACAACTCAAGCCTGTCCATGTTCCTCGAATGAACGATGTTCAGGAACTCGCTGTTGAGGCTCTCTGGGTTAAGAGGGGTGGCATCAGTAAAACCAAGCCCAAAGTCACAAATGATGTCATCCTCTCTGAATTACAAATACTAACCCATGCTACTGAGGAACTCACCACCACACTAGAGACTTCACTAACTTCATATGTGGAGTCCTCTATGACTGCCTTGCTTCCGCAACTACTGGGCAATGCCTTGCAAGCTCACCTCCCAGCAGTTCTCGACCAGAGCCTTCAGCAATACATACCATCTGTCCTCACATCAGCTATCAAAGCAAATGTTGCAGCTATTGCTAAGGCGTATGAGCCTTCAAGAAAACTTCTTCAAGAGCTGTTGCAAGAGGAACTTAAAGAGATATGCTTATTTGTTCATCAAGAATTCGTTAAGTTCCTCAAGCCTGGATCAGGCACAGCTACTGTCGGTGCTATGCCTGAGGGGGAGAATTCAGCAACCTCCACCTCTGAAGAAGAAGAAGACACTGCCTCACCTAAGGGGGAGCAGTCACTTAAACACCCAAAACCTTCAACATGGATTCCTACACCTAAACCTCTTAGATCCTTCAACCCTATCACTGATGCAATAAAGGACAAGGGAAAAGGAATTGCTATTGAACAACCTGAAATAACCCTGCACTCTCTCCGAGAAGAAGGCGGATCTACAACCAAGCTCTCCAAAGACTCTGACCTAAACAAATTCAAGAGCGCTGATGAACCACCACTTACCCCTGAGCAGGCAAAGGCTCAAATCTTGGAACACCAAAGGCTGGCAAACATCAGGGCAGCTGAATTCAAGAGCAAAGAAGCTCTGAACAAACTCTCTCCTGCTGTAAAGGAAGCTCAGCTGGTTAAGGTCAAATAACTGGAGGTTAAAAGGAGCAACCTTCTAAAAGAATATGAAAGACTTGTAAACCAAAGAGCTGAACCTGGTCAAATCACCAAGTATGCATGTTACACTGACAAGAACAAAAAGGTGGTGATGACCCTTTACAGAGAGAACCAACTAACCAACTACAAAGTCTCTAGTGACTTTAAACTCAGAGACCTGGGCCTCTCTGAATGGTTAGAAATGTTGTCTCTTGCTTAAAAGAAGACTGGTCCTGGTGCTGCCCAAATGATGAAGAACATTCAAGCAAAGTTGAATTGGGTAAGAGACACGGCAAAGAAGCTGAAGGTACCTCTGCCTCCTCAACTTTCACAACAACAACCTTCTCAAGGACAAAGGAAAAGAAAAACCCCAATGGGGCCTATGGTGGAGAAGTTGGTCATTGAAAACATTGTTGTTGATGGGATGCACAGAAACTTGGTTCTGCCCAAAGAGATCACTAAACCAGTAGGGGGCCAAGTATACTCAGAACCAGAGACAGGTATGGTCTTTATGAACCATCCAGCTCATCAGACTCAAACAGGGCATCCTAAGGAATTGCAAAACAGCTGAGGATTTTGAGTTTGAAGTTGAGCTAGTCATCAACTCTAGAAGTGACAAAGTTGAAGCCCAGAGAATCTGTGATCAAGGCCTCGATCGCTGAAGAACCTTTTTACTTTTTGTTTATGTTTACACCTCTGGGTGTTCTTGTAATAAACTAGGTTCTTTATGTTTAATAAAACTCTGAGGTATGTTTGTTAAATTATGTGTAAGAAGAAGCTGTGTACTCACTTACAATAGTTTTAGACTTAGTATAATTTATAAACAAATAGGGGGAGATTGTTGGGCCAATGAAAGTTTTAACTATGGCCCAGTCTAGATTTGTTTAATTAGACTAAGTGCTTACTGATCGCTGAGAGGACCAGCGACAGAGACTAGACCAGTGGAAGGCAAAGCCTCAGCTGGCACACCAGGAACATTCAAGTCAAAGACAACGTCAGAGAAGTCGAAGACAATCTGAAGTCAAACTCACCAGCGATTATGGATAGCTGGGATGTTGAAGGAATTTACTGGTGTTCAAGGATCTTTGAGTTGACAACACTCAGAGATCACTTAAGAACCCTAGAAGTCTGGGATAAGCAAAGCTTATCCAATCCTTTATAGTTTAGGCGGAGAATCTACCAAGTGTTTTGAGCGGGACAAAACAAGAGATTCAAGATAAAGCCTAGTACGACCTAGTGAGACAAAAGGTGAACAGTTGGCAGAACTGTTCACCTAAAGTTGTTTAAAGGTATGTCTCGATTTGGACATGCATTTAATACGTTGTACTCTTCCATTCAGAAGGTGACACGTATCAACTACTCTCACTAAGGAAGCAACCTCGTACACTATAAATAGGAGTGAGAAAGAAGAATTAACTTAACCCTTGTGCTTGGATAATTTATCTAAGTTCTTTCTCACATTGGAACCGCTGAGCCCCCAGCTGTCTACCAGCGTCTCATTGGTTCCCTTGTAAACTTGAGTCTCGAATCTAGTTTACTTGTTTCTAGGGTTCATATCTTGTTGTCATTCAACGAGTGTATTCATAGCACTTTGTAATACTTTGTTTATAATACTTAATAAAGCATTACGCGTTTGAAAAGTATTTCATTGTGTTTCGTGGTTACAAGAGTTATAGTTTATCAACAATTGTCATATTAAGGGACTTACACTAATGTTTGTAAGACTAATATTTGTAATCTTATTTCACATGTTTATTTTGGTCAATAACATGCTGCAATTTCTATCCCTTTCCTTTTGACCCATTGTAAATTGTGTCCACATTGGTCTTGCCATAGGGTTTGACCCATTTATGTTACTGACTAAGTAGTTGAAGATATGGAGTTAATTAATTCACTCCATTACTTCCTCACTTACCACACTTGTTAAATAGGAATGATTAGCCTGCATTTTAGTTACTACATTTCAATAAACCTTCTCTATCAATGTCAAACCTCCCACCCTTTGGATTACCACAAAGACCCAAACCTGTTGTACCAAAAAGTCTTGCAAAACTCTTTAAGGATGGCAATGTTTCAGATGAAGATGTATCAGACTATGGATATGTTGACTACTTTGAGTATCTTGATGATGAATACTGGTATGAACTGTCCATTCATTCTAGTGACTCTAGTGCAGAAGGCATACAAGACATTGACAATCAAGGTGAATCATCTAAGCCAGAAACAACTACTAGCAAATCCATTCCTGCTGCTAAGTATATACTTGTTTCCAAAAGTACCTCATCAAAACCAATCACCAAAAGCCTTGTACCCATAACTGGGGTCGTGTTGGGACTTCCAAGTCAAAGGACTTAATCTTCCATTGAAGACAAACTAAGGAAGAGGCCTATGAACATAAAAAACAATGACAAAGACAAAGGAAAGGGCAAAATCAAAAAGGCTATGATGGTTTTAAGTGCTTATGTTTTTCTTTATGCTTATGTTTTTCTTTGATGTATGCTAATGTGTTCTGTTTTGGGACTTCATGTAATCGTTTTTCTATGAATTAATGAATACATTAGTTAATGTTATGAACAACATCGTAGAACTTTAATAGAACTTCATTAGAATCTGGAAAATGAACTGACCATTACATAATTAACTGGTCAATTCGGAGTTCAATAACATTAACATTCCAAATTACATTCAAAATAAAAACCAAACCAAAAAGAACAACCAAGTAATCATAAGGAGTTTCTTGAGTATTCGGTTTGCAGCAACAACAACCTCCATATCATTTTCCATCACGTTTCTAGCTCTTAATAATCTAGGGATGATAGCAACTGCACGAGCACACATTGGAGGATCGACCCAACTGAAAAAGGACAATGTGATGTTGAACAAGAACGAAACCGACGTCCTGGGTTTGTATCAGTCCATGACGTACGGACAATGCTTCGATTACCACAAAAACAAATCATTTTGGGTGTTTTTAGATGTGTTTAATAAAAAATTAGGGTTTATGAGAGAAAAGGGGATTTCTGGAAAAGACTTTGGATCGAGTGTTCTTATAGGACTGATGGAAAAAGTGTTTATTATTATTTAATAGGTAAAAAGACGGTCTTGCCCCTGATGGAAATAACATAACGGTTCAAAGATAACACTGGGGAGGCCGCCTGCTTACTTATCATAAACGTTGGGGAGCTTAATTACACTTTCGTAAAGTCAGGGAGTACGTTCGTAAAGTCGGGGAATACACCTGCATTTTAAACAAACCACAGGGAGCAAACATGCATTTCCCTCTTTTATTTTATTAATTTTAATAAGCTTAACCAAACACTTAACATAAACTTATATGCTTATAATATATAAGCCATAAATGACTTATATGCTCATAAGCTTAACCAAACACCCCAAAAATATAAGCCATAAGCTTCTAACTATAAGCTTAAACACAACACCCCTATCCCAAGTCTCAAACAACTTGAGCTTCAAGCTCACTTCACTTCATCTCTAGCAAAAATGTCACTGACAACATTCAAACCCCCAATCCAATTCCCATTATTCACCCACCAACCACCACTCCACCACCATATCCACCACCACCGACCAACAACAACAACCATAATCAGGTTCTCACGCTGGAACAACGCCAACGCTAAAAAACACATCCAAAAACACCAACAAACCCAACACGATATCGAAACGCACTTACGCTTCGATAAACGCTTTCAAACCGCTCATAACATCATCACCAAGGCTCCACCGCCACCGCCGCAAACCACCGTTACTCCGCCTTCGCCGCCGTCGCCGGAGTTTAAGTCTGCCGGGACTCCCTCTGTGCCTTCCCAGCCTTCTATTCCTGGCAAGAAATCCAAATATTCGAAAGGCGTAGACCCTAGAAAGGCTAACTTTGAAGATGATGATTTGGGTTCCGGCGAGCCGTCGTGGGGCACTGCCGTAACGCCGCCGTTAAGTTACGGTGGGTTTTCGAATGACCCAGATGCTCAAAACGCTAGAAAGGTTGATTTTGGGAAGGTTAACCCTAGAAACCCTAGTTTTGGAAATGATGAATTAGGTTCCGGCGAAGGGTTGTATAGCTCCGCCGTATTTCCGCCGTTACTTTCCGGTGGGTTTTCGAAAGACCCAGATGCTCAAAATGATAGAAAGCTTGATTTTGGGAAGGTTAACCCTAGAAACCCTAGTTTTGGAAATGGTGATTTGGGTTCCGGCGAGCGGTTTTATAGCACCGCGGGAGCGCCGCCGTTAAGTTCCGGCAGGTGGTCAAAAAACCCAGATGCTCAAAAGGCTAATTTTAAATACCCTAACCCTAGAAAACCTAGTTTTGAGAAGTACGATTCGTTTTCCGGCGAGCAGTCGTGGGGCACTGCCGGAGGGCTGCCGTTAAGTTCTGACCGGTTTCCGAAAAACCCAGATGGTCAAAACGCTAGAAAGGCTAATTTTAAGTACCCTAACCCTAGAAACCCTAGTTTTGGAAATAATGATTTGGGTTCCGGCGAGCCGTTGGGGGGCACTACTATATCACAACCGTTAAGTTCCGGTAGGTTTCCGAAAAACCCATATGCTCAAAAGCCTAGAAATGCTAATTTTGGGAAGTATGGTTCTGGTCAGAAATCGAAAGAGACAAAATTTGGAAATTCTAACTCTGGGAACGCTAATTATCAGCATCCTGCGTTTAAGCGAATAGTGAAAATGAGACAAATAGAGAGCGAAATAGATGAAGATACATGTGTAAAAGTGGATGAGAAGGGTTTATCATACGTAATACCCGAGGCGCCGTTTGAGTTTCAGTATAGTTACACGGAGACGCCGAAGGTGAAGCCGATTAAATTGAGAGAAGCGGCGATTGCGCCGTTTGGGCCGGGGACGATACCGAGGCCGTGGACGGGTAGAAAGCCGTTGGCGCCAAGTAAGAAGAAGCTGGAATTTGATTCGTTTGTGTTGCCGCCGCCGCATAAGAAAGGGGTTAAGCCGGTGCAGGCGCCGGGTCCGTTTTTAGCAGGGTCGGGTCCGAAGTATGTGAGGGAGAGAGATGAGGTGTTGGGAGAGGCGTTGTCGAAAGAGGAAGTTGATGATTTGATTAAAGGGTGTTTGAAATCGGATAGACAGTTGAATATGGGTATGGTTTTTGTTCGTTTGATTTTTAGTGTATATTGAAATATGTATATATCTGCATTTGGATTGGTAGATTATATCGGTGACATTGTTTGTGCATATCAGTATAGAACGTATTAACTTATTAAAGTTAGACCGTCAGGTTGATGTGCAGCAATTAGTTGCGGTAGTTGACAAAAGGGGTGTTTGTTTTAGCTTGTATGTGTTAGCTTATGAGCTTTTATTATTTGAAAATCCAATTAGCTCATTTAATGGCTTATGAGCTTATCAATTTGAACTTAAAGCTTACTTAAGTTCTTAAGCTCATAATCCATAAAAAGTTAAGAGCATTTGGCTTTTCAAATATTACATAAGCTCATAAGCCTAACCAATTAGCTTAAAACAGAAACACACAAATAGATGCTGATTATTTGTGTAGATTATTTTGGGTTAGAATGATCTGATTTCAAGCAACTAGATGATTACGTAAATATCGCCAACTTCAATTAACCGATTATATCAGTATGATTTTTCGGGTTGCGGTGACCACTTTGAAAATGCAAGTTCAAATGCCTTTCAGTTTAGTTTAATGAGGTTGTGCTTCTAGATATGCCATAATATTATTTTGAAGGGCGTGCTTATCCAGTTGTGTTCCTTTTTCACTTTCTTTAGTTCATCACTTGCAGTTCGTTAGGTCGCTTTTCTGCTTATATATTGAAAAAACTAAGAACGTTCTCAGCTAGTTGGTAGTATAGTTCTAGTGTTAATATCCGACTTGATAAGGATCACTTTCATTAACCAGAAAAAGTCATAAACTGTGTCGAAGTTTAGGCAATTCTTTAATGTTATATAGGGCGTTAATCATTGTGTTTCTTCTTGATGAGATGTTCAAACTGAAGTTATTTGTTATGAATTAATCATTTACAATCCTGTAATTTAGGTAGAGATGGTTTGACTCACAATATGTTGGACAATATTCATGCTCATTGGAAGAGAAGGCGGGTCTGCAAAATAAAATGTAAAGGTGTGTGCACCGTTGACATGGATAATGTACGCCAACAACTAGAGGTTGGTGCTAATTTCTGCTATTTGATCTCTAAAATTTCTTAGTAATATCATATTTGTGAATTCACGCCTGCTGTCTTACTTTATATTTGACTGCTTACCCCTAGATGCAATTGCTCAATTGGTTAGGACCTGCGTAAAAGTTACGATTATTATCATATTGCGTCCGTTTTTTCCTACTCTGGCTTGTATATTGGTGGGTAGAACCGTAGAACGATATCAACAGCGGTGAGTTTAGGAAAATTATTGAACCTCGTAAATTATGTGTTCAATTTATTCACTTCTTGCAATAAACGAATAAACGAATTGTACTATACATGTAATACCATTAAATTTCTATTTTTAGTTAATAAAATGTTTCTTCACGTGTAATTTTAGATGAGTTTTGACCCATTTGAACCACTTCACCCGTTCCAATTTAGCAACTCCTTTATATTTGGCCACGTGACCAACTCACTTGTTTTCGTATATATGTGTTAAAATCGTCACCTCTAATTGCAATGTATTTTGTTTAGGTTCTTCATTCGTTTAGCAATAGTCTTGCAAGAAACCAAACAAAATATCTAAAAATGTCATCATGTAACAGGAGAAAACAGGAGGGAAGATTATATACAGCAAAGGAGGAGTTGTGTATCTTTTTCGAGGTAGAAATTATAATTACAAAACTCGTCCTGTTTTCCCCCTTATGTTATGGAAGCCCATTACCCCTGTATACCCAAGGCTCATCCAAAGGGCCCCAGACGGGCTAACAATCGAAGAAGCAAGTGAAATGCGCCATAGAGGACGACAATTAATCCCAATATGCAAGCTTGGTAAGCCTCTTGAATCATTTATTTATAAAATTATCTATACACACTACGTGAAAGCGATTTAGACAATATGCCTTTTAGTTTACGACACGTTTCACATAATCCCGCTAGTCAAGCTACTCTTTGACATGCATTAGAGGTGGTAACTTCAACCCGTTTACTTATGAATATGCAACTTTATTGCTTGTGACCTCCTGAATAGTGAATTGTCTTGAAATATAAATGTTGAAAAAATTGACTGTTAGGAATCGTGGTCGACTTGCTTATTACTATTAGTCTTTTTTACACAAATAGTACATCTGGTCTAATCCAACCCGGCTCATATGGACCTGTTACGTAACCTGCTCACTTTGCTAGTTTGCTAATGCAATGCAAATGGCGAGGGTTTTATAATCCTTAAAAATATGGTACTTATTTGATAAATCTCAAGTGATGGGACAAACTCATGCCTGATTTTTGTATTGGGTTATTCAGCCCGGCTCGTTTTACCCTGTTATACGTAACCTGATCTGTTTGCCAACTCTAATGAAAAGACGAGTCTTATAATCCATTAAATAACATGATACTCCTACTTGTTTAACAAATGCCAACTGCTAAGTGATAGGACAAACTCCTGTTTAAATGGGCCACATGTGAAATTTGTATTCTTAATTTGACATTTTATAGAATATACTCTTGTTTTATTGATATACTAGGGCTATATTAGGTGTTCGTGTATCTAGAAAAAGTTGATTATAGAATGATTTGCACATATTTCAGGGAAAAACGGTGTTTACTCTGACCTTGCTAAAAATGTTCGAGAGGCATTTGAAGCATGTGAGTTGGTGCGAATAAATTGTGAAGGAATGAATGGTAGTGACTACCGTAAAATTGGTGCGAAACTTAAGGTATGTGATCTGAGATATACAATTTACAAGCAAGAGCATCATGTATGTGCATATCAGAGCCAAAATATAATTGTAATAGGTTGTTTTCAACATTTCAGGATCTTGTCCCTTGCGTGTTAATATCGTTTGAGCAAGAGCACATACTTATGTGGCGTGGACGAGATTGGAAATCAATGTTTACACAAGAAAACGAGCACCAGGAAGCAAATAATGATCCTGATACCGAGAGTATAGATTCATTGGTAGCGTCTCTAGAATCATCACCTGAAGATTTGACTGCAGACGAGTATGAGGAAAATGAAGATGAAAATACTACACACACCGAGAGTATAGATTCATTGGTAGCGTCTATAGAATCATCAGCTGAAGATTTGACAGAAGACGAGATTGAGGAAAATGAAGATGAAAAGATTACACGCGAGAACTTTGATGACAACGAAAACATGACACCCCATGATAGTGAGGACGATATATCAGAAACCACAAGTAAACATGATTGTTTAGAAGGAGTGATGTCGCTCTTAAACCAGGCAGTACAAGACGGAATTGCAGTTGTCCTAGAAGATCCTTCTTTGGATGCGGACGTTGTATATGCAATGGCGGTTGCTTTTTCAAAATCTGCACTACCTGGGCCCGCTTTTAGACACCTTCGGCCTGATAAGGTGGCAATGGATATAACAGAAAGGCAAGAACACGGAGAAACAGTGGGGAAAGAGGCGGTAAGAGCTTCTGAGCGCAAAAAGGGAAATAAAACAAAAACAAGTCCTAGAACACGGAAGAAGGAAAATTACCTAGATGTAGTTCCACAAGCGACTCTTAGAGTCGATGAACTAGCAAAGCTTCTAGGTTAATCTTTTGGGCAAATTCATGTATCCTTTGTGTATACTTTTCTCATTATAGGTGCATAGTTATACAAGTTTATCGTATTGTTCTTTTCGTAATCTTTAATGATTGTGTTATTATGATGTATGTTTAAGGGAAGACTTCAGGTATCATGAAAATGTTGAAAGATCCAGTGCACGGAGCCCCAACGAGGAAGGCGTTAGTGGTTTATGGTCCAAAATGCTAATCCCTCTTTTTGTGCTACTCCTACTCCTAGGGCGGGAAGGTCCCTCGCTGCTGCGTTCTGTTAGGCTATGGATTACAGGAACAAATGTAGTTGAATGGAACAGCAGGCGGGTTACACGTTCCACTGTCCCGAGATTTGAGGTGCAGGTGGTGATGATCACCCCGGGGTAACCAGAATCATTCGGTCACGACTCATGAGTGGATCTATGATAGGTCATGAATCATAAACAGGTCTGGAAATTCACTTTATCGCCCTGTATCTTATGTATCCGCACTTGGCATGTTATTCTGGTCTTTTGAAACATCTAGGACAAGATCGCGTAAAACATTTGTCAAATTTCTCATCCTAAGTAAACCCGTTCATTACAAAAACAAGACTTACTATTGCATTAAACACAAGAATCACATCTTTTTGTGGTTTGTTTGGATTACCTTATTTTTAAGCATACCGGCTTACTAAAATTAGACGAGTCCATAAGCTAACCCTTCGAGGTTATCAACTTCTTACTATAGGGTGTTTTTGACTAAACTAGTTGTTGTGTTTGGAGTAACGGCAAACAGTAACAGTTAGGAGTCAGCAGTAGCCAGCAACAACATTGTCGGTTTAATAAAAGTGAAGCTCTTTTCTGTGAAACGAGCTTTCAATTCTAAGAGAGGAAAGATGGTTGGGCTGGTGGCGCTTGGCACCACTTTGCCCACAGCGCACCATTCCACATCTCTTGCCGTAGATTTCTGCGCTTTGAATATGTGAACCTTTAACATCCCTTTTCTTGTGGCTCACCATTCCCAACTAAATGTCGTGTCATACTAATTCTGGTATCATAACCGTCTTTTTACTATATAACATATTTTTTTTTCTACGACATCACTCACGAGTCCAAACCACTCCTAGTACTCTAAACTTAAACATATGCGAGAGACTCTCTAGTTTATGACTTATATAGGTTCAGAAACTTGGCTTATAAACTTTTTAAAATTCAAAAAAGCTAATAAGCTGGAAAAATAAGCTACCCCAAACGCTCCTCAAAATGAAAAGGACAAAACACATTACAAGAAAAAGTGATGATAATACATGAAACGGGTACTTTCCAAAAGTAATGATAACACTGTATATAGCAGTGATAAAGTTCAACATGATATGAAAGAGAACCTTTACCATATTCTATCAACTTATCAAGTGTCATACTTACAGGTTAGTACCTCTTATGATAGGATGAGTATTTGGACCCAAATTTTGAAACCTAACTGGAATTATATTGAAATCGTACCAATTTTTAGTATTCGAATCTCGTTTAGTACGGAATCAGGACTATAAATAAAATAAAAAAATTCAGGACCACTAATTCGATACGAGACTAGTATCAAATCATAAATTTTCCCAAAAAAATGGGAAACCCAGATTTCTCGGTACCAGTACTAATACCGGTACCCGTTATCTGAATCTCGTTTGATACGATACCGGTACCAATAATTTATGCTTGAAAAAAAATTGATGCCTTTAATAGAATTTATATAATAAGTAAAAAATTCAATTTTAACTCGTTTGAATATAAATTTTATAAATTTCAAAAGAATTTATAAACAAATATTTAGTGGCTTTTGACTCGTTTAAATAGAAAAGATAAAACTTATATAAAAAATTATATAAATTTAACATAATATTTTTATAAAATTTATATAAAAAGTGAAAAATTCAATTTTTACACATTTAAATAGAAAATTCAAAAAATTATAAATTCTTAAAAAAAATTATTCGGTTCTTATTCGTTAAAACAGAAAAAATAGTATTTATATAATAAATAGAAAAATTCGATTTTATTCGTTAAGACAAAAAATTTATGATATTTATATAAAATATTTATTCGTATTAATTTGGTAGACTCAATACCAAAATTTCAAAAATTAAATTTCTGTCCAATATGTGTAGGAAAAGGAAGCAATCACAAAATGATGGATGAAACTGGAACGGAAAATGGGCCTAAAACTTTCTTTTCGAAAATAAACATAACTGAAAGTAAACTAAAAATTATAACATGTCAACTGACATAAGTATTTTTTTAAAAACTTTAAAAACTTTCAAGTGTGGGTACTGGGTATATATAACTGTAAAAAGACCAACTATCTTCATTCATCTTCTTTATTTTTCAAGTCAAGAACACCAAATAAAAAGAATATATTTGACGGAACCATCTTAAATCCGTGTAAAAAAAACCCTAATTCTCTCTCTCTACATGACGATTCCAGCCATCTGATTCTAATTCTCATCTCTGATCTACTACTTTCCTTGTTCTTTGTGTGCGAAAGGGACCTGTCGTCTCGTGAGTGTATCCTTGTGATTGATCTCCGGGAACGAGCTTTCTTACGCACTAGTAAACCTGGAACCATAGGGATCTGTTGATTGGGGATTGATCATTGGTTTCGCATCTGTGTAGGGTAGGGTTTTTCTTAGTGAGGTTTTGTTAATCTGGTGGTTGTTGATGGAGGCTGGTTAGTCCGGGGGAGTCGAAGCGTCGGATAATAAAACCCTAATTAGGGTTTTGTTAGTGTTACTGTGCATCCTGGTGTTAGGGTTCGTTTTTTTAGAGAGATGGAGGAAATTGATCCGGTCACTGCAACAAAATCGTTGGCTAGCGATTTTGATAGTTTTATTGCTAAACTAACCGATAATGGAAAGGGTTCGAATGGGGCTCAGAAAGAGTCTTTCGCGTTGAAGGTTAACGGGGAACTACCTAGAAGGAAGAGTAATTTCCGTACATTGACAAGTTCTCTCCAAATGGAGAATATGGATTTTGTTTTACCTGTGGAGACTTTTGCGCCAGTTAAAAATAAGTTTGCTAATTCCTTGGTGGGTTTTTTCGTTGGCAAAGGGGTGGCGTTCCCACTGGTGAAAAACTACGTTAAGAATACATGGTCTAAATATGGGTTTCAGAAACTCATGAGGGATGATGAGGGATTCTTTTATTTCAAGTTTGAAACAGTGGCTGGGCTAGAAGCGGTGCTTGAACAGGGCCCATGGCTGATTCGTAACTCACCACTGATTCTTAGCAAGTGGTCCCCCGACTTGGCGATAACTAGGAGCAATGTTACTAAAGTACCGGTGTGGGTTAAGATCCACAAAGTTCCTGTAGTAGCATATACGGATGATGGTCTTAGCCTTATTGCTACGCAAATAGGGAAACCATTGATGCTTGATGCATTTACGAGATACATGTGTGGTGATACGTGGGGCCGAATTGGTTTTGCCAGGGCCCTCATTGAGGTTAGTGCTGAAACAGATCTCAAGCATGAAGTGGTCATGGGAGTTCCACTAGAGGATGGTAAGGGGCATAAGGTTGTAAGCATGCCAATGGAGTATGAGTGGAGACCTTCCCTATGTAAGGAATGCCGAATTTTTGATCACCCGTCGTCACAATGCCCTAAGAAAGTTAACGACAAGGCAGAAGCTGTAAGTAGGGAAGTTGATGAGGACGGGTTTATTGTGGTGAGTAGGAATAAGAAGAAGGCTCAAGCATCACAGGGAGATGGGAGAGTTGTGGAAGGGGTTAAACTTAATAAACCTAGACTTAATGTGGTATGGAGCAAGTCCAATAAGCCAGCTGCGAAGGAAAAACGTGATGGAAGGAAAGAACAAAGGAAAGCACAAAGGACTGGTCCACGGGATATTCTGGAACTGAATAATAAGTTCTCTATGCTTGATGAAGAGAACTTTACTCAAAATGGTGAAGTAGGTGATGGTTTAAGATCATCATAACAATTATAAAAACCCTAACATAGATCAAAGAGCATACAGCGGAAGCAGATTAACAAGATCTTTAAATAACACAATTATAATTAATCAAGGCTAGGGTTACATACCTTTTCCTTAGCAGAACGATCACCGGTAAAAATAGATCAAGAACACCACCAGGATGTAATCTAAAATAAGATCACTCCACGATCTTGTACACACGTGATACGATGAGCTAATCGTGAGTCTAGCACGAACAGAACCGAGCCTTCCAAGTCTATGGAAGATCTACCCAACAACCCTAGAGAGGGGCTAGGACTAGATCTAAAATAGCTTATAGAAAATCAAAGAAGAACCCTAATAAGGGTGTGTTTGGCCGGCGGTTAGAGCAAAGAAAAGAGAGAATGGAGTGAAAAATTATGAGGCTTTAGGTTTGTTTATATACACCTTGGAAAACTTCTCTTCCAAGGTTAAACAAGATAAAGCAACAAAATCTTTTCCCTTCTCTCTTGTCTCCTCTATTTAGGCCGGATATTACACCTCCAAAAGAGGTTTCCGGAACTCTTCCGACTCCTTCTTTTAGCTTCTTTAACCTTCTATAACGATCGTTTAAAACTTAACCTTTAATTACTTAACGGTCGTTAGCTGCAGTTTGATTTAATAAATATAATAAATATATTTAATAAATAAATTAACTCTTCACGTAATGTGTGTAATCCCGTGATCTCGAGTTCGATCCTATCACACGACTATCGATTTTAAAGTCCATAAACTTTCAGCTCCCACTTGGACAAAATTCGAATGTCGTGATCACATTGATTAGCGTCTAGTTACACTAACAATGTCACTAGTACAACTCGAGTAAGGCTTCCTGGACAAAACCTTTTAATGATATATAATCATTATTATTATCCTCTCATTTCAAATACATTGTTAATAAGGATATGGATCTTAGTCATTCCTTCATTAACTATTCTGTTTCTCGTTTACGGATATAGCAAGATTACCAAAACACATTTGGGTGTGGCCACACAAACATCTTACTATTCCCCCGAGGGGCCCAGTTGTATTTATACTTCAAATAATAATTTGAAGGAAACGAATCCCATTTCGACTACAAGCAAAACACATGAACTTCGCAACACTTCTGAAAATAACCCTTATGACTACCAGTTACGTTTAGCGTTAGGTTACCTTACAGAAATGCACTATATTCAATGCAGTTTTCTGGCATCTCAGGTCTAAGGATAACTATTTATGATTTACTTAATGACAAAGATCCATAAAGTAAAATCACATAGTTGGGATAAGTCCAATATTTGATCCATCAAATATCATCCAAAATTGACCAATATACTTTCAAGTATACTCTGTCACTATTTTGAATTGTCTTAATTTAATAATACTCCCATATTATTAATCGACAACGGACATTTAGAAACATCAAAATGCTCATGGATTAAAACATGTAAGATAGGACACAAAATTAAATAACAGAAAAATAAACGAAACCCAATCTTTATTTCATCAATTTAATAATGTCTTACATCCTTTATCCAAATACTAATCAACAGATTTATTGCATGAATTCGCTAGCTAGTTGCAGCCCAATTGCCTTGGCATGCTTAACTACCTTTGGCCTAGACAAAGCCTTAGTAAAAGGATCAGCTACGTTATCATCTGTGTGAACTTTTATTAATTTTATTTCTCGAGCTTCCACTTGTTCTCGAACGTAGTGATATCTACGTTTAAAGTGTCTGGCGCCCTTCATGACTCCAGGGTCATTGGCGAATATTATTGCCGCAGAGTTGTCGCAATATATATCAATAGGTTCTTTAATTGAAGGCATCACTCCAAGATCTCCAATAAACTTCCTAATCCAAACAGCTTCCATTACAGCTTCTGAAGCGGCCATGTACTCAGATTGAGTCGCATGCATAGCAATGGTTTTCTGCTTACTGCTCTTCCAGTCAACTGCTCCTCCATTGATGACAAACACGTAACCCGTCTGAGACTTCGTATCGTCTTTATCACATTGCCAGGACGCATCACAGAATCCTGTTACATTCAATTCTGTGTCTGGTTTACCCCCGAATACCAAAAACATATCTTTCGTACTTCTCAAATACTTCAGAATATGCTTAACAGCAGTCCAGTGGGACTTCCCTGGATTCTGTTGGTATCTACTGACCAAGTTCTGAGCAAACGCCACATCGGGCCTTGTGCATCTTACAGCATACATAATAGATCCTACAGCCGAAGCATAAGGCACCTTCTTCATGTAAGCCACCTCTTCAGGTGATGATGCATCTTTCTCATGACTTAACTCATGCTTAACCTCCATCGGTAAGAAACCTTTCTTAGAGTTATGCATGTTATATTTCTTCAATATCTTATCAATATAAGCATCTTGGCTAAGACCAATTAACCGTCTACTCCTATCTCGATAGATTTTAATTCCCAGAATATATGCAGCATCTCCCAAATCTTTCATAGAAAAACATTTACCAAGATAATCCTTAACTTCCTTAAGTCTTGGAATGTTACTTCCCATGATCAATATGTCATCGACATATAGAATTAGGAACACTACATTACTCCCACTAGCTTTGCGGTATACACATGGCTCATCACGATTTTGAATAAATCCAAACTTTTTGATTTCTTCATCAAATCGCTTATTCCATTGACGTGATGCTTGCTTCAAACCATAAATAGACCTTTGAAGTTTGCACACGCGTTTTGGAAATTTAGGATCAACATACCCTTCCGGTTGTTGCATATAGATGTCTTCATCTAAGCGACCGTTCAAGAAGGCAGTTTTAACATCCATTTGCCATATCTCATAGTCATAGTATGCTGCTATAGCTATGAGAATCCTAATAGCTCGTAAGTCTGCTACAGGAGAAAATGTCTCCTCGTAGTCTATGCCAAAAGTTTGAGTAAAACCTTTAGCCACTAAACGTGCTTTGTAGGATTGTACATCGCCATCCATGTCAGTTTTCTTCTTATAGATCCACCTATTTTTCACTACTTTAGCATTTTTAGGTGCGTCCACAAGAATCCAAACATCATTGATTTCCATGGATTTCATTTCCTCATTCATCGCAACTATCCATTTTGACTTTTCTGGATCAGACATTGCGGACCGATAGTTAGCAGGTTTACCAAGATCCCCTACTTCCTCCTCATCATCCTCTATGTATAGACATAGTTTGTCCGGCGCACGTATAGTCCTTTGAGACCTACATGGAGGAATTAATTCCGGTGGAACACTCAGACTTTCTGGTTCTACAGGAATTTCATCGCTAGTATTTTCAGAAGGCAATGTATCTTCTTGAATTTCTTCAAGATCATAATTTCTCCCACTGAATTCTTGATTTACAAGATCATTTTCAAGGAAGTCTCCATACCGAGCCACAACTATCTTGTTCTCAGCCGGATAATAAAAGTAGTAACCCATAGTTTCCTTAGGGTAACCTACAAAGATACATTTTACTGAGCGTTGTTGGAGTTTATCTCCAGAGTCACGTTTCACATACGCCTCACAACCCCAGACTTTCAAATAAGACAAATATGGCTTCTTGCCATGCCATAGTTCATATGGTGTCTTATCAACCTTCTTTGTGGGAACCATATTCAGAATACGAACAGCAGTTTCAAGAGCATAATCCCAAAAAGATAATGGTAAAGTTGTAAGATTAAACATAGATCGTACCATATCCAATAATGTACGATTTCTCCTTTCAGATACACCATTTTGTTGTGGAGTATATGGAGAAGTAAGTTTCTGAACAATTCCATTCTCACTTAAATAATCTTTAAACTCTTGACTTAAATATTCACCACCACGGTCAGAACGAAGAGCTTTAATCTTCTTTCCTAGTTGTAACTCTACTTCGGCTTTAAGCGTTCTGAATGTTTCAAATACCTCATGTTTATGCTTAAGTAAATAAACATAACCATAACGGCTATAATCATCCGTAAACGTCAAGAAGTAGCTAGCACCTTTCCTTGACACATGTCTAAGTGGTCCACACACATCAGTATGTATCAAACCAAGTAGTTCAGTAGCCCTTTCAATATTGCTATTAAAAGGTTTCTTGGTCATCTTCCCAGAGATACAAGATTCACATTTATCAAATGATTCATCATTGATACTTTCCAAAAGCCCATCACGTTGAAGCTTTTGTATGCGAGTCTTCCCAATGTGGGCAAGTCTACAATGCCAAAGATAAGAAGAGTTCTTGTCTAACTTACTCTTCTTATTCATGCTAAAAACAGAATTATTTTTCCTCTTGGGATTTATATCATGCATGTTAATTTCAAAAACACCATTCACAGAAATTGCATCAAAATAGAATAAACCATCTTTGAAAACAGAAATTCTATTATTATCAATCGTGTGAGTAAATCCAAGATCCAACATACTAGAAAAGGAAATAACACCCCTAACAATTGTAGGTGCATAATGACAATTATTTAAAGACAGTACTAAACCCGAAGGTAAAACTAATTTAAATATTCCTATAGCTTCAACTGCTGCTTGTGCGCCATTGCCCACTTGCAGAAATTGTTCCCCATAGGTAAGTCTCCTCTTCAACTCAAATCCCTGCAGGGTATTACAAATATTAATACCACATCCCGTATCATATACCCAGGAGTTTTATTTGTATGAAAGATTAAATAACTCTATCATAAATAAGTTACCTGAAGATGGTGCTGCAGCAACTTGCTCAGCCTTCTTCTTATGTTCTGCCATTTCATGGAGATAGAGAGAGCAATTCCTCTTCCAGTGTCCAGTCATCTTGCAGTGGTGACAAGTCTCATCTTTCAGAGATTTCTTAGCAAAGTTATGCTTCGATTTTGATGTAGTCGCAACTTGCTTGCTCTTATCAACCTTGCCTTTGCCTTTCTGTTTCTTATTCCCTTGCGGTTTTGGTTTCGACACTCTACCCTTTTGTACATAAAGTACTTGAGGAGTAGCAGTGGGTGCCTTATCTTTCAAACCCTTTTCGAAGTCAATGAGCATTGCATGCAAATCATTCACTGTCTTCCCCGTGCAATGCATATTATAGTTACGAACAAAATCACCGAAGTCCTTATTAAGGGACCTATTGATCAAGTTAATAGCCATATTATGATCGAAGGGTTGTCCCAGTGCGATGAGTTGTTCCATATAACCCCTCATCTCCATGTAATGTGCACTTACGGACTTTCCAGGAGCTTGCTTGCAACTATGTAGAGCATCAACCAGATCATAGATCTCTACAGCTTGTGGCGTTTCATACACTGCCTTGAGTTCATCAAGCATCTGCTTAGGATGAAATAGCTAATACTTCCTTTGAAGTGATGGAGCCATTCTCCCTAACATTACAGCAGCCACCTCATGGTGCTTCTTAACGTTAGCAGCGTGTTGAAGCCTTTCCGCATCAGTTGCTCCTTCAGCAAGATCCTCCGGAAAAGGAGTTTCCAAGATATTGATGGTACCCGCTGCTCTCAGAACAATTCTTAGTGAGCGGTACCAATCATTGAAATTAGGGCCAGTAAGTTCAGGCCGTTCAAAAAATGCTTTGAACGCCGAGCTTATTGTCAGATTGTTTTCGGGTTGAGCCATTTCTACAGAAATAAGTTCAAACATTAGTATTTTTGATAATAAAATTCAAGAAAATAAAATTACCCCGGTAATAAAACCATAGTATTTCCTTGAAAAACTAGAATCTATATTGACATAGATTTATCACATCAGTTGATCTGCTAGTGACAAATGTATTCAACATAGTAACTTGTCGAACAATAATTGCCAAATCATATTGCAATTTCTAGATATGTCAGGGATTTACATTGCCAAAAACTTTTGCATTGTAAACATGTTTTATCCCTTCTTTATGCCTTAAGTTTCCAGTTCTCACTGAGTAACTCAATTAAGTCGACTAATATAAAGAACGTAAAACCTTCATGTGCAATCTTATTCAGTCATGAAGTTTTCTCTCCATTACAACATCGTCCGATATCTTATATGACGACAATTGTAACTTCAAGTGTTCGTCAATTAGAGGGCATATGACTTAAATTTTTAGGGTATAGATTTTGGTGTCAAAATCATGTATGGAGAAGCATGCATACATCTCCATAGCATAAGTTTAATAAAACGTTTAGTAAACTTTTTGGTGAGACTAAAAGTTCATCATATATTTGCAAGTTGAGGTATTGGTTAAACCAAACAACCTTAAAGAATTATACCAATAACAACCATAGGTAATTCCAATTTTGACGCACAGGCGAGCCGGGAATTTGGTCAGCGTAAAAGCATAGCACCTCCTTCCTTAACCGGGTACTTGACCAGCGGTGCGTTATACCCACTTTATAGTTTGTCAAAATTGAGTAGGCCGTTAAGTTGCTATTGCAATTCTAATCAACACAAATCATATGTAATTTAGGTCTCAAAACAATTCATTAATTTTGATAAGATTTAGTCCATATTATTTTTCTTAAAAAAAATTACCCTTGTTTACAACATACAATGTTAAAAACGCATGAAAACAAGTAGTAAAAAAAAAAACTAAATCAAATAGCCACATGCATAACAATTTATTCAAAGAACATCAAATCTAGGGTTTTTATGAACATAAAAAGTCTTCCCTAATTTTAAAACTTTGAATCAAATAAAGCAAATAGCAATCAAAATTATATGATCCGTAAAAAACATGCATGTTTATTACGGATCTTCCATATTCTCTTAACAATTAAAAAACTACTACGGATCGTAACCACACATGACATAACAATTAATTCATGCATAAATCTAAAGTTAATTACCATGTAATTTTAGGGTTTACAATTTTTTTTTTTTTTTTTTTTTTTATAAAAAATTCGACATAAGTCGATTTTAATAATAATAAAAAAACAAAACCCTAATTTTTCATAAAACCTAAAAAACAACATGTAATTTTTTAACACAAATCATTATTAGTTAAAAAACTTTAGATCTTGATAATTATAATCATGTTAAAACGGCTCTCGATGCCACTGATGGTTTAAGATCATCATAACAATTATAAAAACCCTAACATAGATCAAAGAGCATACAGCGGAAGCAGATTAACAAGATCTTTAAATAACACAATTATAATTAATCAAGGCTAGGGTTACATACCTTTTCCTTAGCAGAACGATCACCGGTAAAAATAGATCAAGAACACCACCAGGATGTAATCTAAAATAAGATCACTCCACGATCTTGTACACACGTGATACGATGAGCTAATCGTGAGTCTAGCACGAACAGAACCGAGCCTTCCAAGTCTATGGAAGATCTACCCAACAACCCTAGAGAGGGGCTAGGACTAGATCTAAAATAGCTTATAGAAAATCAAAGAAGAACCCTAATAAGGGTGTGTTTGGCCGGCGGTTAGAGCAAAGAAAAGAGAGAATGGAGTGAAAAATTATGAGGCTTTAGGTTTGTTTATATACACCTTGGAAAACTTCTCTTCCAAGGTTAAACAAGATAAAGCAACAAAATCTTTTCCCTTCTCTCTTGTCTCCTCTATTTAGGCCAGATATTACACCTCCAAAAGAGGTTTCCGGAACTCTTCCGACTCCTTCTTTTAGCTTCTTTAACCTTCTATAACGATCGTTTAAAACTTAACCTTTAATTACTTAACGGTCGTTAGCTGCAGTTTGATTTAATAAATATAATAAATATATTTAATAAATAAATTAACTCTTCACGTAATGTGTGCAATCCCGTGATCTCGAGTTCGATCCTATCACACGACTATCGATTTTAAAGTCCATAAACTTTCAGTAGGGCAGTCCAGTAAGGGTAATGACCATCTTTCTAACAGCGAGGGAATTGAGGAGGCCATATTTGAATCACAATTGAAAACTCAAGGGGCAAGCACTCCCTCTACTAATGTTCTTGATGTTTAGTGTTGCTTCCTGGAATATATGGGGTTTGAACCGTACCCCGAAACAATCTGAGGTTCGACAAGTTGTGAACGAGAACTGTCTGAGTGTTTGTGGTATTCTAGAGTCGCATGTGAATGCTTCCGTTGTGTCTTCTGTTTGTTCGAAGGTGTTTAAAACATGGGATTGGACATCTAATGCGTCTTTTTGCTCCAAAGGTTGTCGAATTATGATAGGCTGGAATGTGGACGTTGTTTCTTTGATGGTGGTGGCTTAGTCTAGGCAAGCTGTGCATACTAAAGTCATTCACAAAGCCACAAATAAAAGTTTTTTCTGTACATTTGTTTATGCAGATAATAACTATATTGTGAGGAGGAAGTTGTGGAATGAGCTAGGGATTCATAAACTCGTTGTGCGTAATGATCCCTGGGTGCTCTTGGGGGATTTTAATGTAGCTTTGAATATTGAAGACACGTTTTCTGGGTCGGCGTCTATTAACGTGGCTATGAGTGATTTCAAAGATTCTGTTGAGGATATAGAAGTGATGGACCTTAATTGCACTGGCCTTCAATACACGTGGAATCAAAAACCTAAGAGTGGAAGTGTAATTTTGAAGAAACTGGATAGGGTTATGAGGAACTTGCAGTTTACGGATCTTTACCCGGGTACGCATGCGATTTTCCAGCCATACAGGTTGTCGGATCATTCCCCATATGTGTTAAAAATTCCAACGCTAGTGCACAACAAGCCAAAACCGTTCAAAATTTTCAAATTTTTGGCTCACAAAAGTAAAATTTTGGACATTCTCAAAACTAATTGGAGTAACCCTGTTGATGGTCATTTTATGTTTCAAGTGGCTAGGAAAATGAGGGCCATGAATAAACCTCTTCAGAAGTTACTTCATGATCATGGTAACTTGCATGATAGGGTGGTGAACTTGAGACGTGAGTTGGACGAGATCCAAAAAGTGCTGGATAGGTCTCCTAATTGTGGTATTCTTCGTGAGAAAGAAGTTGTTTTGGTGACTGCGTTCAATGATGCAAAGTTGGATGAAGAACGGTTCTTGAAACAGAAGGCTAAGGTTGATTGGTTAGCTCTTGGTGATTCTAACTCGGCTTATTTTCATAAAACTGTAAAGAGCCGCAACCATCGATGTCGTATTGAGGCTGTTGTGAATGCTAATAATGAGGAGGTTACGGGGCAGCAGGTCCCTCAAGCTTTTATTGACCATTACTCTTTATTTTTAGGTACGGCTGATGGTTGTTCTCTATTGGATACGAATGGCCTTTTTATTAATACTATATCGGAGGATTGTCGCAGCCGTATGGTAAGGGGTGTTACTAATGATGAGATTCGTGATGCCATGTTTAGCATTGGTAATGATAAGGCTCCGGGTCCAGACGGATTCACGTCGGTTTTCTTCAAAAAAGGATGGGATGTTGTGGGAAATGACGTATGTAATGCGGTTCGTGATTTCTTTGCTAATGGTCAAATCTTGAAAGAGATTAACCATACTTTTCTTGCGCTCATTCCTAAGGTGACAACTCCGGTTCGAATTAATGACTACCGGCCTATTTCATGTTGTAACGTCATTTACAAATGCATTAGCAAGATCTTGACTTCTCAAATTATTGATGATATAAAGGAGGTGGTTAGTGATAACCAATCAGCGTTTGTCCCGGGGTGTCGTATTTATGATAATATCCTTATCACTCAAGAGCTTATGCACAACTATCATTGTGATAGGAGTCCGCCTAGGTGTGCTTTTAAAACAGACATCCAAAAGGCTTATGATACGATTGACTGGAGGTTTTTGAAATGTATTCTTTGCCAGTTTGGTTTTCATCCTATTATGGTCAAGTGGATTATGGCTTGTGTGTCTTCGGCTTCCTTTTCGTTATCGATTAATGGGGATATTCATGGTCATTTCAAAGGAAAACGGGGCTTACGGCAGGGTGATCCTCTTTCTCCTTATCTCTTTACACTTGTAACGGAAATTTTAACCCTTATTTTGAAACGGCGGGTAAGGGTGTCGGATAGCTTTCGTTATCATCATCAGTGTGAGGCGTTGGAGCTTGTAAACGTTTGTTTTGCTGATGACCTATTCATTTTCTCTCGAGGGGATGTTGCTTCTGCTCGTGTAATTTTAGACTCTCTTAATGAGTTTAAGATGGTGTCGGGGTTGGTTCCAAGCCTTCCAAAAAGCACTGCTTTCTTTTGCAATGTTCTTAATCACGTAAAGCTAGACATCCTTAATATTATGCCTTTTTCAGAAGGCATGTTACCGGTTAAGTATCTAGGTGTGCCCCTAATATCGTCTAGGTTACTTACTAGGGATTGCAAGATTCTGGTGGAAAAGGCCAAGAACCGTATTGGGGATTGGAAGAATAAATCTCTGTCGTTTGCTGGATGGCTGCAACTTTGTAACTCGGTCATTTCTTCTATGCAAGTGTTTTGGGCGTCGGTTCTTGTCATTCCGAAAGGTGTGGTTTATGATATCCAACAGCTAATCCGTGGGTTCCTTTGGTGTAATGGGGATCTTAAGCGAGGTAAGGCGAAAGTTGCTTGGAACGTTATTTGTCTTCCTAAGAAAGAAGGGGGTCTTGGTATCCGGAATCTTGAGGTATTTAATCTTGCCCTCATGACTACTCACGTTTGGAGTATTGTGTCTCGTAAGGAGTCTATTTGGGTGCGTTGGATTTACATGTACAAAATAACGACTAGGAATTTTTGGGACATTCCTCTTCGGGGAAAGATGAGCTGGGGATGGCGGAAAATGTTACAGCTTCGTGATTAAGTTCGTCCGTTCATATGGCATGTGATTGGGAATGGTCGGGGTACGTATATGTGGTTTGATATGTGGGATAGTCAGTGTCCTTTATATCATTTTCTCACCCCACGTGATAAACCGGGTTTTCTCTTCAAGATAGGGTTGCTGACTATATCTTAAATGCTACTTGGCACCTGCCCCAACAGTGGCTGCTTAAAGCACCAAATTTGGCGTCACTCCAAGTGCCATTTCTCAATGATAGTGAAGATTCTGTCCGTTGGAGAGAGGTTAGTGGTAGTATGGTGACTTTTTCGGTACAACATGCATGGGAGATTCTTAGGCCGAGAGGTAATGAAGTGTTTTGGTACAATACTGTGTGGTTTCCTCAATGCATTCCTAGGCACGCGTTCCATATGTGGTTGGTCATGAGAGGGCGTCTAAAGACACAGGATATGCTGAGACAGTTGGACGTTGGTACAACGGATCTTGACCTTCTTGTTTGTCCGTTGTGTGAGGCGGAGCTGGATTCACACTCGCACTTGTTTTTTGAGTGTGCTTTCGCGACACAAGTGTGGAGGGCTATTAGAGGGTTGGCTGGCATGGAGACTATTCCCCCCCCAGGTTGGCTGATATTTGTAATTACTTCCAAATTATGGCGTCTAATAAGTCTGCTAGAAGTGTCATTGGTAGATTGGTATTTGCTGCGACTTCGTACTATGTGTGGCAAGAAAGGAACTCTCGGTTCTTTAAAAAGGTCAAGCGAAATCATCAAGACTTGGTTGATTTGATAACGGTTACAATTAGGCTTAAGTTACTTACGCTTAAGTTCAAGAATAATGTTGCAATGCTTAACTTGTTGTCTCGATGGAAAATGCCTGCTTCGTTCACGCTTTATGATTAAGGTCGAGTAGGTCTTTTGTTTTTGATTTGCATTTAGGGCATGTCCTAATGCGTGTAGTTCAAGGTTTTGCTTGAGGTAAATGTGGTACCTCAGCCACATTCCATTGTACTTAAACCTATTTTTTTGTGATTAATACCATTTACCGGGGTAGAACCCTTTACCCAAAAAAATCTTAATTCCGTGTACTCTTTTAGTACCGAGCCATCCATCCAACAAGAAAAACATATCTTGGTAAATTACCTTGACAAAGTCCTTTACCTAAAGTTGCTTTAGTAAAAAAAGAGTATATTAGGGGCAAGCCATTTAATGCTTAAATTAATAGTCCAAAGGGCAAGTGTTGGAAGTAGACCCAACTGGTCCAGCCCATTAAATAACCCAGTAATTCTCGTGAGATAGTTTGCCTTGTAATGCAAAAATAGAGTGGGAGAATTGCACAACAACAACATACCCAATCCTTGACAGATCCTACCTTTACCTTCGGGATTGGCCCAAAAGTAAAGAGACTGTTTCGAGTGGACCTCTCACCGGTGTACGTGTGCATAAGGGTGTTTTAGAGTGGGAGAACTGCAGCTTTTACCAAAATAACTATATGTTCATAAAATTCAGAAGATTTTTCTACATAATTTTCACCAAAAAGTGAAACTCATCAAAAGAAATGTTAACGGTAAAACATTCACCTGATTCCTAACACAAGCATGAATCAATATGTAATACATCTACCTTTCAAACATCTTTGAGGCTTTGATAGATGTGCACTTTAAGCTCCATATCTTGTTTGCCAGATCCAATAATAGTCGATATTCTAAACGCCACACTTTGCAATGCTGTATCATCTTTTTTCTCTATTTGAGTCCAAGTAAATTGTAAAATATCATTGATTAAGCAAAAGAAGGGTTTCTGTGTAGGAACCTACAAAGAAATTAGACATAGAATATCCAGAAATCCCAATATAGATCTGTTCCGAGAAGGATTTATAAACAAAAAGTGAAAAATGGTCGCCATTCAAATCTTTAGTCATATCGATTATAGGTTCACCACTCTTCCTGAATCCAAGTACATTTTGTAACCACGCATCTTGTGTTTTAATGCTGAATAATTTGGTAAACGATTTAGGATCATAATTATTCATAATCCATACATCATAAAATGGTTTCTCGGCGCTACCGTACTCTAGCACAACAAGAGACTCTCTTAGCTTAGATTTGCATAACACGCCGCAGTGTGCTAATTCTTCGGGGAGGTATACTTCTGCAAATTCTTCACTTGTCATATCAAATGACATTATCAGAAAAATATGCCTAATGATACCATTATCCTCCACTTTACTGATATCTTTAACTAGCCAATAAATAACCCCATCTGTGTCTGCCCCTTGCTCCAATCCAAACAACATCGATTTACGGGGTAGATTGATAGACAGACTTTTCCAAGCCCGTGAGCTTAATGTAAAAACCTCAACTTGCCAAGGGGTGGTACTTATCGTGTGCAAAGTGTGATCGATCATCAAGTAATCTGATCTTGACGATCGTAGGGTCACAAGTGTGAGGACAATCCCCAAAACCGAACACAGTTCTGTACTGCCGCACATTAGGAACAACAATATCAACAAATTTTCTAAGTGTAGGATTCCAAATAATGGCTATTGAAGTTTTCGAATCATCATTGTGTTTCGCATGATCTTTGTACAAGCAGAACAAGCCATGAGAGCTGCCACCTATTATTATTAGTTCTTTAACCGACAGGGCCGGTTCGGTCATGGAAAACTTGCGTTGTGGGAATGTATTATCATCAACAACCGAAACATAATGTGGTTTATTATCAGCTAAATCTTAGATGCCGCGACTGAGTATGGCTAGAACTAGAAGTTTGATCACGGATAAACTTAGAGCTACCGATAAGAGACATCCATGATTTTGAGACCGATCTGAATCGCATCAATGATTTAATTGGAAGTCTTATCATGATTTCAGCTTGAATATCGAAAGGTATGTTGTCCGACATGTTTTTGAGGTTCCTGATCGATCGAGTTTGAATATTTAGGGTTTCGTTAGAAGGGTTTACGAGTAGGTTCAAGACACAAGTTTATTAACTTCCTACTCGTAATTGTGCTAAAAAAGGTAGCTATATATGTTGTAGTCTTAAATTGTCGTAGATCTTTATTTAGTTAGAGCCCACGATACGGTAGCCTACGGCTTGAGTCATGGCTAAAACGCAATTCTTGCGGCGCCATATATCATACCCATCTTCGTCTTTTGGGGGTGTTTTTTCAGGTTATGATGAGTTTTTGTATTATGCATGAAAATCTAACATGAGATCTGCTTTTTTTTTATAACACGAGTTTACGGTACGAAATTGTTTATAACATGACTTTACGGCACGAGATCATACGTGTGCTCTTAGAATTAAAAACCATGTATCTAAGAGTAAAGGTATCATGAAGAGGTTTTGCCTCTCCACTTTGTCCTTACAGCTGTCACATCAATACGAACCAACTAACCAAAACACCCCCTTGTAGTGGAGAGCCAACCCTTCTTCACTTTGGCCCCATCACTATCTTTTAATATATTTTATTTTCATTTTAACACAAATTAATATTATTTCATTCAAATTATAATTACAAATATTTAAATAAAAATTAAAAATTTGAAAATTAAAAATACGGTACGAAACTTTTTTTACAAAAATTTAAAAACACAACAGTAAAAATAAACTACTCATTTCGGGGTTGATAACGTTCTCAAATATGCTCGACAAGGCACCGTTGAAGCCTTGTATGTGTCGGTTAATCACGAAGTTCCTTTTGTTGTCTCCGACGGATTGCACAACGCTTGACCCATGTCCTTAATATATTTGGTTGTGGACAAACATACATTTGAGCCGCTTCAGATATCGCATACCCTTGATATTTCAAAATCATGTTATGCAATATGATGCACGTGTACATGATTTTTCTTAACTCGTTGACAGTCCAAGCACGCGTCGGTTGAGAAATAATACGCCATCTTCCTTGTAGGATACCAAATGCCCCTTCAATATCTTTCCAGGCACCTTCTTGGCGGCGTTTAAACAAAGCATTTTTTTCATCGTGTGCAATATGATTTCACAAACGACCATTGTGGGTAAATATCGTCTGCAAGGTAGTACCCTCTATGGAATGTTTGCCCGTTTACAACATACGGGGCCTCTGCTTCGTTTCCATCCAAAAGCTCGTCAAATAAACGAGAATGATTCAGAATGGTAATATCATTATTCGAACTTGCAACCTGATGAGACTGCATTTATAGTTTCATCGTTCAAATCGGGCTTAAAATGCTATAAAATATCATAAAATACCGGAAAATATGCTTGTGTTTGTTCATTGTGTACTTTAGGTACGGATATCGTGAATTCAACAAAATACAACAAGAATCAAGAAAAAACGAACACGTGAAATGAAGCCGCATAAAGAACCGGACCCCAACAATGAATTTCTAAAGAAGTCCTTGAAGTTTGAAGATTTGTCAAGAATGGTCTCTCATCCTTTGAAGACTTGTCACTTTTGATCCTTGTAAAACTCTAAAATTACAAGATTGGTTCTCAAGTTTCAAGAATATACCATAGAATCCCTTGAAGAATGAAGAAATTACATGAATGGTCCTTGTTATATGCTAGCAAAATATATTTGCCAATTTTGACAAGTGGTGCAAAGTTATAACAAAGGGAAATTGGATTGTTGCTGTTTGAAACTTATTTAAATATCCTTTGGGAGTCCAGGGACTAAACCTGCCAAAACTCTATACGCTCACGCAAGTCAAACCCGGTCAAGCCCCATCCCCAACCCAATCCAACACTTCAAACCCGGTCCACTAGAAAATGAGATTTAGCAAGTTTCAACTTATTTCCTTGATAATGGCTAGCTTATTTTGAATTCTGAATCTAATGAAACTGATTTGAGCTTATTTGGTCCACTAGAACTTGAGATACAACTTATTAGACTCATAAGCCCGTGTTTGGTTTTTAACTACCATTAATTTCAATTCAGTCCTCGGGTTTTTGAAAGTTGCTAGTTTGTTAGGATTTAGTTATAACTTTTTAAGGTTGTTGTTTAGTCCCTGGATTTTGTTAGGTTGGTTATAGTTAGTTGCATAGTTTGTTAAAGTTGTTACTTTTGGCTATTAATTTGTGTAATTTACAATTTCAGTCCTTATACTTTCCACAATTACATTATTAGCACTTATACTTTTATACACTTTACATTTTGGCATTTAGTTCTTGTTGTGCATTGTTGATTTGTACATTGTGCTTATTGAATGGTATGTGCAATATGTTTTTAGCATAGTACGGTTACGTAGACGATACTATTTTTACCTTTTTGACGGTTTTGTGGAAAATAGAACTAGAATACCAAAATCTTTACAATCAAATACCAAGAACAATTAAGTGACTTGATTGATATCGATTGATCAATTCGTAAAGATACCGAGAGAAAAACAAACTTGAAAAAGACACATTATTAAAAGGACTGGTCATATTTAGTCGCATGTGCTTTTATTCGAATCATTTTGTTTTGGTGAACCGGCCCATAGGTGTTCAACCTTGCCATGTCAATGTTGTTTTAGTGAACCGACCCATAGGCGTTCACTCTTGTCATGTCAATTTTGTTTTGGTGAACCGACCCATAGGCGTTCACCCAAACTCATGTCATTTTCGTTGGCTATGCCTTCATAAACTGTTTCATGCATCATTTTATTATGTTTATCTTATGTTCTAATCCGATTAATCATTGCATTTTGTTTTAAACTGTCAGATGGTTAACACATGTGAGCAAGATATGCAGGCAGCCATCCAAGCTGCTCTGCAAGCTTTACTTCCCCAACTCAGAAATGAGATTCGTGTTGAGGTTCAAGCCACTCATAATTAGCACTAGAATCATAACAACCCTCGTCCTCCTCCACCAACTACTCTCACCACTTGGCTGAAAAGGTTCAATAAACAGCGACCTAAATCGTTTGAGTAGACTGACAGTCCATCTGAGGCTGAGAGCTGGATTGCAAACGTTGAGAAGATTTTCAACTCCATGGGGTATGATCCTGTCTTCAAGGCGATGCTTGTTTGTTACAAATTTGAGGGAAACGTGGTGGCATGGTGGAAAGCATTTAAGCAGTCGAATGGAGGTGACGACTGGGTTAGTGTCTTGACTTGGGCACAGTTTAAGGAGTTGGTTCTGGGTTAGTTCTTCCCGAAATCTGAGCAAGATCGGCTCAAGAGGGAGTATCATGGCATTCGACAGAGAGCTGGAGAGAATAGTACAGAATTTATGCAGAGGTTCCTTACACTTGCTGGTTTCCTTGGCGCATCAGCCGGGACTGTAGAAGAGCAGGCATAGCACTTTCGATGGGCTCTTCGTACTTCTGTCGCCAACAACTTGGTGTGTGCTAATTTACTACTGTGGCGCAGGTGGTAGATGCAGTTCTCAAGTTAGAAATGCTGCAGGAGAGAGACGAGTTTGGTGAAGCAAATAGATATGAGAAGAGGTATATCTCAGTCATCAAACGTTAATCATTTCATTCAATTCAGTACCCGTGAGACCCCCAGAATCTGACATGGAACAACTAGGCAACGCGGGGGTAACACGTCATGGTACAAGAAACAATGTATTACCGTTGACACAAGGTTGACGTAATAAAAACATGTACATTACATCATAAATATCAGAGTTTTAAACATAGGTCCCGGAGTTTTTATGCGGAAAGATTTATTATTTCATCATGATTTATAACACTTGGTTACAAAAAAAAATACTGAAATCTTCTGACAACTTTTAGATATGACCAAAGTTAAAATTATACACAGAAATCTCCAAGCTGCGATAATATCCTGCGGGCTCCCATCCAAGCAAAGCTAAGTAATAATACCTGAGATTAATCATGTAAAATCGTCAACATAAAGTTGAGTGATATTCATAGGTTTAGCAGTAAAGGTGTGGCACACAATAGAATTTGTAAAACAAGTAATGAGAAGGATAACTATGTACATAGTCCATAGTCACGGTGTATATTATTGCTATTTAGCTCATGAACCGAAGCTTAACTCAATGTAAGTTCCTCTAGGGAGTATTCAGCCTAAATACTCAAGTATAAATGAATATTAGCGCGTCAAGGTACTTGAGACGGGGATAGTCAATCCCGATGGATCCACCCACAACATTCGAGCTTAGCGCAAAGCATACGGGACAATTAACGGTTCATGAACGAGAGAGGAAACTCAAGGCTAACGTCTAAAAGCAATAATATCATTGAATTCATCTGGAAAGCATACACGTTCTGGATAGCATACAAGTTCTGGATAGCATACAGTTTTTAAATGGTTGTGTTCCACCATGTAAAATCTCACCCCGTGTTTAGAAACCATGTACAAGTAAAAAGGGGCTATGAACTCACCTTAGCCATGAGGTAAGTGAATCACGGTACTCAAAAGCTGAGTAGAAACAATAGTGGTAAGACGATCACCGACGATATGGATGTCTGGGAAACACGAAAGCCGCAACCTATCAAAATAAGGCGGGCGTTAAGACTCGAACTCAAGTATCGATATGTACCAAGTATAACATGACTTTAAATATTTTCAAAGTATTCATATTTCAAAACCAATGACACGAACCAAATGAATCCATACTAACCCAATTATCTAACACTACCCGTTTAAACACTTGTACACTTGAAATTGACCCATCATAAGACGCCCAGTCAATGCAAGTCAAAATATCCCTTTACCTTACTCGGACCTGTAGCTAAGTCATTTATATAATGACTAAACACTTGAGTAAATCACCATGTCCAATAGTGACTACTCATACTCACGCAACACAAGCATTGAACTACGTGTCCAACATACTAATCAACAAGTACACTCTGAATGTACACACCGATCTACCCTATCTAGAATTGTCCGATATAGATGAAAATTGGTGTCAAGGTCACTTATAACCTGTATAAGACCTCACCAAAGTTTGAGCCAAAGTTCACATTTTAAAATCATCAGCTCGACATTATACTCGACCCTAAAATTTGGGACATAATTGTATACTTGTTTTATAAAATCGTTTATACCACTTTAAAAGTACTATTTTGACAATCCGCCTTTTAAAACCACTAATAGACTCATCATATTAGGTTTATAAACTTTGAAAACTAGTAGTAGCATTTATCTAACCAAGCCTAAAGTCCCCGAGAGTCGACCCAAAATCAGCCACAATTTCGGATTGTGCCGACTTGTGTCTCCCGGTACACGAATACTAAAACTAGCATAACTTTTGACTAGTAATGAGTTAGAAGCTCTATCTTATATCAAAACGAGCGTATCGGAAAACTCTACAATAAAATCAAATAATATCAGCCTATCTCAAATCATAAACCGACGAAAAACAGCCTTTAACCCACTGATGTAATATACACTTTTAGAAATCATAACAAATCAATTTTCCCACAAATTCTAACCATTCTCACACCTCTGTAATCACCCTACTATCATACCCATCAACCAAACACTTCTAAAACACTTGTATGTCAATTTTTTAACAAAATCAAAGATCAAAAATCACCTTTTTAACATGAAAACATGATGATCCTACCTAGATCATCACATGCATGATAGTTTAAACATAAATCAACCATGGAAATCATAAAATCTTGAAAGTTGATGCATGTGGTAAAATTTGGTATCATAAGAATCACAAGAAGCTTTTGAACATGGGACTTTGATTGATTTAAGCTAAAAATAAATTTTGAGAGGTGTTTTGTGGTGTTGAAGGTGGCGACAAAATGGAGAAGACAGGAAGAGATGGAGTTGATTTTTATAAACATTGTAGTTGTATGTGTTTTTGGTTTAAGAAAAGTGGTTTTTATATGGTGGTAGTGGAGGGACCAATATTGCCAAGTTTAAAACCTTTGGACTTAAAAACAATTTACTAGTTTAAAGGGTAGAAAATGACTATTAGTAAATATTAAAAATATTTACGGGGCTCGGGTTTCGTAAAAATACTTTTCAAAAGTTAAGATGCATCGTAAATATGATTATATGATTTCCCGACACGACTTAATACGTAATTAAAACGAAATCGTCAAAAATATTAATTATCGAAACAATCGATAATAAAATGTAAAATTTTGGGCATCCGTCGGTATCACGATCACTAGGAATTTTCGTTGTACATTGATTTTGAGTAAACTCGTTGTAAAACGCACGCGGGTGATTTTAAATCAAAAACTTTGATTTAAATAAATATGGAAAAATAAAATAAGAATTTTATAATTCCAAGTAAAGTATTTATCAATGATTAGAATATACTCGAAAAGTATAATTTATTAAAATTATCATGATCTCATGATTTACATATAAAGTATACAAGAAAACGTTATACGTTAGAAAATTCAAGAAGCACGAATAAAATAATAAAATAATGCTGGGAAAGTACGGGTTCTTACAGTCTTCCCCCTAAAGGAACTCTGATCCCTCAGAGTTCTCTTGGAAACAGTAGAAGATGCAACAAGAGGAGGTACAAAGTGTAGAACAAATTCATTGCTTCCCAGGTAATTTCTGCACCACGACGTACCTTCACGTTTGGAATTCACTACGCTTCAATTTCTTAACTCCTTTTCGAATAAATTTTCAAACTTGGATTAGAATAATGACTTTTCGGTACGGGAATATATCAAGAGATAAAGAAATACAAGAATTGCTTAAACGAACAAAGTGCGCTAAAATGAATCAAGATTGTTAATCAACAAGGAATCACAAATCGCGCAAACTGTAAAGCATGGCAATCTTAGAACGTAACAATCTAGTTACAAGAGGAATAGAAGGGAAAATGATTTACATATGATCATTTTAAAATACAAGTTGTCACAGTCAGTTGTCTAGGATTTTGGTATTACTTTAAAACTCAGTTTAAATATTTTCTTGATTAAAAGAAAATTTTACAAGATGTAGTGATTTAAAATCAAATTATCTATATTTGGTGAGTAAGCTTTTGCTATATATTTTTCTTGATCAGTATTTTCAAAGCAAAGGTAGGACTGTTCAAAATAGTTATCCTGATCGGCTTAAACTTTTGGATGACTGTATGAAATTATCGTAAAAAACTCAGGTTTATCGTTACCATTAGAGAAAATTCAGATTTTCCAAGTTATTTAGATTCATTTTTAGAAATTATAAATTAATTTAATAATTTCATTATACTGAAGGTAAAGTATGATAAAATCAATTACTTTAAAAGATACAGCCTCATATCCTTAGAAACACTAGGTAAAATTCCCAAAGAGGATATATATATCTGGTATTTAACTTGAAACAGTTATTTTGGTAATTTAAACAGTTGATAAAATGTATAAAACGTTCTTAAGATTTGATAATAATTTTTAGAAATCCAAGAAGGTGATTAAGGTATCAAATGATAAACATGTGACATATTCTGATTTTCAAAAAGGTGACAAGATAGTAAACAAGTATGAAACGAATAATAATCGACAATTAGTATAAAAGCAATAACATGAGGGGATAAAACATAATTCATATCAATTCTTAACAAACATGATAGGATAGATGCATCGATGATAGGGACAATAAGAAAGAAAGGACTATGTCAAGTTCTCGGTGGTCACCAACATCGGCTTATTAAGTTCTCGGTGATCGATACACGATCGAAAGAGAAAAGCCACACAATAAATTTTCGAATCATATAAAATTCTTAAGAAGTCACTTGAGAGTATTTCAAGTAAAATGAACAACATTAGTAATGAAAGGAGAAATATGTGTGGTTCTCACAAATGAATTTCAAGATGATAAAGTCTAATACACATCATGGCAAATACACGTAATCATTGCTCACGTCCAATCATAAATCATTATCCGCGTCCAGAGATGTTTCGAAGGTCTACCAAAAGAGACAGAGAAGGTCGACCGATGTAGAAGCATAAAAACGTTGAAGCTTTCAAGTCTGGTATCAATAGTCGATAATTAGTCGAGTGGTAACGGGAATTGTATCACGAAGGAAAATGAGGTAACAAGTTAAACAAAAATCGTTGAGTAAGGAAATCTGTGCTTGAGGCATGTACTTCGTTCAAGAATAGATAATGGTTCATATGTGTAAGTCGTAAACTGTTGATACTCGCATAGAATGTAAAAGTTTTCAAATCTTACATTTATCTAACTTTTTAAGAAACACAATTAAAAGTTGGTTCTTGGTTAAATATTTAAGGTGACTACTATTCGGCCTTGCATGGCTCCTTCTAAATTACGCATACGTGATCAGACCATGCATAATGTAGGACTAGCAATGCGATGCCCAGCTTCGTCAAACAAGTATTATGTGTCATATGATTTAAAATATGTATATAATTCCATTTGTAAAAACAGGAATCCAAATAATTTGTGAAACTCTTCGCCACTAAGTTACTGGCTAGATATTTAATTCAATAATTTGTATTGTTACAAGGGTTCTTCATAAGACCAAAGTAGAATAAATTATGAAAATACATTGTAAAATTAATATAAATTAATTCTATAAGACAACCTTCAAGTATTTTGTAAAGTCCCAGTAAAACATTTTTATAAAAATGATTTGCAAACAATTGTAATTTCGGTTTATATGGTGATATCTTATAAAATAGCGAGTGAGTTACATGAGGAAAATAAAGAGTAATTCAAGACAATCAATGAAATTGTTACAAGGTGATAAAGTTTCAAAAGGTTTAGCCGGAATTGTCGTGAGGCACGTGTCAAGATGATAACGAATGATATGAAAGCAAGATCTTCAAACCTCGGCCCAAATCAGTGGTACGATAGAAGCAAAGAAAGACAATGTAGAATGACGAATAAGTCATAAATAAAAGAAAATAATAAGGAATCCGTATGTGTTTACCTCGTAATTCAATTGACTTAAAATGTACTATTTTAACGTTTTCAATCGCAATCATTGTTTCATGGCTGTAAAATATCATTAGTTAAAGTTTTACGAGCTCACACGAACTCAAAAACGCCTAATAACCTTATTTCAAAATTTCTTTTAGCTTTGACTTTTTAGTCAACTTTGACCTTTGGGTTTGACCAGACCAATTGACTCGCTAAATGACATTTTTAAGACTCGAAGTCGAAAGCAATTTGATGTAAAACGATGTTTTGAACAACTTTCTAATTTTACTCGAGACTTGAAACGGATCAGAATGGACGAAAATGCCCTCGCATCAAATTTGTCAACAAAAAGGTATTTTAGTATTATGCAAAAAATAACTTCTTAAATTCTACAATCCCAAATGAGCGTAACTTGCTCGTTTTTATGGTTTACGGGTCAAATTATATGTCATAAAAGAATATCTCAACAAGTCGAAACATATTTTTATGTCTAAAGCTTATAAAAATATTTTCTTGACACTGTTAAATTTTCTGTACAAAGTATATTTTTCGACATATCTTGAAATTTAATTCAAACTTTATAATGACCCAAAATTTATGTACACACGTTACTTGTGGATTCCATAAAGACGAAAGAGAATAAATTGTAAAATTAAGCATGTAAAGAAAACGAAATATAGAAATGGTTCAAGAATGCCAACGATAATCTAATAAATCAAAAATAGCGCATGACATCCGAGTCTTTGATTTCAAGATGCAATGCAAGAAGATCTCTTGGCAGTGTGATTTTTCCAAAATCACAAGACATATCGAGAAAGAAATGGAACATTAGCGGTTGCATTCCCGGAGCAAGGAGAGTTAATGAAAAGGAAAGGATACAAGTTTATAGGAATATAATTTCATTCCAAACAATCGCTACACAATAGAGGATGAATTACAAGATGACGATGATGTTTTCAAGGTACAAACGGACGTTGAAATTCGAAGTCGAAACGTAGTATGGTCAATGGAATAAAATGTAATCCGTGTACAAATGTCGCGTAAAACGGTGACGTAAAGGCAATCATGGTTATGAACACTCATGATATTATTCAACACTGATTCAAGGAATGCTTCGTGATGTGTGACTCACATGATGTCCTTTAGTCTTTTTGGGAGACACATTGAGCTACACAATGGTCAATAGACTATTTTTTTTCAAGACATCCAATCACATATGGTCGGAAAATATTTGGATATCTAAATAGATATATTAAAGAGGTTTAACAATGAAAGTAACACGCACGGTAGTAAAATAAAAATCAGAAGTTTCATTGAAAGCAACATGTATTCAATCCTGAACAATGGTACACTAGTACAAAAATGGGTTTCGGTCACACATACCAAATTTCGTGTAGTCACAATCATTTTTTTGTGTGACTGAATTCACCAGTCATAAATAAACAGTCACACTTGAAGTCAGTTTGTATGACCAATTCGTATTTTGTTTGTCACGCATATGAATATTTACGTGACTAGGGCTAACAAATGCTTTTTGGATGAGTCGTTAGTCACTTAATAATTTGAGAGTGTTACCGAATCAAAGTCTGGTTCAAGTAGTAGTCACATTATACGTATACATGTGTTACAAATATTTGCCATACACACATTGAATGTGACCAAAAATCATATATGGTCACATAGACTTGTTTTACAAGTGACAAATTGATAAACAAGGTTGTCACACACATTATTTTAATGTGACTAGTATATTTTGTTAAATGTTAACCACACGTGAATTTTGTGTGTGTGGCAAATTGAAAGTAGGTATTAAAACATTTGCCACTATATTTATTTAAATGTGACAAAATTTTATAATTACTTGAAGAATATGATCATATAGTACATGATCACACTAAATCATCAAACAATTATGTGGCTATAAATTTAGCAATAGTCACAACATTTAAGCAATTTGTAACTAAAGTATATTTATGGTCACATTATAATGAGATTATATGTGACCAACACATTGAAAACGTCACACAGCAAAATATTCATGTGACAAATGTTTAGAACCAAATGTAATCTCAATTTCACTAATCTTGATATGAGTCACATTTTTAAGTGTTTGTATGACTAAAGTCACTACACATAGTCACAACAAGTAATTTTCTTTGTGACTAACTAAGCCCATAAAATAATAGTTTGTCTCAACAAGTATTTTTTTATGTGACTAACTAAGCCCATCAAAAAAAAAATTTGTCACAAGCATTTATGAGTGTGTGTCGAAGCTTCCTTGGTACTCCCTGCATGCATTGAGTTCAGACTATTTGCCATTATGGTTTGCAACTCTTCATTTGCCCCGATAAAAAATTGTGGTCGTTATGGGTTGTATAAATACCCTGCCTATGATTACATAATCTATAACATCACCAACTACCTATCATCTTCCCCAAATCAAAAATACCTTTCTTCTTTCAATTAACAGATCGATCCATGGAAGATTCTCAAGGAAGTACTTTTGATGCAAATTCCACCCCTGTGTTGGACGAGATTATGCAACTCACTGGTGGTGCACCTATTTCGTATGCTATGAGGGTCTTCTTGGAGCAACAGATTATTGAGGAAAAGGCTTTTACTAATGATATCCGGGATCTAATTGAACCAGTTAAGGTAAGCCTTAAAAGGGTTCGTACTGCACTTGCTGAAATGAAGACCAAGCATCCAACTGCTGAATGGGAGGAGTCTATTGAAGCTTTTATTGATTCAAAGAAGAGGTTGAAGTTGAAGTTTTTTCGTTTGAACAAGATTGTCCAGGAACACCTTGAAGGTGTGGATGAGTTGAAAGCTTGGTCCACTTCAACGGAAATAGTTCCACCACCAGAAGAAGAAAACGTTTGATTATTGTTGTGCCTCGGCACGTATGTTTGTGTTGTTTTTTACCATCAATATGCAGTTTGGGTATGTTGTGTTTAACCCAGTTATTTTGTTTAAGTTAATGTACTATGTATCCATGTTTTGTTACTACATATGTAATATATGGTGGTCTAATGGTAAATGTTTGACATTTATGTTTAATTTCGTTGAATAGCTTGCTATTGTGTTTATCTTAATTGGTATATATTACATCTTAAATTGATCTTTAACTTATAGTTATGCTTAATATCAGTATCTGTTGTTATTTTTGGGGGGTTAAGATAGCAGAATGTGCCGTGTGTATGAAATTAAAGAAGGTACATGAACTGATTTAAGTATGAATTTGAGCACACAATTGCCAAGTATGAAAAAATTCTAACACCCCACCAAATGCTATGCGCATCGGAACTACAACATTCGGGTGCTAGGCAGTTATCATCGCACACAAGATATATCGAACGACTCCAAAGAGACGTCAAAGTTTGAACTTAAATTAAAAATTGTTAAAAAGTTACATGTCTACGGTTTTCCAACCCCAAATGATACAACAGAGTTTGCGTTTCGGTCCCCATGAATCTCAACCCCAAAAGATACAGTTTTCACAACAACAAGACATAAAGTTTAAAATGTTCAAGTAATAATGAGAGGAAAAACAAGTAGACTCCAAGCCCCACACACAACTTCCATCCAATGCATGCTCCATGCTACACTTCATCGGTTACCTGAAACACATGCTAAATTTGGTCAACAAAACGTTGAGTGGAATTCATAGGTTTTACAATTCATTTTGAACATATGTGTAATAAAATCATTCACGCTCATTCATAGACTTGTCGATCAAACAATCTATATTCAAGGTTCTGAAAATTGTGTTTAAGCTCATGACACTAAACCGTTAACTCAATCACGCCAGTAATTATTACGCGGATGATTGAGTTAACGGTTTAGTGTCATGAGCTTAAACACAATTGTCAGAACCTTGAATATAGATTGTTTGATCGACAAGTCTATGAATGAGCATGAATGATTTTATTACACATATGTTCAAAATGAATTGTAAAACCTATGAATTCCACTCAACGTTTTGTTGACCAAATTTAGCATGTGTTTCAGGTAACCGATGAAGTGTAGCATGGAGCATGCATTGGATGGAAGTTGTGTGTGGGGCTTGGAGTCTACTTGTTTTTCCTCCAATTATTACTTGAACATTTTTAAACTTTATGTCATGTTGTTGTGAAAACTGTATCTTTTGGGGTTGAGATTCATGGGGACCGAAACGCAAACTCTGTTGTATCATTTGGGGTTAGAAAACCGTAGACATGTACACTTTTAACAATTTTTAATTTAAGTTCAAATTTGACGTCTCTTTGGAGTCGTTCGATATACCTTGTGTGCGATGATAACTGCCTAGCACCCAAATGTTGTAGTTCCGCTGCGCATAGCATTTGGTGGGGTGTTAGAGATTGGTAATCAGAGCCATGAGTTATAGAGAACTAGGTCGTTTTGAAAATTCCTAAACTATAACTTTTGGTGTCGTAAGAAATTGTCCAAGCACACAACTATCCTGCATGGCTCCGGTAAGGTTTATTTTTGTATTCATGGCATTGATGTATACTTTTGAGTTGAAGTATATATGTGGGTATTTATTACGTAGATATGGAACTACTATATGTAAACGTTGAAATTATACGTGGAGTACCCGATACCGTAATTCTTGTATTACTTATGCATGAGCATCATATTATCGCATTTTGGGCATGTGTACCACCTTTGCATTGCATTTGCATGCATGTATTTATAAATATTGAATAGTAATCTTACGTACCCTCCAAAATTCTCTGTTATTGCAGGAATGGCCGAGGTACCGCCTAACAGAAATGGAGATGATTACGTCGTAGGACACGAAGGGGGACCGTTTCCTTCGAACCCGCCGAATAATGACAATGGATGGATCGCTCCAGAAGAAGCGGTAGAGCCGGGAAATGACAGTGACAAAAGTGACGTGGACAACTTCAATATCAGTAGCGATGGTAGTGAGGATTCCGAGGAAGAGCCCGAGGAACCAGTGGATGATGGAATTCCCGAGAATGCTGTCGGTCAGACCGAACCTGAATTATTTCAATCTCCAAATTCGCCAAAGGGTTATGAAGTGCCTCCGACCGACCGATATGAGCAGCAACCCGTTCGTCGCCCGATGGACAATTGTAAGGACTACCTGAGGACAGTGCCAGGGTTTGTTCGAGTAAGTAATGGGAGTGGTGCAGAATCCAGCAATTCATCTAAATCACAATCTATTCATGAGAATATCACGAGGGTCTATTTTCCGAGACCAAGACACTATTGGGACCCCGAGGGTCGTTTGAGGAGGATGGATAGGTTGATGTATGAGCGGTTTGTGGTGGAGACCAGGGTAATTAAGAGGTTTGATAAGAATGAAAGGGCACACCAAAGGTTATTGGCAAGAACTTCAAGGATTGAGTTTGATGGAAATGCAAACAAGAGTGATATCAACAGTCTGAGATCGATGATAGCGAACTTGAGCGCCAGTCTTGAATGAGTTAGGGAAGATCAAGCGAGATTGACTAGGATGCAGAGTTGGGAGCATCGAGTGAGAGCATCCTTGCCCCCAGATTGGAGATTTGTGGACGACTTGGAAATGGAAGCTAATGGTTTCATGATCCAGCCACCTGCCAGAGGTGTTTGTATCACTGTAGGAGATCAGGTAGCAGTTGAGTGTGGGTCTACGTCTGGGACGAAGAAGGCGACTGAATGTGGGCCGAATGACAAAGGAAAGAGGAAGATGGATGAAGAGGACGAGGAAGATAGCGACGAAGAACCCGAGGAGGATGATGATGAACCACCATCCAAGAGGTCGTGTGGATCACCACATGACTAGTTGCTTGTATTGTACTTTATCTTTGATCGTTGTAATAGAACTATTTTAGACTTTTGTATGATGGCATTGTGACGAAAAACTTGAGGACTTAAGTTTTATGGTGAATGGTTGTAGTGGCAATACTTGTCACAATTTTGGTTGATTATCAATACAATCCATGTTTACCTTTCATGATCTGTGATATGTCTTTAATTTGCTCTTTTGTGATGTGAATTGATGAATATTAGTAACTCTGTAGTGATGTGTCGTTGTATTTATATTATATCTTGAAAGAGAAATCCATCTTAATCTTGATGTATATACTTACATTGTTTTTCTATTTTCCCTGTCTTTGCAGAGAGGTGTATTTGAGAACTCACCATGCCTCCAAAACTAACAGCAACCCGTGTGAACACGATGATTCAGGAAGCCATTGCGAATGCGCTAGAAGCAGATCGAGCAGAGAGAAATCCAGATCAAGGCAAAAATGTGGGGAGACAGCAAGCCCCGAGAGAGTGTACTTACTCTAGTTTTATGAAATATGGTCCCACGCAGTTTCGTGGAACTGGTGGAGCTCTAGAACTCAGGAGATGGTTAGAAAAGGTCGAGAGTACTTTTGAGATTAGTGGTTGTTCAGAGGCGAACAAGGTCAAGTTTGCAGCTGCTACTTTTCTTGATGACGCATTGAGTTGGTGGAACATCCAAGTAGCCACTGTTGGGTTAGCAGTAGCGAATGCAAGAACATGGACTGCTACTAAAGCTCTTTTGACCAAGAAGTTCTGTCCTGAAGAGGAGCTGGGTCAATTGGAAGATGAGTTGAGGCACCTGACTTTGAGAAACAATGATATCACTGCTTACACCAGGAGGTTTAATGATTAAGCCTTTTGTGTCCCGATGCCTTTGCCGATGATAGCAAGAAGATGAAACAGTACATCAAAGGTCTGTCCAGTAATATCAAGGGTGAGACGACTTCATCTAAGCCTGGGTCGTTTGATGAAGCGGTCCAAATGGCTCACGCGTTGATGGATGTCAAACTCCAAGACAAGAAGAACTTCATTGCTGAAGGAAACAAGAGGAAGTGGGAGGCGGCTCAGAGCAATCAGTCCCAAGGTCAAAACCGAGGTGGAAACCGTAGCAATCAGGGTCAGAACCGCAATCAGCAGTTCAACCAGCGAAGGAATGATGGGATAAGAGCTGTCACAAACCCCAGAGGAGCGAAGGTGAATCCCCACTGTGGTCGATGCAACTTGTACCATGTAGGGAGTTGCCCACCTGCGTGCGGTAAATGTGGAAAAGCGGGCCACAGGATGTCAGATTGCCGAACAAAGGGGGTAGCTACTGGGGCGAATGCTACGAGAGTGATGGGTTGTTTTGGATGTGGAGAAAGAGGACACAAGCAAGGAAATTGCCCAAAAGCTGGAAACAGGCAAGGAGGTAACAATGCTGCTGCCGTGTATCAAGTAGGGACGGTTGATAAACCACAAGGTCCTAACGTGGTTACCGGAACGTTTTTGCTAGACGCTTGTTATGCTAGTATATTGTTTGATTCTGGTTCCGACAAGAGTTTCGTAGATGTTAAATTTAGTCGTCATATCGATAGAAAACCGATATTGTTAACGACTAGTTATAACGTGGAATTAGCCGATGGGAAAATCGTTAGTACGAATTCTATACTGAAAGGGTGTACCTTGAAGATAGGAAATTATGCTTTTGAAATCGACTTAATGCCCATAGAGCTAGGATTGTTTGATGTGATCGTGGGAATGGATTGGCTGATGGCGCATAGTGCCGTGATCGTCTGTGGAGAGAGATTAGTTCAGATCCCGTTGAGGAATAGAGTCTTGACTGTGAAGGGAGATGAATGCACTTCTCGTTTGAAAGTGATTTCTTGTTTGAAAATGATGAAGTATGTAGAAGATGGATGCGATGTGTTTTTGGCACAAGTTTCTAGTGATGGTGACTTAGAGGCGAAGTTAGAAGAGGTACCTGTAATCTGCGAATATCCGGAAGTTTTTCCAGACGAGTTGCCGGGTTTACCACCCACCCGTGAGGTCGAGTTTCGAATCGATTTGGTGCCGGGAGCTGCACCAGTTGCGCGTGCGCCCTATCGATTAGCACCATCAGAGTTAAAGGAGTTATCGGATCAACTGAAGGAGTTGATGGATAAGGGATTTATTAGACCGAGCTCATCACCATGGGGAGCGCCAGTGTTGTTTGTAAAGAAGAAAGATGGGTCATTTCGGATGTGTATTGACTATAGAGAACTCAACAAGCTGACGATTAAGAATCGGTATCCATTGCCGAGGATTGACGATCTGTTTGATCAATTACAAGGTTCCTGTGTATACTCAAAGATCGACTTGAGGTCAGGGTATCATCAACTGCGTGTCAGAGAGGAGGATATTCCTATAACTGCCTTTCGTACGCGGTATGGACACTTCGAATTTCGAGTGATGCCGTTTTGGTTGACAAACGCGCCTGCTGTATTCATGGACCTTATGAATCGAGTATGCAAGCCGTATCTAGATAAGTTTGTCATTGTTTTCATCGATGATATTCTTATTTACTCTAAGAGTAAGGAAGAGCACGAGAAGCACCTGAGAAAGATATTGGATCTGCTGAAGAAAGAGAAGCTGTATGCGAAGTTCTCGAAGTGTGAGTTTTGGTTAGAGTCTGTGCAATTCCTTGGTCATGTAATTGATAGTAAAGGGGTTCGCGTGGATCCTGCCAAGGTCGAAGCGATCAGGGAATGGTCGGCACCGACAACGCCGACTGAAGTTCGATAATTCCTTGGTTTAGCTGGGTATTATCAGAGATTCATTGAAGGATTTTCGTTGATTGCGAAGCCATTGACAAAGCTTACCGAGAAGAATAGGGTGTATGAATGGGGAACTGAGGAAGAATTCGCTTTCAAAACACTCAAGGACAAGTTATGTTCTGCGCCGATATTGTCATTACCTGAAGGAACCGAAGATTTTGTAGTGTATTGTGACGCATCTCGTAAGGGTTATGGAGTTGTGTTGATGCAGCGTGAGAAGGTGATTGCTTACGCGTCGAGACAACTGAGGAAGAATGAAGAAAACTACACGACGCATGATTTGGAATTAGGAGCTGTGGTTTTTGCGTTGAAATTATGGAGACATTATTTGTATGGGACGAAGTGTGTTGTATTCACTGACCACAAGAGTTTGCAGCACATTTTAGATCAAAAGGAGTTGAACATGAGACAGAGACGATGGGTAGAATTACTGAGTGACTATGACTGTGAAATTCTCTACCATCCTGGTAAGGCGAATGTTGTAGCGGATGCACTTAGTAGGAAGGATCGAGAGAAACCTTTGAGAGTCAGAGCTTTAGTGATGACTGAGAGTGTTGATTTAACCGAATCAATACTGAAGGCTCAAGAGAGGGGATTAATGAAAGAGAATGTTGATGCTGAGAACTTGGGAAGAATGTTGAAACCTCTTTTTGTGATTAGGTCAGACGGGCTGAGATATTTTGAGAATCGGATTTGGTTACCGTTGTGTCCATCCGAGGAAGGGAAGCCTGGAGTACGAGATTTGGTTATGAACGAGTCTCATAAGTCGAAGTACTCGATACATCCTGGATCGGATAAAATGTATCATGACCTGAAGAAAGTCTATTGGTGGCCGAATATGATGGCGGATATTGCTTGTTACGTTAGTAAGTGTTTGACTTGTGCGATGGTTAAAGCCGAACATAAGAAGCCGTCTGGGCTGTTGGTGCAACCAGAGATCCCAGAATGGAAATGGGAGAAAATCGCTATGGATTTCGTGACGGGTTTACCCAGAACTCCTAGTGGATGTGATATGATTTGGGTAATAGTGGATAGATTGACGAAATCTGCTCATTTCTTACCTATGAAGAAGACGGACAGTATGGAGAAGCTGGCCAGTGTGTACGTGAAGGAGATCGTTTGCAGACATGGAGTACCTTTATCGATCATTTCGGATCGCGATAGTAGGTTTACTTCAGAATTTTGGAAATCGCTTCAACGTGCGATGGGCACTGAATTGAGTTTGAGCACGGCTTATCACCCGGAGACTGATGGCCAGAGTGAACGCACTATTTAGACGATGGAGGACATGCTCCGAGCATGCGTGATTGATTTTGGAGGAAGTTGGGAACGCCACTTGCCTTTAGTGGAGTTTTCTTATAATAATAGTTATCATGCGAGCATCAAGGCTGCACCATTCAAAGCGTTGTATGGAAGGAAGTGTAGATCACCTGTGTGTTGGAGTGAAGTAGGAGAAAGTCAATTGACTGGACCCGAAATGGTTTTGGAGACGACAGAGAAGATTGTGCAAATCAAGAACCGACTACTTGTTGCGAGAAGCCGACAGAAGAGTTATGCCGATAACAGAAGAAAACCGTTGGAATTTGAAGTCGGAGATATGGTTATGCTTAAGGTTTCGCCGTGGAAGGGTGTAATTCGTTTTGGGAAGAAAGGAAAGTTGAGTCTGAGGTATATTGGACCATTTAAGATCGTTAAACGAATTCGACCACTAGCGTATAAGTTAGAGTTGCCGAGCGAGCTTAGTGCTATTCACGACACGTTTCACGTATCGAACTTGAAGAAGAGTTTGGCGGATAAGGAATTGGTGATTCCTTTGGACGAGATTCAACTGGACGACAAAATGCATTTCGTGGAAGAACCCGTGGAAATTATGGACCGAGAGGTCAAGAGGTTGAAGCATAGTAGAATTCTCATTGTGAAGGTTTGATGGAATTCTAGGCGTGGACCGGAATACACTTGGGAACGTGAGGACTTTTTCAAGGAAAGGTATCCTCATCTGTTCCAGCGGCACGAAATGTGAGTATAAGAAGAGGCGAGCGCCGGGACGTCGCTCTCTTTAAGGAGGGGTGGATGTGATACCCTAGAACCGAGGTCACACATTACCCTAAATTACGCTTATTTTTGAAATTTTTAATAAATTTTAATTGCTATATATTTTATCATTTTGGTTGAAACCGATATTCGAGGTTATAATTTTGACGTTTGACGATTTAAGAAGAACGATGACGAATACGATCCCGATGGATGCCCAAATTTCTATGATTATTGTCATTTTATAGATATTGTAATTTTTCGAGAATTTTAATTTCGGTTCGTGTTAAGTCGAGTCGGGTGAGTTTTATTGCTTTCTGGGTACATTTAAAGTGTCCTAAAAATATTTTGGAGTGTTCGGGATGATCCCTGACACCCGTAAAATTTTCTAAAATGACTAGTGAGTCAATCCCGTAAACTTATGAGGACGTTTTTGCTTAAGGACAAAAGAAAGGTGAAATTGCACCCAAGGTCCCTCCCATTTTACAAAAAGAACAAGTGGAACACACACAACACATTTTCACTCAAAAAAATTTCTCACCCTCCCTTTTTCTCTCTTTAGGCCGACGGCCAAACACCACCAAACCACCACACCATTTTTTTTTCTAACTTGTTTTGATCAAAAGTAAGCTTAGACCACATCTAATTACTTCATTCCAATCCTTTTCATGTACTTTAATCATACATGCATCCACAAAAATTTTTCCAAGAATCAATGGATTTTTCAAAGTGGGTTTTGATGAAAATTGGATGTATGCATGTTTAATTCGTGTATGGAGGATGTTAAATCACCAAACAAATCAACCAAAATCAATTTGGTTGATGTCTTTTGATCACCCAAACCCCACGGCTCAAAGGGGGTGTTTGGGGGATCATGGTGGTTGATGTTTTGTTAATGGATTATGTGTTTAATCTTGTTTTTACATGTTTTTAAATGGGTAAAACCATTTGCATGTTTGATTTTGTGATTGGGTTTTATGATGGATTTGATTATTAGGGTGTTTAGGACTGATTAGTGTGATTGAGTATGCTTAGGAGTGCTTAGGTTGATGTCTAGTGTCGATAAATGGGTTTGGAAACGAGCGTTGGCTTGATTTTGGTATAGGTGATTTTAGGCAGAAAGTTTGAGGTTTTTTTCTAAAAATTATTTTGTAAACAGGTCTTTTGGTTAGGATATAGTTGTAGAGCGTCTTCTTAGCTTCTATTTGGTATAAGATAGAGCTTACGACTCCTAACGAGTCAAAAGTTATGATGTTTTGAAATTCGTGTACCGGGAGATGAAAACCGTCATAATCCGAAATTATGCTTGGTTTTAGGTCAAATCCCGGGGACTATAGGTATAGTTTGGTAAATAGTCAAAGGTTGATTTTTGGTCTCAAACCTGCATATTTGAGTCTATTATAAGACTTAGGTGTCCAATGGGTCAATGGAATATTTTAAATGGGTCAAATGAGTCCGATTTGGTCAAAGTGCAATTTCAGTCCGAAAAACGTAGTTTTGGTAAAGTGTTGAGTAACGGGTCGTAAAAGCGAAAACTTTTAATGGGATTAAATATGTGTTTTCTACAGGTCTTAAGGTATTTTTGAGAATTTTCTCAATTTTTATAAAAAGGTTTAAGTCTAGTAAAACAGTCCGTACTTTTGGTAAGTATCGGCGAAAAATGCGTAAAAGGGAATAACGTTAATAACATGGACGAATGGTATAAAACGAGTAACACTTAATTGTTTGGTTTTGGCGTGAGTTGTAATTATCACAAGTGACTAATATGTATGTATTATATACAGTACCTTAAGGTTTATAAATGAGATTACTCATTACGCGTTATTGGTTTGATAGGTGTTGATTTACCCGGGCATCCTCATCGTCGTCAGTGACCGTCACTCGAATCGTCGACTACTTGTTATATAAGGTGTGAATTTATAGCCTCGCTTATTATTGTTTTAAATTGTTTTACCCGCGAGGGAAATGCATGCTAGTTTTCAAAATGAACATATGTCATGAATGATTGTTGGACCCGAATGTTGCCTTTGAAATTGTGTTGAGTACCTAGTTGCAAAAGGCCCTAATTTCATGAACTATTAACTATTGTTTAATCCTAGCGTGGATTGGAAATAGCCGCTTATACAAAACGATAGTACTATGGGGTTGACTACCCTATCCGAGACGAGGGCTAGTACGTTGATACCCCCTGCGGACGGATAATTTGTGATAAGAGATAAGGTATAATTGCAACTGATGCCTTAGTAGGGGCACTGGTTTCATCTGAATCACGCCGGTAATTATTACGCGGGTGATTGAGTTAACGGTTTAGTGTCATGAGCTTAAACACAATTGTCAGAACCTTGAATATAGATTGTTTGATCGAAAAGTCTATGAATGAGCGTGAATGATTTTATTACACATATGTTCAAAATGAATTGTAAAACCTATAAATTCCACTCAACGTTTTGTTGACCAAATTTAACATGTGTTTCAGGTAACCGATGAAGTGTAGCATGGAGCATGCATTGGATGGAAGTTGTGTGTGGGGCTTGGAGTCTACTTGTTTTTCCTCCCATTATTACTTGAACATTTTTAAACTTTATGTCATGTTGTTGTGAAAACTGTATCTTTTGGGCTTGAGATTCATGGGGACCGAAACGCAAACTCTGTTGTATCATTTGGGGTTGGAAAACCGTAGACATGTACACTTTTAACAATTTTTAATTTAAGTTCAAATTTGACGTCTCTTTGGAGTCGTTCGATATACCTTGTGTGCGATGATAACTGCCTAGCACCCAAATGTTGTAGTTCCGCTGCGCATAGCATTTGGTGGGGTGTTAGATTATTCAAACTTCTTGCAGACACAAACTTATACTCTTGCAGACACAACCTTATACTCATTATGTCAATAGCTATATATACATAATGCACTTCAGTAACGAGTAGATTTTTGCAATACATGCTAATCACAAAATTTGTGAATAAAGACTGAAATTAAAACCAACTTTAACCTATTGTAACTAAACCCTAGGTGTGCAGGCAATATGAGGTTTAAATCATGTTGTCAATAATGGTTTAACATACAGTCCCAAACACCCCTTATGTTGAGCAGGATATCAAATTTACAAAGGAATAATGAACTTTAAGCAATTTCAGGGCATGCAACCAACCTGAAATATAAAGGTGAGCAACAAAAGACTTAAATAAGCGGGATAATCAATAAAATAAGCATTCACAAGCCAAATCACTAGTGGAGTTGAAAGTTATACCTAGGTTGATGTACATCCACACCAGCCTTGCAAACTGATGCAATAGTTATATGTACATTGTGTAGTTCAGTAATTACAACTCAATCACCAAATTGAACACTGTAGTCGAACACAAACAACACAATTACGACAGAATTCACTATGAGATATTACGAAAACTTATATAGACACTTCAGACACAAAATATAGAGTAAAAAAAATACTATGTAGTATGTCACTATATAAACAGATATACAACTCATCTCACCAATTTGAACACTCTTTTTTAACACAAAGTTTCACTAGTATGACAGAATTCAATATGATAGATTATGAAAACTTACATGTAATTAGCTATATCAACAGGACACAATTGAAATCTAAATTTCATAAAAACATAATTAAAATAACCACTGAATGTTAAAGAAAATTTATATTCAAATAAAATAGATTACAAGTGTTTTTGTAGAAAGAAATGAAAGATTTATGTTTGTGATATGCACACAAAAATAAATCCTTTAACAAGTACTAGAATTCAGATATTCCTATCCTCTAAAAGAACAAGTTAAATACGATAAAAAGGCTGATTGTGCCAAATTGAGCATGTAAGGCTTCACTTGGTTTTTCGTATGACAACTCCTTCACCGTCGGCTCGATAGTAGTCACTGTGTGAATCATCACCTACATGTACACCTGGCAAAGTGTTATCATTGTTCTGGTGAATAACTGCACTAAATTCCTCGTCGACTTCGTCATATGTATCTTTGTAATTCTTGCTAGGTGTCCTGAAGACAATAGACATATTTTTTTGTACCTGGTCTTGGACATAAAACACTTGTCCTGCTTGTGAGCCAAATATGAACGGATCAGCTTTGTGGCCTAAGTTATTCAGGTCTACCAATGTATAAACAAGAAGCTTATCTGTTTTGAACGCATGTTTCTTGTGATTAACCCAATCGCACTCGAAAAGAGGAATTCTCCAGAAACGGTAATCTAGTACCCATATCTCTTGTAAAACCCCATAATAAAATATATTTCTTTTTGGTTTGAACTTCTTTGGATATATGAGTATCTTCTACCTCAACACAAACCCCACTGTTCTGGGGAACTTTGCCATCAGTTATTTTCGTACGAAATGTATACCCATTGATGTTATATGCATCGTATTTCACTACGGTGGTGCGTGGTCCAAATGATATCCACCTAACAGTATCTGATACGCTATCTTTTGATATTGCTAAGTCTCTCAAAACCTGAATTTCAACAGTTAAAGAATAGTGTTTTAGATAGAGAAATGGTGTGCTGGTGGACCTCTTCCTAGCTAATGACAACGCTTCTAATTACAAATGAAAGTTGGAGATGGCCTCATTACGTTGTAAGTGCTTATTTATTATACTCTACTACTAGCTTAGTATTGGTTTTTGAGATGTTAAGTTAACTAATATTTAGCAACAAACAAACAATTATAAACATCATACAAGTAATTACCTCATCTTGTAACCACTTAGCAAAAGTTTTACAATGCTCAGCCTCCAGCAATGCTATTCGTTTACCCGGGTTATTTTTTTTCAAATAATTCTTGTGTCGCCTGAAACGAAACAATGTATTTGATTAATTTTTTTGTTTTTAGAATATTTATATCAATGAAATAGACATGTGTTAGTAATAATTACTCGATATAGGGTAAAAGTTTATCTGTATTTTGTAGTACATACAAATGAGCTTTTGCAAATAGTTCCCCATTCATTTCGAATGTGTGCCGGCCGACAATGGATTCCGTCCTCATTTTCATTGGTTACATCTTTATCAGGTGGAAAACCAACAGATTTCATTGTTTTATGATACTCGCTAAAAAACTCTATTGCTTCTTCCGCAATGGTCTCCTCGGCAATGCATCCCTCTGGTCTGTTTCTGTTTCTAACATGGTTTTTAATAACCTTCATACATCTTTCAAATGGGTACATCCACCGAAAGCATATGGGACCACACAATCTTTCCTCTCTAGTTAGGTGCACAGTCAAGTGTATCATAATATCAAAAAATGACGGAGGAAAGAACTTCTCAAGTAGGCACAGTGTCACAACTAGTTCTTGTTGCATCGCATCTTCCAATTTGATTTCTTTTCTACATATAGATTTAAAGAAAAGAAAAACCTGATAATAGCATATCGTGTGGGTGGATGCATGATTGAACGTATTGCAATTGGTAAAAACTCTTGCATCAGCATGTGACAATCACGTGACTTAAGGCCAATGAGCTTCCTTTCCTTTACCTTGACCAAACTAGCAAAATTTGAACAATATCCCTGTGGTACTCTAAGGTTGGCTAACGTTTCATAAAATTTTTATTTTTCAGCATTAGTTAACGTGTAGCCTGCTAGAGGTAGTGTTGTTTGTCTTGTTCTAGCCTAGCAAAAAGCTCTGGTTTTATACCCAAAGCTGCCAGATCCAATCGTGTCTTCAATCCATCTTTCGTCTTACCAGGAACATTTAGCAAAGTTCCAACAAAACTCTCCCCATAATTTTTTTCTACATTCATAAAGTCAATACAACGTGGAACATGATTATGCCTCCAATACCTTAGCCTTCGATACCCAATGTTGAATTTCTTCCAATATGATTCAGTAGGTTGGCTTGACTACCCTCGTCTTCTGTTGCTTTTCTTTTGTTATTTTGAATTTTCCCACCTCCGCCTCTTGTATCTTCCTGGTTTCCCGATGCGTTATTGTTAGTTTTCTTTACTTTTTCCCACTTATTTTGAATATGTCGAACTTTGATGAGACTGTATTTATACATAGTCTCATCGTCCAAATCAGGCTTAAAATGCTTAAAATATCATCAAAATACCCAAAAATATGCCTGTGTTTGTTCATTGTGTATTTCAGGTACGGATATCGTGAATTCACCAAAAGATTACAAGAATGAAGCAAAAACGAACACGGGAAACGAAGCCGCACAAAGAACCGGACCCGAATCATGATTTTCTAAAGAAGTCCTTGAAGTTTGAAGATTTGTCAAGTATGGTCCCTAAACTTTTGAAGACTCGTCAATTTTGGTCCTTGTAAAACTCAAAAGTTACAAGTATAGCCCTCAAGTTTCAAGAATATTCATTGTAGGTCCTTGAAGAATGCCCTAATTGCACATTTTGGTCCCTTGTAAAAGTATTGGAAAATAGGTGTGCCAAATTTGACAACCTATGCAAAGATGATTATCAAAGGAAATGGTATAAAAGCTGTTCAAACTCGGAATGATAATTTTTTTGTAGTCTAGGGGTTGTTTCTGTCAACACAACCAAACTAAAACCTACCAATAGTATCCCTCCACATCACCTCTCCACCACTCCCCTCTTGCCACCTCACCCGGTCAACACCCCAGTCAACCCTCACTTAACTAATAATAAACAGGTTTTAAAACCTGTTGTTTATTATTTGCTAAAACCGAGAAACACCATCCCTAATCCTCACTTACATCAAACCCCCAAATTTCCCAGTGATAAACCCTAAATCCAATCACCTTAATTACCCAAAATTATCATAACATAATTTCCAGAAAAATGATTTACCCAATCCCCAACATATCCCCACACCCAGAAAACGACCCCTTCACCTTTTGTCCCCTCCCTTGCTCCCAAAACCATTGTGGTCCAACCTATGGCAGAAATCCAACGCTTCTCTTCATTTCCTTGGACCCAAAGATTATTTCAACGATCAAGATTGGTATTCATCAAGCTGGCATCACATGTTCACAGCCAAGATCACATGGGTTTGTTTATTTGACCAAAATTTGAATTTCAACAAGGGCATTATAGGAAATCAGTAGCTAGGGTTTGTATACATTTAGTTATTCTAGAATCATCTCATATGTGCTATATAAGGAGACCCAAGTATGTTGGTGATCCCTTGTTCCAACTTATGTAATTTTTTTTCTTATTAATGAATATTTACAGTATTTTTAATTAAATTTGCATAAGTTGAGTTCCCATTTATATGTTTTCTGTAGTGTAGGGAATTAATGTTTTCTGGAAAGTAATATTAGTTTTCATCATCAAAATCCTTTGTTCAAAATTTTTGGCAAATTCGTTTTGAGACCCAAGTATTTCAAGGTTGTTGTTGAGGATTACTTGACAAACAAACCTAAGCAACAACTTGACTGCTTGTTTATTATTGTTTGGATACCCTTGGTTTGAAAGTTTTGTTTTTCTAAGAAGTTTTCAAAAGAAAAAAAAAATCTCATTTCCTTTTTCTGTTACTGACTGTAGCATAGGCTAATGTTGTAAGATTGTCTAACAAACAATCTTGCAAGATTGGTTTATGGTGCTTGGTTTGGTTTGTTCTGTCTTAGCAGGAAAAAGTAGAAGACATAGCCATCCTTCTCCTTATCAGTGCGCTTTGGGTTTGACTGTCATAGTCTCTCAAAGTTCTTGCACCACTCCATAGCCTTTCAACGTTCTTATAGCTCAATAAACCCGTGAAGGACTAAGCTGGTGGCATCACTCAAGCTAACTTGACCTTGAATGGTCAAGACTAGGTAACGAGTTTGAACTCCCTTCTTTCTTCAAGAATTAATTTTGCTATATAAAGTTGTTTGTGCAAGTTCGTGGTACAAGATTTGTTGTTATTTCTTGTTTGTTTATGTTTTGCAACATGCTATTGTTGATTTAGATAGATTTGGAGTTAATCTTGCTAGTTAATTTGTTATTCTCATTTTCTGTCTAAAAACCTGCATAGAAATCAGTAGGGTTTCTGTTTTTGTATTTGAGGTAGTTAAATCGTGTTAAGTGTTAGATTTAGGTTTAAGTTGCGATTATTTGATGTTTTTACAGTTTGCACGTTTTCATTTGAAGCTTGATATAAAAACAGTAGTTTTTTTTAGGATCAGTTAGGGTGAATTTGGTCAACAGGTAGTGTAGGCTGTGAGCTTGAAAGGTTGGATTTGGTTGAGTTAAGTTCAAGATTTTGGTGAACTAAAACTCACCATTTTGGTCATTTGGATCCGTAGGTGATACTTGTTATGCATAACAGCTTATCAGTTAGGATCGTGGTAATTTAAGTTTGATTTGAGTTTTTTTTTCTTTTTTGTCACCCTAGGTTAGTTTGATTGTTCGGGATAAGTGGTAGAGTTTGGTGACCTAGGGACTTGCTTCTACTTTCTGTCGGCACCTAAAAAAAACCTCAGCATGTCACTTTCTGCATCCCAACTTAACAGTGGGATTTGTAGGACTTACTTTTGTGTTTTATGGTCCTAATCTTGGTAAAACCAGTAAGTTTAGGGTCAGTTGAAGTGTGCATTTGATGGTTGAGTAATTTGGGCAACGTTAGGATAGCCCATAATAGCTAACTAGCTCACTGATTTTTCTCAAAACCCCCAGACCACTTATCTTGTTTAAATCCATATCAGCGGGTGGTTTGGGGCTTTCTTGGGTGCTTTTAGATTTAGTTTTTGGTAGATTTAGTGTTAGAATAGGATTATGTGATATCAGTTGGTGGTTGGGCTAGCTTAGATTTCAGTTTGGTGGTTCCCAGATACATCAACTTGCAAATTGCACCTGCATTTGTAACTTTCTGCCTACCCAACATATCAGCAGACTATTTAAGCATTATTTTTTTTTGTTTTTGGACATTGACTTTTGGTAAAAAGGTAGTTTAGGGATAAGGTTAGTGCTCAAATATCTGGTATCAAGTATTTAGACGCTTTTGGTAGCATTTGCAAGCCATACAAGCTCACTGTTTGGTCACTCATGTCAGCAACCACCCTACCACTTTCTGTCATAGTGCATCAATAGGTTTTAGGTTTTAATGTTGATTTTTGTAGTTTTAAATTTGTTACTTAGTTAAGATTAGGGTAGTTGTAGGGATAGATCACCGGGTATCTTAGATTTGTGTGAATTTGGGTGGTTAAAAAGTAGCTTACACCCACTGCGTAGTTTAGAAACCCACAGCCCCTCATTTGGTGCACCAGCAGTCCCGTGGATTTGTTTGTGGTCAGTCTTTTAGGTTCAATTATAGACGTAGGCTAGGTTTAGAGGTTTAATATAGGGCACCTAGGTTTGAGGACTTGGGTGGTCTAGAATTGCCACATAGCCCACTATTAACAAACCTTTATTTCTGTAGGCAATCGCTTAGAAGCTTGAGTTGTGGCTTTGTGATTTGAACTTGGGACCCCCAACTAGTTTTTAGGCTATATTAGGACTCTAGTGTCTAGTTGTGTGATTTTTTTAGCCCTTGGTTGCTCATATTAGCCTTGGTTGTCCATCGTTTGCACTCACAACCACCAGCAGCCTTTTTCATGTTATTTTGCTTATTTTTGCTTGATTTTGGGTGTTAATTGTGTTATTGTTAGTGTTTTGTGTGTTTGTCATTGACTCCTCACAACCCCATGGTTGTGAGGGTGCCTTATTGCCCAAAAAACGCCAACAAACAAGCCTAAAACAAGCGAAAACGAGCCCAAAACGAGCCCAAAAAACCATACAGTAGGATTTTCTTTGTTGTCCGAGAACGCTGCAAGTTTTCTATTTTTTTTAGTGTTGTCCGATGTCGGACAACACTGAACTTGGACAAGCCTGTTGTCTGGTGATATCTTGGACAACACTGAAGTACTCCACCATGGGGTACTTTGGGGTACTTTTGTTTTTAGCCATTTTTTTTAATTTTTTTTAAACTTTTTCATTTTTACCTTGTTAATTTAGTTAAAAAAGATTTTTAGAAAAATAATATTTATTTTTAACATTATTTTATTATTTTTATGATTATTTTAGTTTAAAAAGTGTTTTTAGCCTTTTAAAAATAGAAAAATAGTTTTAAAAATTTAGGAAAAATATTTTAGTCTTTAAATAATATAAGTGAGTTATTAGTTCAATAAAATAGTATTTTGGGCTTTTTCTTAATTATATTTTATTTTAGGGCTTTAATTAGCATTAAAAATTGAATATTTAATTAATAAAAGGTTTTAAAATATATTTATTGGATTTTTATTCTTATTTATATTATTTTAGACTTAGTTTAAATTTTTAATTAATTTTTAGGCTTAATTTTTAATTTCGTCGCGTTTTACGTAATTACGTCATCGTTTTACGTCAACGTCGTAGTTTAATCGTAGTCGTAGCTCGTCTTTACTTTTTCTCTTCTCAACCAAAAACGTCACTAATCCAAACTTTGATTTTATATAATTGGCACATTAATCCACACACCTCCTTCGAGAACGAACCCGCATTTATTCGACTTGTCGGTTTTCCTAAATCGTCGAGTTTAATACTTGCCGCACTCATACGCTCTTTCTCCTAAAAGACGTATTTTACTCAATATCAAATGGCGCCGCTGCCGGGGAGGTGTTTAGTGTGCCATTATTATTAGTATCGTGTTTGTGTGAGTAGTGCGTTTTTGCTTTTCAATTTTTGGAAAGCGTGAATATCGTACATACTCATTTTTGTTATTTTTCTCTATTATATTATAGTATCCAAATAAATCGTGTTTAGTTTTCCTAAATTAAACACACAACAATCTTTACTATATTGTAGATATATTGGTTTTCGTTTTTCTTGTGAATATATTATTAATATATTGTATTTACGTAAAAACAATAAATATACAAGTACTCCAAAAGCGTGAAAACGCAACCTTGATTCGGGATTTCATCACTCGATCATTGTATTCGAATCTAAAGCAAAAGTTTAAAGGCAAAATAGATAAATAATTACGTGAGGCTTAATTTCAATTAACACAAACTATAAGGTGGGTATAAGGCGGTTGTATTTCACGACCTAAAGGAAAAAGGCTCTTAAGTGCTTCGCGCCGCCTCGTTTCCTCCGCTTGCTTGTGCGTGTTTTGAGAAAGAGGGCTAATCGAGGGTTTGCCGCCCAAGTATTATCTACGTATATTATATTTGCTTGTGTTTTCAAGATTAAACCCTCTTGAACGTTTTGGTGTTCCACCAACGTTCTAAAGTCATCGAGAACGTTCACTCCACGTGATCGTTTTCCTTTGAGGCTCCTTTAATCGAGAAAGTAGATTCGAGGAGAGATTTGTAGATTTGTGTCTACGTAATACATTCAAAAATCCAAAAAAATTAAAAAACAATCAAAAACCAAAAAAATTGAAAAAATCGAAAAACCGCAAAAAGAATCTTCTTTGCTACCACCCATTCTACGCTTAGTGCATGCGCACTCGATCGAAGGATTATTCCAGTTCTAGCGAAACTTCGAATCGACGCAATCGTAATCGAAAGAATCGACGACGTAGACGAGAGTTAGAAACCGACGTTCCTAATATCGTTGTTGAAGAAACCGTAGAGGAGATGGCCGATAATCGTTCGATGATGGAATTGCTCCAAGCGCCCACCGAGGGTTATGGAGACGCGATCGTAATTCCCGCTATCGAAGCGGAGAATTTTGAGATTAAGAGCGGAATGCTTTCGTTAATCCAAGCTACGAAGTTTCGAGGTCGTGAAGCCGATAATCCTCACGACCATATTCGGAATTTTGATCGTCTTTTAGCCACGAGCAAGTTTAAGAATGTCGACACCGATGTCGTCAAGCTTATGCTTTTTCCGTACTCGCTCGATGGTGCCGCCAAGGATTGGTACGAGAAAGAGCCACCTAATTCCATAGTTACGTGGAAGGATCTCGTTTCCAAGTTCGTTAATTATTTTTTCCCACCGTCTAAGACAACGTTTTTCAAAAACGAGATTACGAAATTTGAGCAAAAACCGAATGAATCTTTTAGAGACGCGTGGGATCGCTTTAAGGAATTGATTAGGCAATGACCTCACCATGGTTTTTCCGAGTTGCACCAAATCGATACGTTTTACAACGGTCTTAATTTTCACGAACAAGACTCGTTGAATTCCGCCGCCGGTGGCAACTTTTTGTGTAAGACTCCGAAAGATGCATTGATAATTATCGAAAACCGATCCAAGGTTTACCAACTCCGCAACGCACCGAGTGTTGCCAATGTCGCCAATGTTAGTAGTTTTAATCGCGACATTGAGAGAGTTGATGCGAAAGTCGACAAGTTAACGAATGTGTTCACGTCTTTTCTCGTTGAGATGCAAAAGAAAGACGCTCCCGCTACGGTGAAAGCGGTTGAGGTTTCGTGTACGTTTTGTGGTGGACCTCATAATTATTACGAGTGTGCGGCTACGGATGGCCAAACGTCGAATGTGAGTGCGTTAAATGGAAACAACAATTTTCAAAATCAAAATAACGCGGGTCCATCACAACAAGGAAATTATAACCAAGGCAACAATTTTCAAAACCGAAACAATTTTCAAGGAAATAATCAACAAGGAAATTTTTCGAATCAAAATCAAGGAGGTTATAATCAAGGTCGTAATATAACTTGGCAAAATCGAGACAATAACCAAAACTCGAATTTTTCAAACAACAACAATCAAGGCAACAATTTTTCAAGTGGTAATCAAGGAAATTTTCAAAGAAACAATCAAAACCAAGGGAACTTTAATTCAAATCAAAATAGTTCGTCAAACGATTTTCAAAATTACATGAAAACGAATGAGGCTAATATGAGACGATTAGAGGGAGAAATTGGTACTTTGAAAAATGACTTTTCTAATACTCTGAAATTGCAAAACACGAAGATTGAGCAAGGGCAAATTGATATTAAAAAGATGTTTTCGGCCATAATGAACAAGTCCTCGGGTGCGTCATCGAGTTCGTTACCTAGTGACACCGTAGCAAATCCGAAGGAGCAATGTAAAGTCGCCTCGTCTCGTGAGAAAGGTTGTGTGATTACCCCTAACCTTGAAGGATTCCGTGTTGTTTATGTTTCTCAACCCTCGACTTCTAAGACGTCTTCTTGTTGTAAAGTCGATGGGGTGAACGTGGCGACCAAGGAAAAGAGTGCACACCCTCGTGTACCTCAAATTCCATCCACGGTTCAAAAAGAGAGCTTTGTCGACCTTACCAAAGTAACCCTTGAAGAAACTTGTGCTTCGATCCTTCTTAAAAAACCCAAAAGGCGTATGCCGAGAAAGGAAAAGGATCCGGGCCAATTTATACTACCTTGTGATTTTTCCGAGATTGAGGGATGTTTAGCCCTTGCCGATTTAGGTGCTAGCATCAATCTCATGCCTCATTCTCTTTGGAAATTGATGAGATTGCCTTCGCTCACCCCCACGAACATGACAATCGAGCTTGCAAATTGTACTCCACTTATACCAATTGGAATAGCCGAGGATGTCTATGTTAGGATTGGAAAGTTTGTTTTTCCCGCGGATTTCGTTATATCCGATTACGAGTGTGACCCTAAATGTCCCATTATTTTAGGCCGACCATTCTTATCGACGGCTAGAACCGTAATCGACGTTCACGAGGGGAGACTTACTATGAGATATAGGGATGAGAAAATAGACTTTTTCGCTAGAAAATCCCAAGGATTTAATGAGAATGAAAAAACCGAGGTTTCAAAACCTAATGATTCAAACCCTAATGATTTCAAAATGTTCACTTTAGCGGAAAGAATGAAGCTTGATGCATGTTTTGAAAGAATTAAGAAAAACGGTTTTAAAGATGATGATTTTAATGATAAAGAATACGTGTACCTAATTCAAAAGGGTATGTATAAATTTATGGATGAAAACTCACTTTGGGATGTTTTTAGCGAAACAAGTGAACCACCAATTCCGAAGGGCGACGTTAGTGCCATCACGACAAAGACCAATATGGGCTCGTCTTCACCACCTTCGAAGGACCACGTCTTTGAGGCTTCAACTTCTAACTCCATCGAAGTGCCTCCTTTGCCTAGCCCAACACCCGTTGAGGCTAAAGGATTCATCGACATCGATCCTCTCGTCTTAGAAAAGTCACCTAAGCCTAGTCATTTGACTTGTAAGTCCATGGTTGTGAGTGCTCACATCGACTATTTCTTTGACGATGACGATGGCGATTTTGCCGAGATTGATCACATACTTCGAAATCCGCATGCCATTTTTGATTCTCCTAAGAAGAAACATGTGAAGTACGATGATTATGAGTTTGATCCCGAGATTGAGGAAATCATTGAATGAGAGCTAGCTCTTATGCCTTCACTTCCACCTACGAGTGAGGTCGATCTTTCCAAAATCGAGGATGAACTTAATGAGTTGGAACGTCTTATTTTCGATGACGAACCAACTCATGTGACCACTAAGAATCCAATTCTCGAGGAGTTACCTAATCAACACTCCTCATTTGAGAATGACGTTTACCACATTCGTGAGGATCTAACTTATCAACGATCCCCACAAAAGAATGATGGTTTCGTGCTTGATCGTGATCTTTTCGAGAGAGTTTCTAAGATACTCAAGGAGGGGAATGACAAACCTTGGTTTGACAAGCCTATCTTTGATGAAGAAATCGATGAGATCGACGTTCATGAGGATGACGAGTATGTAGACCCCGAGGGGGCGGTGTTCTTTATTGACAAACGTTTTGAGAACTTATATAATCCACCACCCCCTCCCACCAATGACTTAAATGTGAGGATTTTTAGAGCGAATAATTTTCAATTTGACACGCCAAATATTTTTGACATTATCAAATCGGGTTTTCATAAAGAGTTTTTGAACGATGAAAAAGGAAAAGATTTTAAAAATGTTTTAAAAGAATTTTCTACAAGTTTAACTCCGTCATCACCGTGTTTTATGAGTGCTACCACCTCGTCTACTCCTTTTGACGACGGTTGGTGTGGTTTTAGTGTGGGGGAAGCCCCAAATGTTCCCTCACATTTCTCCACCGAGGACGAGATTTACGATCCTTGAATTGCTTGTAAAGGGAAATCTCGGTCTTCCACTGATGCAATAAATGGAAAATCTTTTCGTTTGCTTGGTGTGAGTCTACCTCGAGTAGCTCATATGTTTGACTTACCCATTGCCCCACCTTTCTACTTCTTATCTCTTTTCTTCTACCCCATTGGGGTTTGTGTTAAAGTAGCGTTGTTTCATCTTTCATCCGAAAACGAGGACGCTATCTTTGACCCCGGTATTCGTTTATCGGGTTTTTAAAGTACTCCACGTACTTTTGGGCCTTGTTTATCATGTAAGCCCCACTAAAAATGACCATACCAAGATTATCCCTAAATGATCACATTTACGGGGATTCGAGTCGAGCTTTTGACTCGGTTATCAAAAACAAGGTGCCTCGTGGGGGATTCTCATGCTTATCCTTGTACATATTATTGCTTTCTTAGTTAACGTAACGAGGGGACTTGTGCTCTTCCAACCTTTGTTCCGTGGTTGTTTTTGATTGTGATTTATTAGGTTCATCGTCATCATTGAATCCTCTCGTGTTCGTTTTACGGATCACTCGAGCTTCGATCGTTGCCTTTGGAGATTCCGATATCCGATGATATCCTTTTATGTTCTAACGTTTATCTTATTAGCATAATTCATAAACGGCTTTTAGGTTATTCATTTTACCTTTTCCATGCTCGAGATTAAGCATTCGACTTCGTCTCTAGTATGGGGGCGTTTACACCCCTAGACTCGAAACATTGAGGACAATGTTTAGTTTTAGTATGGGGGGGTGAGTAGATACTTCACCTTGCTTACGTCAACACGCAATCCAAATATTCATCTTTTTGTTATCGTTTTGTTGCAAAATAAGGCTAAAAATGGCCAAATTTTAAAAAATTTCTAGTTTTTCATAAGTGTTTAAGACACGAATGTAGTTTTTCCGATGGTGAGAACGAGAGTAATTTTTGACTCGACCGTGCGTGTTGAGCACTTAGCTTCGATTCCTTAACTTTTTAGACTAAGTCTCTTAAATGAGGACGAGAAATGATAGAGTTATTTATAAGTCTCGTAATCGTCACGATCTTATGTGTAGTAATTATTAGCTTATTCTCCCAACGCTTTTGCATAATAAATTGTTAATAAATATTGATTTAGCGGTTTAGTCACTATTGTTGGTTTCTAATTTGTTTTAGTAGCTTCCATGTAATTAAATTGTGAAAACATTAAGGTATCGCCAGCGTCACGGTTTTGAAGTATTGGCACCCGAATAATCGAAAGCTTCACCTAATAATAAGATTTCAAGTGCTCACCTAAATTAAGCAAAAATTTGAAGCTCACAAGGCCGAAAAATCTATGCCCAAATTGAAAGTGAATCAAGCCTTAATCTTTGAAGCTTTAAAGATCCAAAATTCGCTTTAGCGTGAGGATATACGTCTTTGGCTAATAAAACCACCGATGAGGCGGATAATAAAAGGTAAGGCAAGACCGAAGTCATAATAAAAGCTTCATGGCGAAGTTGAATAAAAGATGGAGGTAAACCAAAGATAATAAGGCCCTTCCGTTAGGGGGCGTATAAAAGTCTTGGTAATAAGTCTCATGTTCAAAACCGTTATAAAACCGTGTTTATCGATCCTTCTTGTCGACTTAATTTTTTGACATCGTTGTCTATTAGGATGAATTATTAATTTAATGATTTTGGTTTCACCGTTAAAACTCTATTTTTAGACTTAATCTCTATTCACGCATAAGTCAATGATGTATCCCCGTGATCATTAAGACAAAATAAAATATAATAGATACCAATTAGGAATAAGGGAGTTTAGATTCGTAATTAACACTCATGAGATATGATCGTGTTTCTAACTTATAATAACAATGATCTCGTTACACGCTTAGCATGGAATTGGGTGAAAATCGAGTACGACGAAATTATTTCTAACGAAGCATTCACGTGTTCTTGTTCTATGATCCCAAAAGTCACTTTTACGTGATGAAAACATTACATTATGTCTAAAACACGTGTAGTAGTTCATTTAAGTTTACATTTTTAATAAATGTCATCATAAAATGAATTTTGGAAGTGCTATGATACTTAATTCTAGCATTGCGTGGGGACACGGCAATGGTTTAGCATGGGGGAGTGATGAGACTGTATTTATACATAGTCTCATCGTCCAAATCGGGCTTAAAACGCTTAAAATATCATCAAAATACCCAAAAATATGCCTGTGTTTGTTCATTGTGTATTTCAGGTACGGATATCGTGAATTCACCAAAAGATTACAAGAATGAAGCAAAAACGAACACGGGAAACGAAGCCGCACAAAGAACCGGACCCGAATCATGATTTTCTAAAGAAGTCCTTGAAGTTTGAAGATTTATCAAGTATGGTCCCTAAACTTTTGAAGACTCGTCAATTTTGGTCCTTGTAAAACTCAAAAGTTACAAGTATAGCCCTCAAGTTTCAAGAATATTCATTGTTGGTCCTTAAAGAATGCCTTAATTGCACATTTTGGTCCCTTGTAAAAGTATTGGAAAATAGGTGTGCCAAATTTGACAACCTATGCAAAGATGATTATCAAAGGAAATGGTATAAAAGCTGTTCAAACTCGGAATGATAATTTTTTTGTAGTCTAGGGGTTGTTTCTGTCAAGACAACCAAACTAAAACCTACCAATAGTATCCCTCCACATCACCTCTCCACCACTCCCCTCTTGCCACCTCACCCGGTCAACACCCCAGTCAACCCTCACTTAACTAATAATAAACAGGTTTTAAAACCTGTTGTTTATTATTTGCTAAAACCGAGAAACACCATCCCTAATCCTCACTTACATCAAACCCCCAAATTTCCCAGTGATAAACCCTAAATCCAATCACCTTAATTACCCAAAATTATCATAACATAATTTCCAGAAAAATGATTTACCCAATCCCCAACATATCCCCACACCCAGAAAACGACCCCTTCACCTTTTGTCCCCTCCCTTGCTCCCAAAACCATTGTGGTCCAACCTATGGCAGAAATCCAACGCTTCTCTTCATTTCCTTGGACCCAAAGATTATTTCAACGATCAAGATTGGTATTCATCAAGCTGGCATCACATGTTCACAGCCAAGATCACATGGGTTTGTTTATTTGACCAAAATTTGAATTTCAACAAGGGCATTATAGGAAATCAGTAGCTAGGGTTTGTATACATTTAGTTATTCTAGAATCATCTCATATGTGCTATATAAGGAGACCCAAGTATGTTGGTGATCCCTTGTTCCAACTTATGTAATTTTTTTTCTTATTAATGAATATTTACAGTATTTTTAATTAAATTTGCATAAGTTGAGTTCCCATTTATATGTTTTCTGTAGTGTAGGGAATTAATGTTTTCTGGAAAGTAATATTAGTTTTCATCATCAAAATCCTTTGTTCAAAATTTTTGGCAAATTCGTTTTGAGACCCAAGTATTTCAAGGTTGTTGTTGAGGATTACTTGACAAACAAACCTAAGCAACAACTTGACTGCTTGTTTATTATTGTTTGGATACCCTTGGTTTGAAAGTTTTGTTTTTCTAAGAAGTTTTCAAAAGAAAAAAAAAATCTCATTTCCTTTTTCTGTTACTAACTGTAGCATAGGCTAATGTTGTAAGATTGTCTAACAAACAATCTTGCAAGATTGGTTTATGGTGCTTGGTTTGGTTTGTTCTGTCTTAGCAGGAAAAAGTAGAAGACATAGCCATCCTTCTCCTTATCAGTGCGCTTTGGGTTTGACTGTCATAGTCTCTCAAAGTTCTTGCACCACTCCATAGCCTTTCAACGTTCTTATAGCTCAATAAACCCGTGAAGGACTAAGCTGGTGGCATCACTCAAGCTAACTTGACCTTGAATGGTCAAGACTAGGTAACGAGTTTGAACTCCCTTCTTTTTTCAAGAATTAATTTTGCTATATAAAGTTGTTTGTGCAAGTTCGTGGTACAAGATTTGTTGTTATTTCTTGTTTGTTTATGTTTTGCAACATGCTATTGTTGATTTAGATAGATTTGGAGTTAATCTTGCTAGTTAATTTGTTATTCTCATTTTCTGTCTAAAAACCTGCATAGAAATCAGTAGGGTTTCTGTTTTTGTATTTGAGGTGGTTAAATCGTGTTAAGTGTTAGATTTAGGTTTAAGTTGCGATTATTTGATGTTTTTACAGTTTGCACGTTTTCATTTGAAGCTTGATATAAAAACAGTAGTTTTTTTTTAGGATCAGTTAGGGTGAATTTGGTCAACAGGTAGTGTAGGCTGTGAGCTTGAAAGGTTGGATTTGGTTGAGTTAAGTTCAAGATTTTGGTGAACTAAAACTCACCATTTTGGTCATTTGGATCCGTAGGTGATACTTGTTATGCATAACAGCTTATCAGTTAGGATCGTGGTAATTTAAGTTTGATTTGAGTTTTTTTTTTCTTTTTTGTCACCCTAGGTTAGTTTGATTGTTCGGGATAAGTGGTAGAGTTTGGTGACCTAGGGACTTGCTTCTACTTTCTGTCGGCACCTAAAAAAAACTCAGCATGTCACTTTCTGCATCCCAACTTAACAGTGGGATTTGTAGGACTTACTTTTGTGTTTTATGGTCCTAATCTTGGTAAAACCAGTAAGTTTAGGGTCAGTTGAAGTGTGCATTTGATGGTTGAGTAATTTGGGCAACGTTAGGATAGCCCATAATAGCTAACTAGCTCACTGATTTTTCTCAAAACCCCCAGACCACTTATCTTGTTTAAATCCATATCAGCGGGTGGTTTGGGGCTTTCTTGGGTGCTTTTAGGTTTAGTTTTTGGTAGATTTAGTGTTAGAATAGGATTATGTGATATCAGTTGGTGGTTTGGCTAGCTTAGATTTCAGTTTGGTGGTTCCCAGATACATCAACTTGCAAATTGCACCTGCATTTGTAACTTTCTGCCTACCCAACATATCAGCAAACTATTTAAGCATTATTTTTTTTTGTTTTTAGACATTGACTTTTGGTAAAAAGGTAGTTTAGGGATAAGGTTAGTGCTCAAATATCTGGTATCAAGTATTTAGACGCTTTTGGTAGCATTTGCAAGCCATACAAGCTCACTGTTTGGTCACTCATGTCAGCAACCACCCTACCACTTTCTGTCATAGTGCATCAATAGGTTTTAGGTTTTAATGTTGATTTTTGTAGTTTTAAATTTGTTACTTAGTTAAGATTAGGGTAGTTGTAGGGATAGATCACCGGGCATCTTAGATTTGTGTGAATTTGGGTGGTTAAAAAGTAGCTTACACCCACTGCGTAGTTTAGAAACCCACAGCCCCTCATTTGGTGCACCAGCAGTCCCGTGGATTTGTTTGTGGTCAGTCTTTTAGGTTCAATTATAGACGTAGGCTAGGTTTAGAGGTTTAATATAGGGCACCTAGGTTTGAGGACTTGGGTGGTCTAGAATTGCCACATAGCCCACTATTAACAAACCTTTATTTCTGTAGGCAGTGGCTTAGAAGCTTGAGTTGTGGCTTTGTGATTTGAACTTGGGACCCCCAACTAGTTTTTAGGCTATATTAGGACTCTAGTGTCTAGTTGTGTGATTTTTTTAGCCCTTGGTTGCTCATATTAGCCTTGGTTGTCCATCGTTTGCACTCACAACCACCAACAGCCTTTTTCCTGTTATTTTGCTTATTTTTGCTTGATTTTGGGTGTTAATTGTGTTATTGTTAGTGTTTTGTGTGTTTGTCATTGACTCCTCACAACCCCATGGTTGTGAGGGTGCCTTATTGCCCAAAAAACGCCAACAAACAAGCCTAAAACAAGCGAAAACGAGCCCAAAACGAGCCGAAAAAACCATACAGTAGGATTTTCTTTGTTGTCCGAGAACGCTGCAAGTTTTCTATTTTTTTAGTGTTGTCCGATATCGGACAACACTGAACTTGGACAAGCCTGTTGTCTGGTGATATCTTGGACAACACTGAAGTACTCCACCATGGGGTACTTTGGGGTACTTTTGTTTTTAGCCATTTTTTTAGTTTTTTTTTAACTTTTTCATTTTTACCTTGTTAATTTAGTTAAAAAAAAGATTTTTAGAAAAATAATATTTATTTTTAACATTATTTTATTATTTTTATGATTATTTTAGTTTAAAAAGTGTTTTTAGCCTTTTAAAAATAGAAAAATAGTTTTAAAAATTTAGGAAAAATATTTTTTAGTCTTTAAATAATATAAGTGAGTTATTAGTTCAATAAAATAATATTTTGGGCTTTTTCTTAATTATATTTGATTTTAGGGCTTTAATTAGCATTAAAAATTGAATATTTAATTAATAAAAGGTTTTAAAATATATTTATTTGATTTTTATTCTTATTTATATTATTTTAGACTTAGTTTAAATTTTTAATTAATTTTTAGGCTTAATTTTTAATTTCGTCGCGTTTTACGTAATTACGTCATCGTTTTACGTCAACGTCGTAGTTTAATCGTAGTCGTAGCTCGTCTTTACTTGTTCTCTTCTCAACCAAAACGTCACTAATCCAAACTTTGATTTTATATAATTGGCACATTAATCCACACACCTCATTCGAGAACGAACCCGCATTTATTCGACTTGTCGGTTTTCCTAAATCGTCGAGTTTAATACTTGCCGCACTCATACGCTCTTTTTCCTAAAAGACGTATTTTACTCAATATCAAACTTCGTCATATATTTCTTCCCCTGTCTTTGGTACTAGAGCACGTTCAAGTTTTTGTTGTCCATTAAACGATTTCCTTTGCTTTCTGAATGGATGGGTGTATGGTAGATATCGTCTGTGACCAACATAACTTTGTTTGGCTGAAGCCGAAAGTCTTACACAATGTGTATCTTTCCCACGTACCACGCAACCATTGAATCCACTGTATGGGCAGCCGCATAATGTACCCAGTGTTGGGTAATCATTTATCGTCCATAACACAACGAAATGAAGCTTAAAGTTCTGTTTCGTTGACGCATCATATGTATCAACACCATGTTCAAATAAGGTATACAGATCATCAACTAACTGTCCTAAGAAAACATCAATATAATTCCCCGGGTATCCCGATATAAGGATCAAAAGCATGATAAACTTTCGTTTCATACACAACCATGGAGGAAGGTTGTATATGACACATAAAACTGGCCATACACTGTGATGCCTATTACCTGAGTTGACATCAACCCCATCAGCCGATATTCCCATCTGTATATTTCTTGGATCTTCTGCAATTTCGGGGAATTTTTCATCTATGGTACGCCATGCATGTGAATCTTCAGGGTGACGTAAAACACCATCTATTATCCTCCTTATTACGTGTCATCTCATGTTTTCTGCAATACTTGGTATCTTAAACAATCTTTTTAGTCTTGGTATAATTGGGAAGTACCACATCACTTTGGCTGGAATGTTTTCGTAAACTTTCTTTGTCTTATTGTCGACCTTCCATCTTGTTGTCCCACAAGTTGAGCAAGCAGTCAATTTTGAGTTAGTTTTCCAGTAAATCATGCACTTGTTGATACATACATGTATATTTTTGTATCCTGATCCCATCAGTCGCATCATTTTTTTGGCCTGATAAGTTCTTTCAACTAGTTCGTTACCAACAAGTAGCATCTTTTTAATCAAACCAAGTAATTCAGTAAAGAACTTATCACAAGCTCCATACTTACCCTTCAAGTTGAGAAGTTGAACTATTGTAGACAAATTTGTGAAGTCGGGACATCCTTCATAAAGGGGCTTCTCCGTGTCTACTACTAGTTGTTGAAACTTGGCAATGTCATCCTCATCAAAATCATCTTTTGTAGCGTTAAACATCTCTACTGTTGCTGGGCCATCTGTTGGAATTTCTGAACCAACATCCGTGTCGACATTCGAGTTGTCAAGATACTCTGTTGTATCATCAACTAATATTTGGGCATCTGATGATTGCTCGTCCTTTTCTCCATGTTTTTTCCAATTTGTGTACTTTGGATTAAACCCATGTCTGAATAAATGGAATCCTACTGATTCTACTGTACCCTCTATGTGGTTTAAGCAGCTTTGACAGTGACATAGAATTTTAAGTGGTCCATTATGACTTTCTGGGTGGCGGTTAATCTCCTCTTGCGCTTTTTTTTGGCATATTCAATAACGCTTCTACTCCGTCATAATATTCTTTTTTAGTCCTGTTACTTCGTATCCAAGACTTGTCCATCATAGTGTTGAGGATAAATCGTACCGTATATATCCTACAAATCACAAAACAAACCAATATATCATATCCAAGATAAAACATTCTTAAAGGTTTAAGGCACATAGCATGAATCAATAACGAATAATATAAAACCCCAAAATACAGTCACATATATACTAATTATCCAAACAAATGCATAACACTACAGATTATAATCCTAATAAAAACATTACCTGATTTATAAAGTAATGAAATTAAAACTGGTGTAGATGGCCGGACAAAATAGTTGTTGATGTTATTGATGGCTAGAGAATGAGGGATGGAATAAAAATTGTGTGATGAGTTTAAAATTTTTGGGAGTTATTTTCAATGTTCAGTAAATAACATTTTGGAGGCAAATTTTCAATTTTCAACAAAATAAAATTTTGGAGGCATGTTATAAATTTCACTCAATAAAAGTTTGAAGTAAAAGGTGTTAAAATTTGACCCGAAAATGTAGGTTATTTATCCTAATAAAAAGTCCTAACTTTATATTTTTGTTCAAATAGGAATATCGGACATAAAAAAGTCCATTGGGTACAATGGACCATCATAAGTATTTGTGTATTTATTACTTATACCCTTTTATAAATATGTTATTTATGATTTACTAAACATAAGTCGAGATGGGCTTATGTGTCATAAGCTTACATTTTGTGGTTTATATCTATTACAAAATTAATATAATGCATGAAATATATTTAAGGAATTATTATTTTAAACGGGCCAATGCGATGGAGTCGTATTATCAAGTAATCATATAACATAAACAAATATGTTAAAAGTGAAAGTATCAATATTAAGACAAAAAAAGGTCAACAACAGACAATTATTATGAAAGACGAAGTATATAAAACTTGATAAAAATTATATTAATGAAAATACATTAATTATGTTTTAAATAAGTAACATATAATATATGCAAACGTTTTATACCCCTTTTAAAAGGTCGGTGCTTAAACGGTTTTATGACTTATTTCACCAAGACCACGTCTGAACGTAACATAAATGATGAGTAATTTGTTATCTGACTTACTTTAAAACCTAAACCTTAAACAATTTAACCCTAAACCATATAACCCTTAAACAATAAACCTTAATTAAACCATAATTCATAATCCTACATACCATAATCCCTAATCCTTAAACATTAAACCCTAAACATTAAACCTCAATAAACCCTAAACCTTAAACCAATGAAGCCTAAACACTAAATCATAAACCGGTACCTATAAACCTTAAATCCTATTTAACCCTTAAACCACAAACCCTAGCTAATTGAACCATAAATCATAAACCTTAAACCATTAACCAATAAACCTTAAACCCTAAGCCCTAAACCTTAAACCAATGCACCCTAAACACTATATCATACACCTTAAACCATTTAACCTTAAATACTATTTAACCCTTAAACCACAAACCCTAGCTAATTAAACCATAAATCCTAAACCTTAAACCATAAACCATAAACCAATGACCCTTAAACCCTAAGCCCTATACATAAACCACTTCATTAACCCTAAACCATAAACCCTAAATCATAAATCCTAAACCTTAACCCTCAACCTTATACCTTAAACCATAACCCTAAACCCCAACCCTAAACCATAAACCGTAACCCATTAATAAACTATAATGTTGTCACCCTAACCTTATTAAACCGACCATTCAAAATCGACCTTATTCATATTAAATTGCTTGAGATGATTATTCAAGGTGATTAATATAAAGCTCAACTAAATCATGCATACTGCTTAAAAACCAAAAGATATTCAAGGTGAATATTATAACCTTATATATTTAAGTTATTTAACTATAATTTTATGTTTAAAATTAAAGTAATATTTTTATGTTATGTTTAAAATTATAACCTTTTTAAAGTTAGTTAATTTTGACAAAAATATTTTTAATAAAAATACAACGTATATGAATTTATTTACTTATTATTTATTTATTATTAACTTTTAATAATTAAATGTTAATTATAATTTTATTATTAAGTAATTTTAATATTTACATTTTCATTAAACACAAATAATATCCAACAACCATCTTGTAACCGCCACCATCTTCAGAATCACACATAGGAAGAACAAACCATAAATCTTCATCCAATACACAATAAACAAATAAAACCCTCATACACAATAGTCGCCAATCTACACAATCCTTAACGACATGAAGAATCAGGAAAAAAGGTAATGCAACAATCAGTATTGTTCAATTTAAATATTAGGGTTCATACAAATAGTGTAAGTTTTTTATGGTATTAGGGCTTACACTAATTTTTAATGCATGTATTTGGACCTATGTCATTTTTCATTAACGTGATTCGATTTATAGGACTAGCACTTCTTAATCTATTTCATTTTTAATTAACGTGTTTATATGGTCTATGTTTCAATCTTGGTTATGGGTTTTGTTAATGTGTCCGGATATGGTCCCATGGTATATTATAGTTATAGGTTTTTTGGTATGATATTGTTTTAGGTTTTTTGAAATCAGTTGGATATGGTCCCCTATACAAACATATGCATAAAACACTACATTTGTCGACATATAACTAACATTAATATGTACATGTTTGCAGAAGTTATTCATATTAAATCAGACACTTCATCATCTACTTCTGGAAGTGCTAAATTTCGCCCACCCCTAGCAATATAAGTCCGATTCGGAGTTTGACCACAAGTTCTTCAAGTACTCCATGTATTCGCCCTCCACTATTTCAAACTCCTATTGTAGGCATACATAATGTAAGAAGGTTCGGCCAAGGAATGGTGCAGAGGGGAGAAAAACCCAAAGGAGCATGGGTCATATATTATGCGGAACGACGTTCTTGCCAAGGTTGTATGTCTTTTTTTAGCCGACTCAAGTCCAACCCGTTCGGACCCCTTAAAGGTTCTAACCAAGGAGCACGCAGATCCCAAAAACGCAACAGCAAAGGCAAAAGGAATGTTGGAAGGTTGGATGATGTCAGTTCTCCCTGTGTAATAGATTTGTATGCATTACTATCATTATAAAACAATTATCAGTTATTTGTAATCAGCAATACGAGTTTGTTAATTACTTAATATAAGTCTTTTAAGGCCATGTACAATTCACTATATGTTATATCCATTTTCTTATAATATATGAATTCAAGTTTTTATGTAACTAAAGGTTTTTGGTTGAATGTTAAAATGTGTAAAATAGTATAACATTTTGTTTAAACTTTATTTTTACCAGGAAACTCAAAGGGAAAAGTTTAATGTTTAATTTGGAGGCAAATTGGAGTTTAAAATATTTGGTTGTTTAATTTTTGTATTTGGAGCCAAAATTTTTACGAAAATTTTGAATGTCCATGCTAAGTTAATGCATATGCAGTTACCATAATTTTCTAACTCCGTCTCCATCTCAAATCCTGATTTTTCTGCAAAATCACAAAATATACAAAACTCAATTACTTTTTCACTAGTTTCATACCATTTCCACTTATTGTTCTTGTACACATCGATTTGTGGTCAATAATTATGAACACTGAAAACGATGATCAAGATTATATTGTTAATGATGATGATTATTTGGTTAATAATCATGATGTAAATCACGATAAAGGAGATTATGAATCAGAGGATTATGGTGATCAATCAGATGAGGATGAAGACATCAGTAAACAGAAGGTTGTTAATAAAAGGGGTATAACTAGGTTATCCAAGTTTCGGATAAAATATGGAAAACCAGGTGTCATGAAGATAAATGTAAACTTTGATGCACTGAATAGAATATCAGGGCCAAACAGATCATTGTTTATCAGTTTTTTAGGAGACACGGTTCGAGAGCAGATAGGATTGAAGATTCTATCGTGGAAACATGTGAAGGAGGAAGCAAGAGAAAAACTTTGGACTGAAACCACGGTACAAATACAATTTTTTTTACCCAACTAGTAGTCGTATTCCTACATTTACTTTAACATTATGTTAATGTGTGCAACAATACTTTGAATTTGATGTGTCCTACAAAAAGTTGGTTATGAATAAGCTAGGTGAACTGCTAAGAAATTTCAGAAGTAATGGCAGCAAAGCACATAGTTCCCAACCTAGATAATCCTGAAAAACTAAATGTAGTTCCAAATAATTACAGAGAAATCGTCAATGCCGAACACTGGGTTGCTTTTGTAAACCACACGGCGACAGAAGTATTTAAGGTTGTTAATTTCTATTTTGTTTTACATTTATAAACACCGTATGTAAGCATTGTTTGGAAACTCCGTATGACAAACACAGTCTGTTACGTACTAGAAACTTCTCATCCAGTAATCTTTTTTGTTAGGTGAAATCAGCTGCTAATAAATTGGCGCGTTCCAAGTCTCTTTATCAGCATACAATGGGACGTGGTGGTTATGTATATATAAAAGAGAAAATGGTAAGGTTATATTGGTGTAATATCCTAACACTGTTGTCCATGTTGGTTTAACTTTTCATCTGTATGTATTTGATGTTTGGAAGATCATAAAAAAAGAAATTACACCAGATCAAGAACCCCCTCGTGGTATATTGTGGTTTAATGGAAGGTTTAGAAAATAAGGAAAAGAGACAGATGATGAAACAATCAAAGTTGGCACTAAGATTGTAAGTGTTATTGCAAAATTTTTTATATAATGTTTATATTCGTATAATAAATTATTTACCATTTTTTGTGTGTAGCTGGAAACAGAGGAACAGATCAGAGATGGAACCTTAACGGTTGATAGTGGCTCAGATTCATTATCACATGTATTAGGAAAGGAAAAGGGAGGGTATGCACGAGGAGTGGGAGGCAGAGTTACGTGCAGGAAGTTCTTTGATCTACCTAGAAGGAAACAAGGAACTGATGTAAGAATTGCGTTGCTTGAAAATGAACTTGAGAAGGAGAGACAGGCGCGTAAAGATAAAGAGATTACAGTCGCTCAATTAAACACCAAGATGTCACAAACACAGGAAACTATTGAAAAATTGTTGAAAGCATTGAAAAATTGTTGAAAGTTATGTCTGAACAAGGGGTTAATATAGCCGAGTTAATGCCAAGTCAGTCAAATTTTAGACTAGTTTTCTAATTTTGATTTGATGATTTTCAGTCTGTAATACCAATAACAATTAACATACTTATATATTGCAGGTATTACAACTAGAACATAATACATTAAACAAAATACCTAGTGAAAAGCAAAGGACGTCGATCAGTGGTGGACTTCAGAAGGGTGTGTTATTTCTAATGTCTAAGACAACACCAACTTCGAACAAGGATTTGGACACTGCAACTACAGCTGCAACTACAACTGAGAAGAAGGTAAGTTATAAAAAACCATGTTTGGTTTCTAAATTGTACTATACATGACTTATTTATTGTGTTATGTATATATGCAGGTACCTACTAGAACTAGGTTAGCAAAAAATAAGACTAGATCGTTGGAAAAGAAGTCTCCACTTCAAAATTCCCAATCTCAAGAAGATATTTATCCAGCTTCCGGATCACAACAAAATCTGTCTCCCTCGACACAACAAGACGTACCTATTGCATCATTACGAAAAAAACGTACACCTTCTAAATCGAAAGTAAATCAGTCTCCACCATCACTACCAGATGTAAGTATTTCATCATTATTCATATAATTACTTGTTTAATTTATTCCTCATTAACGCATGTAAACATTTTTTCTTCAGACATTTAAGTGCAAACTGTGGAACATATCTAGGACAATTATCATTGGTAACGGTACGGTATACAAGTCTAAGGATGGAGACAATGTAATGATTTATAACCAACCACTACCAAAAAATTTCTACAAAGTTTCAGTTGATGAATCCCTAGTGGATGTAGCATTCATACCTGATGACGGAAAGAATGGTTTAAAAACTGTTAAGGATGTAAAAGGTAGTTTTGTGGCACGGCCAAAGGAAAAGGTTATTTTTTGGAAGAGGTACATACACTTGATTTATCATCCTACATATACATAGCTTTTCATATTTAGTTCAATGTTTAATACACGGCTTTTGTTTCCATATAGGAAACAACACCACCAAATAGCATGAAAGCTGTTGTTGAAAGTGCACCAAATATAGGATCTAAGCGCTCGATGAATGTTCCAGCAGGCAGTACATTTACGACAATTACTCATATGCAGAAACAAGCTAGGAATAACAAGGCTCAAAAGACTTTACAATACGGTGATTCAAATTCTTTACAAGTGTGATTCTTTGTGAAAGTATGTTACTTGAGAATAATACGACATTACAGTTGTTTATTTGCTTATGTACATTCAATTTTATATATTAATGCAATTGAAATTTGATTTCCAGAATTTTGTTATTTGTTTTTATTGAATTCTGAAAGGTTACTAGAAGATGAAACATAGTCATACTTATTATCATTGTTATTCACATTCCAATGTGTGACTACATGTCATAAAAGGACACACAAACATACACTTCATGTGACTACTTGATGCATATAGTCACACAAAATACACTTGGCTTGACTTGACAAAACATACAGTCACACTTATTACTACTATTGGTAACTCTTTGGTTAACTGTATGTGACAAACTCACATTATTTGTGTGACTACATATCATATAAAGTCACACAAACATACAATTCATGTGACTATTGGATGCATATAGTCACGAAAATATAATTGGCTTGACTTGACAAAGCATACAGTCACACATATTACTACTATTGGTAACTCATTGGTTAATTGTATGTGATAAACTCAGTACAATTAGCATGATTTGTGTGACTAAATATCATAAAAGGTCACACAAACATACAATTCATGTGACTATTGGATGCATATAGTCACATAAAATACAATTGGCTTTACTTGACAAAGCATACAGTCACACATATTACTACTTTTGGTAACTCTTTGGTTAATATTATGTGACAAACTCAGTACAATTAGCATGATTTGTGTGACTACATGTCATAAAAGGTCACACAAACATACAATTCATGTGACTATTGGATGCATATAGTCACACAAAATACAATTAGCTTGACTTGACAAAGCATACAGTCACACATATTACTACTATTGGTAACTCTTTGGTTAGTTGTATGTGACAAACTCAGTACCATTAGCATGATTTGTGTGACTACATGTCATAAAAGGTCACACAAACATACAATTCATGTGACTATTGGATGCATATAGTCACACAAAAGACAATTGGCTTAACTTGACAAAGCATACAGTCACACATATTACTACTATCGGTAACTCTTTGGTTAATTGTATGTGACAAACTCAGTACCATTAGCATGATTTGTGTGACTACATGTCATAAAAGGTCACATAAACATACAATTCATGTGACTATTAGATGCATATAGTCACACAAAATACACTTGGCTTAACTTGACAAAGCATACAGTCACACATATTACTACTATTGGTAACTCTTTGGTTAACTGTATGTGACAAACTCAGTACAATTAGCATGATTTGTGTGACTACATGTCATAAAAGGTCACACAAACATACAATTTATATGACTATTAGATGCATATATTCACACAAAATACACTAATCACATAGTAAATGTCACATATATTGTATATTCATGTGACAAACTTATAAACAATAGTCACTCCTAAACAAAAACTCGTGTAACTGTAGAACCATCACACATATTTACAAAAACACCAAATATTGTACCTAGTTCGTCACACATTTTCGAGTATTGGTCACTTTTTTTTGCTGGTTATCCTTACTTAGATCATTTTGTGACCGTATGGTACCTACGGTCGCGGCACATTTGGTCACAAAGGCAAAAAACCCGCGTGTGACTGTACGCCTACGTTCACTCTTTTTTAGTGTGAAGGATACCATACGGTAACAAGTTAAACAAAAATCGTTGAGTAAGAAAATATGTGCTTGAGGCATGTACTTCGTTCAAGAAAAGATAATGGTTCATATGTGTAAGTCGCGAACTGTTGATACTCGCATAGAATGTAAAAGTTTTCAAATTTTACATTTATTTAACTTTTTAAGAAACACAATTAAAAGTTGATTCTTGGTTAAATATTTAAGGTGACTACTATTCGGCCTTGCATGGCTCCTTCTAAATTACGTATAGGTGATCAGACCATGCATAATGTAGGACTAGCAATGCGATGCTCAGCTTCGTCAAACCAGTATTATGTGTCATATGATTTAAAATATGTATATAATTCCATTTGTAAAAACAGGAATCAAAATAATTTGTGAAACTCTTCGCCACTAAGTTACTGGCTAGATATTTAATTCAACAATTTGTATTGTTACAAGGGTTCTTTATAAGACCAAAGTAGAATAAATTATTAAAATACATTATAAAATTAATATAAATTAATTCTATAAGACAATCTTCAAGTATTTTGTAAAGTCCAAGTAGAACATTTTTGTAAAAATGATTTGCAAACAATTGTAATTTCGGTTTATATGGTGATATCTTATAAAATAACGAGTGAGTTACATGAGGGAAATAAAGAGTAATTCGAGACAATCAATGAAATTGTTACAAGGTGATAAAGTTTCAAAGGTTTAACCGGAATTGTCGTGAGACACGTGTCAAGATGATAACGAATGATATAAAAGCAAGATCTTCAAACCTCGGCCCAAATCAGTGGTACGATAGAAGCAAAGAAAGACAATGTAGAATGACGAATAAGTCATAAATAAAAGAAAGGAATAAGGAATCCGTATGTGTTTACCTCGTAATTCAGTTGACTTAAAATGTACTATTTTAACGTTTTCAATCGCAATCATTGTTTCATGCTTGTAAAATATCATTAGCTAAAGTTACGAGCTCACACGAACTCAAAAACGCCTAAAAACCTTATTTCAAAATTTCTTTTAGCTTTGACTTTTTAGTCAACTTTGAACTTTGGGTTTGACCAGACCAATTGACTCGCTAAATGACATTTTTAAGACTCGAAGTCGAAAGAAATTTGATGTAAAACGATGTTTTGAACAACTTTCTAGTTTTACTCGAGACTTGAAACGGATCAGAAATGGATGAAAATGCCCTCGCATCAAATTTGTCAACGAAAAGGTATTTTAGTATTATGCAGAAAATAACTTCTTAAATTCTACAATCCCAAATGAGCGAAACTTGCTCGTTTTTTATGGTTTACGGGTCAAATTTTATGTCATAAAAGAATATCTCAACAAGTAGAAACATATTTTTATATCTAAAGCTTATAAAAATATTTTCTTGACACTGTTAAATTTTCTATAATTGTACAAAGTATATTTTTCGACATACCTTGAAATTTAATTCAAACTTTATAATGACCCAAAATTTATGTACACACGTTACTTGTGGATTCCATAAAGACGAAAGAGAATAAATTGTAAAATTAAGCATGTAAAGAAAACGAAATATAGAAATGGTTCAAGAATGCCAACGATAAACTAAGAAATCAAAAATAGTGCATGACATCCGAGTCTTTGATTTCAAGATGCAATGCAAAAAGATCTCTTGGCAGTGTGATTTTTCCAAAATCACAAGACATATCGAGAAAGAAATGGAACATTAGCGGTTGCACTCCCGGATCAAGGAGAGTTAATGAAAAGGAAAGGATACAAGTTTATAGGAATAGAATTGCATTCCAAACAGTCGCTACACAATAGAGGATGAATTACAAGATGATGATGATGTTTTCAAGGTACAAACGGACGTTGAAATTCGAAGTCGAAGCGTAGTATGGTGAATAGAATAAAATGTAATCCATGTACAAATGTCGCGTAAAACAGTGACGTAAAGGTCAATCATGGTTATGAACACTCATGCTATTATTCGACACTGATTCAAGGAATGCTTCGTGATGTGTGACTCACATGATATCCTTTAGTCTTTTTGGGAGACACATTGAGCTACACAATGGTCGATAGACTATTTTTTTCATGACATCCAATCACAAATGGTCTGAAAACATTTGGATATCTAAATAGATATTTTAAAGAGGTTTAACAATGAAAGTAACACGCACGGTAGTAAGATAAAAATTAGAAGTTTCATTGAAAGCAACATTTATTCAATCCTGAACAATGGTATCACGAGATTATACACGACATGTAACAGTGAGCTGAGAAAAACAGACGGTTCAAAACGAACGAGTATACAAGGTCAGTCGTATCACGCATAGACAAAATAGCAATAGTACTCAGAAGAATGAGTATGAAAAGTTAGCAGCATACGCGCTCCGAATACAAGTATGTAACGTCATAACAGTATAATATCATCGTAACCAGATCAGTTCACAAGAACAAGAATTCCATAAATACAGTAAGAGCAGATGTAATCAAGTAATATCCAAGGATAGTTCATGAAGCACAAAGGCTTTGAAAAGACATAGTAATTGTAGAAACTAGAAGGGGGGGGGGGGTTGAATAGTTTCTCTTCGATTGGTGACCAAATTAAAATTTCTTTCAATTTGGTTTGTATCAAAACTATCTTTTACTTAAAGCTAAGTTGCATAATGATTAGGTTCAATTGAAATGCACTAGCAAGAATAATAAGCAAGTATAATGATAATGAAATAAGTAAAGAGCAAGGAAGGAGACAACCTAGTGGGAAGACACCAAGATTTATAGTGGTTCGACAACGAGGCTCTATCCTCGTTTCTACTCCACTCCTCGAGTACACCTACTCGAGATTTCCACTATATCCACAAGCTCCCTTCTCGGCGGAGAAAACCTTACATCGTTGCTTACATTATTTTCCGACACTAAGCTAAATGTCGAGACCTAATCTTTAGCTAGGACCAATCTACACGACGTTGCCTACTTCACAATTTAACGACACAAGGCTAGATGTCGAGTTCTAATCTTAAGGTAGAACCAATCTTCACGACGTTGCCTACTTCACCATTTTACGACACAAGGCTAGATGTCGAGTTCTAATCGAAAGCTAGAACCAATCTTCACGACTCTTCACTTTGAAGCTAAGTGAGAACTTCACACAACACAACTACTAATCACTTTAAAGTTTAGTGAGAACTCACAAGACACAACCACATCACTTTATAGTTTAGTGAGAACTCCTAATCAAATCTATTACAACTCAACTAGACTTATCCAAGTACACACATGTAGCTTGGATTTACACAACACAAATCTAAGCAAACACAGATGCAATGGATGTACACAACAAATCCAAGTATTCACAAATAACTTGGATGAACACAACTAGTCCAAGTATTCATAAATACATTGGATTGACCTAAAACACAAAGGTATCATGATGAATATGACTAGCTCATAAATTCATCTTTATCACTACACTAGTGAGTGAGTGATCTTCTCATTAGACATGGTAAAGGAGGGGATCAAGAGGATAATCATATGTAAACATCCTTAACAAATTAAGTGATCATTTACTAATGATTATGCTATAGAAAATAAAAAAGGGCTGAGAAAAACGTCCAAGAGGCTTGCTAGAAAATGAGATTTGACCCACTATTTAAAGGAGACAAAGTTACAACGGATCTATAACGGCTACTGTGCGCGGTACCTTATCTCACCCCACGGTACCATATCGCAAAGGTACCGTGCAGGTACTTAAGGTACCGCCACTAGACTCCGCTCCGTTTTTTGTCTTTTAGTGGGGTGGGAATATATGAGGTATTTGAACCCTTCAAAGGATATTCTAACAACATTTGGAATATGCCATTTTCAAATTTTCATTTTCCATTTTAATAAAACATTTTCTAAAAAAGAAAGTTTATTAAAAATCTTTTGTCTTATTAGCAAAAGTGAGTTTTAAGGATAATCATTTTGATGATCACTAAGTATGATTAAGAAAGGTTACTGATATGATTAATACCTTGATGATAGTGTTAGTTAAATAATTCATTTTGTGTTTCTACACTAAATGTGTTGTATGGTTTGTTGTGATCAAAACTAAGAAAGATTAGTTAACACTAATAATGTTTTTAGGCATTACTTGCATTAGCAATCTCCCCCCTTTTTGATTACGACAAACGATAAATTCATTTACGTATAAACACAAACTATGGAATTATTAACTAGTTTATCACTATCATTTCTCCCCCTTTGTCGTAGCAAAAAGGTTAGCATAAGTCTTTGAAGTGCATCGAACTTTGCTAGTAGCTCCCCCTTGGTGGTTGCTCCCCCTTGCTCGGGGCACCAAGTTTGTGAGCTAAAGTGACATGCTACACAAAGGTTAGTAGAAAGGAAAGAAACACCAATGTATATATGATCACTACCTACTAAGTAACTTGAGAGGGAGAAAGAGAAGAAATCTCAAATTAGAAGCAAGTATTTTGCTAAGTATGTCCAAAGAGGTAATTGACAAAATCAAACTTCAATAAAATGAAGATGATAAGCTTGTCAATGGGTTAAAGCTTTAGAATTGATGGAATCACCCATAAGCAATTGTAAAAATATAACCAAGATCAACTCAAAAATAGAACTAATTAGATAGCACACAAATAACACAAAAGTTACAAAAAAAAATAATACAACAAAGAAGATAGTCATACACATAGTATGAGTATCAAAAAGCAATAAATATGGAAAATAAACCACTAAGCATAAGCTAGTCTAATAGTGATATTTTCCAAGATTGCTAAAAATAAAATAAAACCAAAAAGACGACGATGCATCATTCGAAGTTTTGTCCACCGGAACGAAAACTTGAATAGGAGGTCGAGTGAGGAGGAATTCAAGAAAATTTAACTTCTCATACACATGAGCAAGTTCAATTTGTTGAAATCGGCAACAATCACACGAGGATCCATGATGCAACACAAAGTCGTTTGATAGGGGTATGGCATCAAACTTAGGGTTTGGTGGTGGTGGGGTAAGGGGTTTGGGAATGTTTTCACAATGCCTTGTGAGGTTTGGGAAGGTGGAAAGGTTATTGAGTTGGGGGGGTATTGAAGGATTGTGGTGGTGGTGGAACATTTTCTTTTGCTCCGGTGATGGGGTTTATGGTATATGTCTCATTCCAATACTTGATTGGAGAGAAGGTAGGGTTTTTGGGTGGTTTGGACGAAGATGGTTCATTCTTCTTAACCCAAACGGGTTGAACCGAGATTTTCGGTTTCTTTGAAAGCTTGGATGAGGAAGCTTTGGGTGAGTGGGGTTGTGACAAAAAAATGTCAAGGTTAGGAATGTAGGAGTTAGGCATTGTGAGAGTGTGAGAATGATATCTCAAGGTTATGTGAGAATGAATTCTCAAGGTTGGGAAGGTGTGAGAATGAAATCTCAAGGTTGGGGTATAAGTAAAATGTAATCAAGGTAAGAATTTTAATACAAAATGTGTATTGTCAAGGAATGTTTAGTCAATTTGAGTAAACAAGGAATCTTGACTGGGAATAGGGTTTAAAGGTTTTGACCAAAAATCCGTCAAAAGTCACTTTCTGGCCGCGGTACCTTATATGAGCCGGCGGTTCCATATCACTAAGGAACCGCGGGTCCTTAAGGAACCGCGTCCAGTGGACTTTAAACAATGTTCTTCCTGGGTTTTGGGAAAAACTAAGACTTTTTCAAAAAGTTGCAAATCTTGGTATTTTACCTCTATTAGAACCAAAATATGCTAGGATTGCATAAAGCAACACATTCACAAAGAATGTCTTGACAAAGGATGACAAAATAATTTAGATATCATTTTGAACCAATTTTAGTCAAGTTTAGGGGTTGTGATAGATTTAGGTTCAATTTTAATTTCAAATTAAAGTTGATTAGTGTGCACAAAAAGATAGAATCACACAAAGCTAAATCCATAAGTCAACAACATAAAACATTCATTAGTGAAACAAGTACAAAGATAAATAAAACTAACTAATACATAGCTAGCTTATCATTAATTCTAGATAGGTGGTTTTCTTTGGCTTGTTGTTGAAAATCTTTATTAAAAGAACTCCATCATTCATCTCCTAGGAGGAGGCATGGAGAACAAAGCAAGCAAGAAGTTTTACAACCTCCTATGTAGTTCATACATGTCCATCCTAAGGTTATGGATGATGTAGTGATTGTAAAGACAACATGGGCAACTAGGACCATGAGTTTGATGAAACCCAAAGTAAGGATCACCCAAGAGGAGGGAAAGTGGGACACCCAAAATTGGGATGTTTGAGTTGGGTGGAGGTGGAGGAGGCATGTTCTCCAAGGGTGATGTGGGTGAAAGTGGAGGCATGTTCCCCAAAGGGGAAATGGGTGAGTGTGGAGGAAAATTCTCCAAGGTTGGTGAAATTGGTGAGTTGTGAGGGGTAAATGGTGAAGTCACCAAAATGTCATCAAAGTCATTCCCAAAAGGAATGCTTTGGATTGGTTGAGGTTGTGTGGTCACTTCCAAGGGTGCATTTGGAGTGAAGGGTGAAGAAAGCTCATTCATTCTAGAATTGAATGAAGAGGAGGTAGAACCAATGGAGTGCTTAGTACCATGGGTGGAAGAAGTCTTGCATGGTGCAAGAGGTGGGGAAGGTGATGAAGAAATGAGAATAGGAACATTCTCATTCTTAGTTGTGAGGAAAGGTGAAGAGTTAGGCTTAGCTACCTTAACCCGTATTTTGAGTGTTTTTCTTGGGGTGGAGGTCTTGGAAGTGTTTGAGGTTTTGGTACACACCATGGTTGATTAGGGTGGTTTAAGGTTTAGGGAAGTATGTTTGATGTGTGGAGAACATGGCAAACAAGGTGGGTTTAAATGGTTGAGGGGATGATCCAAACTAGTAATGGGTTAAAATTATTTTAGGTGAATAATGAATTTAGATACCCTAGTTTAGGAAATGTGCAGTTTATTACTGAAAATCATGCAAGGTTTACACAAAATTAAGAAAACAGTGTAAAGCAAAGATGCTGTCGTGCACAGTGTCCGGCGGTACCTTATCTAGGACCGGCGGTACCTTATCGATAAGGAACCGCGGGTCGATATGGAACCGCGACCAGAAGGTTTTCAAAAATTTCCCATTCCAGTTTTTGATAAACCCATATTTTTCCCAAAGGTTTCACAAGCCAAAGTTAACTACAGATCATAATCTAATAAGCTAACTATCATATGGCATGCACAAAGCTATGTAAAACACAAACATGAAGGCATAATTAACAATAAGGATCAAGATAAATGATAATTCTAACAAGCAATCACAAGTTAATACATATCCAAGATAAAATAAAAATTGTTCAACAATACATGTTTACCAACATGTATTCTTTGAAAAACTTCAATGCTTTCACCTTCTCTTCTTCCCCAATCCCTTGATCATATTTCCCAGAAACTTGAAACCTTTTCTTGATTCAACCCGGTGTTCGTGCAATTCCCCTCGAGTTCTAAGGTTCTCGCGGTATAGATGCTCCATATTGAGATCTTCCGGTACTTCACTAGAATGATGAGGAGGAGGAGCTAAGTCTTCAAATTCATCCTCGAATGGGTTTGAGGATGGATGGGAATTACTCGAAGAGTGGAAATGAGAACTAGTACCTATTCCATCACCATCACTTGTTGGCATGTCCATGTCCTCATCATCCATCTCTTGATGAACAGATTTTCTCGATCCTCGATCACTTCTTGTCTTTCTAGCATATGTCTCTTGAATGGGCAACATAACCCGATGAACCGGGTAGAAGCGAGAAAGGTCAAGGTGGAGAAAATCATGAGCAACCCTTTTGAAAAGGCAAGTTAGAAGCATAGCATAGGGAAGGTTTGTCTTGGGCTTCGAAAGGGCATAATTGATTCGTCGAGCGATATAGAATGCCAAGTTGTACTTGGTGGATGTAAAGATGCAACTCAACATATGCACCATACACGCCGGGATATGATCTCGGTTTCCACCAAGACAAAAGAAATTCTCCCTAAGGATATTGGCCCATTGAACCATAAAATCCTTAAGGTCGCTAGAGAGCACTTCATATTGATTCACATTTCGTACATTTGAATGAAGGCTTCTCACAACGTTACCATCACGCTCTTTCGAGACTATTTCAAGAATGAACTCTAGATCAATTTCGGTGTGGTCATTTGGAGGTTTATCGAAGGATTCCGAGAGAGCATCAAGTCTCCATTTATCCGTAAAACGACAAGTGCCTTCATAAGGCACACCGAGAATTTGACCAAAGTCTTCAAGAGAGTATTGAATTAACTGATCATTCAATACGAAACGAATGAAGATTTCTCCATTGTATTCAATCATGGAGTAGGTGCTAAAGAATTCAAGAAGGAACAAGGGGTAAATATCTTCTTCTATGTTGAGCAAGCAATCAAACCCCGAAAGCTCAAACATAGAAAGGATATAGACATAACCCGTTATTTCCTTGTCAACGACTCTACCCTCATGGAAACAACGAGTGGAAAGGGATGGAAACGCGTTTTTAAGTTGGGGAGAAGCATAGGTTTGGGAGATGTCTAGCATATAAATTTTAGTGAATTGATGATCTTTTTGATATTGAGAAGGCATGATTAAGTACCTAGACACAAAACAACATTTCTCCAATCACTCATATGAAAAATAAAAAGGAAAACGAAAAATGGAAATGTGTTATATCAATTTCTTGATAAACATAGGATTGAATCCATATCATTTTCATGTTCACAATGTGTCTATTCCATCATTGACCAAGAACACATGATCTATGTTAGATCAACAATGGATTAGAACATTGGTTTGTCAAAACAAGGTTTTTAGGTAAGCATTAACAATGTCATTACCTACTTGTTCATGGGTTCATCTCAAATCCATCCTTTAACCAAAATCATTTAGCTTAATTTCGGATTTGTTCTACAAGTGGGTTTTAGTGAAATCTTAATGAATATGAACCTAAGGAATCATAGTAAAATAACTATGTCAACCCACATTCCTATTAAGGTTTTAATTCAATTTCAATTTTAAAAATCCCTAATTATGAAAGGATGAAACCTAGAACAAAATAGATGAAATTGAAAGAAAATATTTACAATTAATTGATGTTAGATGAAGGATGAGTGAAACCCACAACTTGGAATCAATTAATTTGAGTGATTGAAGGTTTTGGAAGCTTCAACAATGGTGGAAAAGGTAAAACCCGTCGGTTGTGTGTTTTTGGGAGTGAGAGAGTTTGGTTTGAAAAAGAATAAAAAACACAAACTGGCGCTTTGACAGAAGTTACTGCCCGCGGTACCTTATTGATAAGGAACCGCGGGATTGAGCCGCGGAGATAAGAAACCGCCTACAGAGGCAGGTTTCTATCTCTGAAAAACGCCAAATTTTGAAAATCCAGTTTTTCTAAAATACTTGAAATTAAATCATGAGCCTTTTAGAATATCATTGGATCATCATAACACTAAGCAATATGCCTTAACGAAGGATTACGAGTTGAATCAAGATCGAAAAGAACCGAAACGGACAAACGACTACTCGTAGCAAAACGACTAAATGGAGAGAAATCAAGGGAAGTGAATCAAGACTAGGATCAATGCTCAAGGGATTAATGACAATCTTCAAATAGTGGTAACGAGGAGCTTGTGTCATATATAGTGGTTTAAGACGTGCCTTTCCGGCGAAACGTTAAATGGCTTTGGTAATGAATAAGCACAAAGCAATTATTCAAGTATAGACTAAGATCACTTTCAATAATAGTCTTAGTCTAAACTAAAATATGAGCAAGGTATTAATTCACTTTCTCTCCCACAAAGGGCCTACTAACCGTATGGGTGCAAACCATAGAAATCATGCTTGATACTTTAAGCTTCTACTAACTCACTCTACATCACCATAGTGAGTCAAGTATCCAAGCAATGAAGGTTTGAGAGGATAAAGAAAAGAAGCACAAACCACAAATAAATGTCAAGGCAAGGATGCCGAGAACAAGCACATAGTCAAGCAATGATCAAAGGACGTGTGGAAGAACGAAAGCGTACCTTGGCCACAAAGAGCAATCCATGAAGAAATAAGTGCTATGCCCAATCAATGACTATGATGAGTACTAAGTCTTCAAGGACTAGTATCATTCCCAATCATCTTGGTATCATCATTCAAAGATGTTAAAGATCAATGAAAATGATTCTTCTACAAGTGCAAGTAACTCAATCCACAACCAATTAAGTGATTGATCTTCATGAGTACCTACACAAAGCAAGATGCAAACTAGTAGATACATTTCAAGAGTATATCTAAAATGCATAAAGGCTACTAATCTTAAGTGGGATGCAATGTTATCAATTAAAAGACCTATTTTTCAAAGAAAACATAGTTTTGACCAAAGAGAAACTTTAGTACAACTAGACCTTCTAATTTGAGGAGACAATGGATCGATCCAAGTTTTAAAGTACAATATACTTCAAAGATCTTGAGTGACCATCTCTTTGATACCAATTGTAGAAACTAGAAGGGGGGGGGGGGGTTGAATAGTTTCTCTTCGATTGGTGACCAAATTAAAATTTCTTTCAATTTGGTTTGTATCAAAACTATCTTTTACTTAAAGCTAAGTTGCATAATGATTAGGTTCAATTGAAATGCACTAGCAAGAATAATAAGCAAGTATAATGATAATGAAATAAGTAAAGAGCAAGGAAGGATACAACCTAGTGGGAAGACACCAAGATTTATAGTGGTTCGACAACGAGGCTCTATCCTCGTTTCTACTCCACTCCTCGAGTACACCTACTCGAGATTTCCACTATATCCACAAGCTCCCTTCTCGGCGGAGAAAACCTTACATCGTTGCTTACATTATTTTCCGACACTAAGCTAAATGTAGAGACCTAATATTTAGCTAGGACCAATCTACACGACGTTGCCTACTTTACAATTTAACGACACAAGGCTAGATGTCGAGTTCTAATCTTAAGGTAGAACCAATCTTCACGACGTTGCCTACTTCACCATTTTACGACACAAGGCTAGATGTCGAGTTCTAATCGAAAGCTAGAACCAATCTTCACGACTCTTCACTTTGAAGCTAAGTGAGAACTTCACACAACACAACTACTAATCACTTTAAGTTTAGTGAGAACTCACAAGACACAACCACATCACTTTATAGTTTAGTGAGAACTCCTAATCAAATCTATTACAACTCAACTAGACTTATCAAAGTACACACATGTAGCTTGGATTTACACAACACAAATCCAAGCAAACACATATGCAATGGATGTACACAACAAATCCAAGTATTCACAAATAACTTGGATGAACACAACTACTCCAAGTATTCATAAATACATTGGATTGACCTAAAACACAAAGGTATCATGATGAATATGACTAGCTCATAAATTCATCTTTATCACTACACTAGTGAGTGAGTGATCTTCTCATTGGACATGGTAAAGGAGGGGATCAAGAGGATAATCATATGTAAACATCCTTATCAAATTAAGTGATCATTTACTAATGATTATGCTATAGAAAATAGAAAAAGGGCTGAGAAATGTGGAAACCTTGGTTTCCGGATCTTTTAAGCTACTAGGAATGATCATTGTTCATATGATTAACAAATCAAAGCGGAATTAGAACAACAACCATTAACAAGGTGTTTAGGCACAAGAACATGAATTAAAACACATGGATTGCTAATTATATTAAAAATCAACAATCACTAGACGTGTATACATTGAATCCCACGTCTAGTCGACACACACTTTAGGTTTACATTGTGAATGAATTGAATGAATAAAACCTATGACCCTTGGTTCCTTTTATAGTATAAGGATTAGGGTTTACAAGAGATAATGATGAATAAACAAGTAAATCTTCTATTTAAATAAACTTATGCAGAATATCTTTTGCATGTTTATCTAAATAGAAGCTTCCATTAGCTTCTTTTGTCTACGTTTTGTCAATGCTTGAATTGCATGTGACAATGCTTGGATTGCTCTTGACAATGCTTGATTCCATCAACGCCTAGATTGTACATGTCAACGCCTGGAATGCTCTTGTCAACGCCTAGACAAATACTTCACGTTTTCTTCATTTTTGAGTTTCTGCCACATCAACTTTTTGACCCAACAATCTTCCCCTAGTTGATAGTGGCAAAACTCTATGTGTATCTCTTGTAAGTTATACATGATCTTCAAATTGCTTCCCCTCAAGTGTAGCATGTATTTCTTCCCCTTTTTGTCACATCAACAAGGAAGTAAACAATGTATGCAATGTTGAAGATTCTCCAGAAGTAGCTCTATGTAATGATCTTGAAGAACAATTAATATAGTAATTTTGATGTAGAAGTAGAATAACCCAACCTTGTGTTCCATGTCTTGTACTATCCATGTAACTAAGAACTTATATCAGACCAAGTATAAGTAGACCTCAATCCCTTGTCAATATTCTCATCCTATGTGAGACACTGAGCACGATAATGTAACTCCTTCAAGTGTTATGACAAGTCTTCGTCACCAATCATGTAAAGCACGAACAAGTTACCTTTAAAGTCAGAGAATGGTACGCCACGACTTTAAGATATGATAGAACACAAACTCGCGAAAATCTTCTTCAATCATTAAACTTACCATAAGAATTCTTCCCCTTAAGTTAACACCTCTTCATGATGAATTTAATGGAATAACATCTTCATACCATATGTAAAAGCATCAAGATGGATAACTCTTTTACAAGGCTATCCCGATTACATAGTTTAAAATATCCATCAAATTCCCATAAAAAGTTGCTAACTCGCTTTAAGATCATTAATCCCTTTCAAAAATATCCGAGCCATAAATATCAACATGATATTCTAGATTAAAACGGAGATTCCATGTACCTTTGTGTGTATAATCCTCCTTTTTGTGTGCTTAAAACGTATCCATTTTCTCAAACAGCAGCAAACCTTGTGTTGTCCAATATCACCTTTTATCCAACATCTTTGGCAGTTGTATTGTCCGATATCAGACAATACCTATCAGCGTTGAAGTTCATATATCGGACGACACTGTCAACTCTATCAGCGTTGACTTATTCTGTCAGCGTCAAAATCCTTCCTGTCAGCGTCTAACCATGCCTTGTCAGCGCTTCTTTCTGCTGATGTCATCTAGGGCAACAAATCAATGAAAACCATCCAGTATCTTCATAATACCTATATCACGTCCAAAAATAGATACTTGTGATGTCCTCCTTTTTCTTCAAACATGATCATTCTTGATATACAAGATACCAAATAAATATCTTTTTACAGCTACGCCCAAGAACTATTATATCCAGCCCATGTAACGTCTTTTTGCTCTTTTATCCTTCCAAAAATCAAGCTAAATATCACATGAAGAATTTGTAGGAGTAAATCCCTAAAAATCAGCCAACTTCGACGCTTAATAACCTTTGCCTGGGGATAAAACAGAACAATCCCTCCGGTGGATGTTTAGATCTATGTATGTAGAACACACATATAAAATTTCGTGACGATCCAACGGTTCAATCAAAAGTTATGACCTTCTGAATACTGCTGCGCACACAAAAACGTCCAGAAAAACCTATACGGATTTTTCTTTTCTTCTCCAAACACGAACACCTTGTTGGTCCTAGCATCACGAGCCACGAGGCTCTGATACCAATTGTGGAAACCTTGGTTTCCGGATCTTTTAAGCTACTAGGAATGATCATTGTTCATATGATTAACAAATCAAAGCGGAATTAGAACAACAACCATTAACAAGGTGTTTAGGCACAAGAACATGAATTAAAACACATGGATTGCTAATTATATTAATAATCAACAATCACTAGACGTGTATACATTGAATCCCACGTCTAGTCGACACAGACTTTAGGTTTACATTGTGAATGAATTGAATGAATAAAACCTATGACCCTTGGTTCCTTTTATAGTATAAGGATTAGGGTTTACAAGAGATAATGATGAATAAACAAGTAAATCTTCTATTTAAATAAACTTATGCAGAATATCTTTTGCATGTTTATCTAAATAGAAGCTTCCATTAGCTTCTTTTGTCTACGTTTTGTCAATGCTTGAATTGCATGTGACAATGCTTGGATTGCTCTTGACAATGCTTGATTCCATCAACGCCTAGATTGTACATGTCAACGCCTGGAATGCTCTTGTCAACGCCTAGACAAATACTTCACGTTTTCTTCATTTTTGAGTTTCTGCCACATCAACTTTTTGACCCAACAAGAAAAACGTCCAAGAGGCTTGCTGGAAAATGAGATTTGACCCACTATTTAAAGGAGACAAAGTTACAACGGACCTATAACGGCTACTGTGCGCGGTACCTTATCTCACCCCGCGGTACCATATCGCTAAGGTACCGCGTAGGTACTTAAGGTACCGCCACTAGACTCCGCTCCGTTTTTTTGTCTTTTAGTGGGGTGGGAATATCTGAGGTATTTGAACCCTTCAAAGGATATTCTAACAGCATTTGGAATATGCCATTTTCAAATTTTCATTTTCCATTTTAATAAAACATTTTCTAAAAAAGAAAGTTTATTAAAAAATCTTTTGTCTTATTAGCAAAAGTGAGTTTTAAGGATAATCATTTTGATGATCACTAAGTATGATTAAGAAAGGTTAGTGATATGATTATTACCTTGATGATAGTGTTAGTTAAATAATTCATTTTGTGTTTCTACACTAAATGTGTTGTATGGTTTGTTGTGATCAAAACTAAGAAAGATTAGTTAACACTAATAATGTTTTTAGGCAGTACTTGCATTAACAGTAATTATCGTCATTAAGGTGATGTAATATTTCAACATGAAATCAAGAGATGAAATACTACAATGAAAATCAAAAGTAATTAATAAGGATTGGAGAGTTACCCGCGCAGATATCGAACAACATTGGCAGATTCTGTGATTGACACTTAAAACATGAAATATTTGAACTTTCGGTTATAGACTAAGTTTTGAAAAACGACTCAGTTCCGTATAACCATCGCTCTGATACCAATCTGTGAGACCTCAGAATCTGACATGGAACAACTAGGCAACGAGGGGGTAATACGTCATGGTACAAGAAACAATATATTACCATTGACACAAGTTTGACGTAAATAAAACATGTTCATTACATCATAAAATATCAGAGTTTTAAACATAAGTCCCAGAGTTTTATATGCGGAAAGATTTATTATTTCATCATGATTTATAACACATGGTTACAAAAAAAAATACATAAAATCTTCTGACAGCTTTTAGATATGACCAAAGTTAAAATTATACACAGAAATCTCCAAGCTTTGATAATATCCTGCGGGCTCCCATCCAAGCAAAGCTAAGTAATAATACCTGAGATTAAACATGTAAAATCGTCAACATAAAGTTGAGTGATATTCATAGGTTTAGCAGTAAAGGTGTGGAACACAATAGAATTTGTAAAACAAGTAATTGGGGGGGGGGGATAACTATGTACATTGTCCATAGTCATGGTGCATATTATTGCTATTTAGCTCATGAACCGAGGCTTAACTCAATGTAAGTTTCTCTAGGTAGTATTCAGCCTAAATACTCAAGTATAAACGAATATTAGTGCGCCAAGGTACTTGAGACGGGGATAGTCAATCCCGATGGATCCACCCATAACATTCGCGCTTAGCGCAAAGCATACGGGACAATTAACGGTTCATGAACGGGAGAGGAAACTCAAGGCTAACGTCTAACAGCATTAATATCATTGAGTTCATCGGGAAAGCATACACGTTCTGGATAGCATACAAGTTTTGGATATCATACAGTTTTTAAATGGTTGTGTTCCACCATGTAAAATATCACCCCGTGTTTAGAAACCATGTACAAGTAAAAAGGGGCTATGAACTCACCTTAGCCATGAGGTAAGTGAATCACGGTACTCAGAAGCTGAGTAGAAACGGTAGTGGTAAGACGATCACCGACGATATGGATGCCCGGGAAACATGAAAGCCGCAACCTATCAAAATAAGGGGCGCGTTAAGACTCGAACTCAAGTATCGATATGTACCACGTATAACATGACTTTAAATATTTTCAAAGTATTCATATTTCAAAACCAATGACACGAACCAAATGAATCCATACTAACCCAATTATCCAACACTACCCGTTTAAACATTTGTACACTTAAAATTGACCCGTCATAAGACGCCCAGTCAACGCAAGTCAAACTATCCCTTTACCTTACTCGGACCAGTAGCTAAGTCATTTATATAATGACTAAACACTTGAGTAAGTCACCATGTCCAATAGTGAATATTCATACTCACGCAACACAAGCATTGAACTACGTATCCAACATACAAATCAGCAAGTACACTCCGAATGTACACACCGATCTACCCTATCTAGACTTGTCCGATTTAGATGAAAATTGGTGTAAAGGTCACTTATAACCTTTATAATACCTCACCAAAGTTTGAGCCATAGTTCACTTTTAAAACCCATCAGCTCGACACTATACTCGACCCTAAAATTTGGGACAGAATTGTATACTTGTTTTATAAACCCGTTTAGACCACTTTAAAAGTACTATTTTCACAATCCGCCTTTTAAAAACCACTAATAGACTCATCATATTAGGTTTATAAACTTTGAAAACCAGTAGTAGCATTTATCTAATAAAGCCTAAAGTCCCCGAGAGTCGACCCAAAATCAGCCACAATTTCGGATTGTGTCGACTTGTGTCTCCCGGTACACAAATACTAAAACTAGCATAACTTTTGACTCGTAATGAGTTAGAAGCTCTATCTTATACCAAAACGAGCGTCTCGAAAAACTCTACAACAAAATCAAATAATCTCAGCCTATCTCAAATCATAAACCCACGAAAAACAACCTTTAACCCACTGATGTAATATACACTTTTAGAAATCATAACAAACTAATTTTCCCACTAATTCTAACCATTCCCACGCCTCTATAATCACCCTACTATCATACCCATCAACCAAATACTTTTAAAACACTTGTATGTAAAATTTTTAACAAAATCAAAGATCAAAAATAACCTTTTTAACATGAAAACATAATGATCCTACCTAGATCATCACATGCATAATAATTTAAATATAAATCAACCATGGAAATCATAAAATCTTGAAAGTTGATGCATGTGGTAAATTTTGGTATCATAAGAATCACAAGAAGATTTTAAACATGGGACTTTGATTGATTTAAGCTAAAAATAAATTTTGAGAGGTGTTTTGTGGTGTTGAAGGTGGCGGCAAAATGGAGAAGAAAGGAAGAGATGGAGTTGATTTTTATAAACATTGTAGTTGTATGTGTTTTTGGTTTAAGAAAAGTGGTTTTTATATGGTGGTAGTGGAGGGACCAATATTGCCAAGTTTAAAACCTTTGGACTTAAAAACAATTTACTAGTTTAAAGGGTAGAGAATGACTAAGTAAATACTGAAAACATTTACGGGGCTCGGGTTTCGTAAAAATACTTTTCAAAAGTTAAGATGCATCGTAAATATGATTATATGATTTCCCGACACGACTTAATACGTAATTAAAACGAAATCGTCAAAAATATTAATTATAATCGATAATAAAATGTAAAACTTTGGGCATCCGTCGGTATCGCAATCAATAGGAATTCTCGTTGTACATTGATTTTGAGTAAACTCGTTGTAAAACGCACGTGGGTGATTTTAAATCAAAAACTTTGATTTAAATAAATATGGAAAAGTAAAATAAGAATTTTATACTTCCAAGTAAAGTATTTATCAATGATCAGAAAATACTCGAAAAGTGTAATTTATTAAAATTATCATGATCTCAGGATTTACATATAAAGTATACAAGAAAACGTAATACGTTGGAAAATTCAAGAAGCACGGAATAAAATAATAAAATAATGCTCGGAAAGAACGGGTTCTTACAGTACCTTCCAATTTATATCATTCTTTATACAATTTCATCTTTCAAACAAAAGACTGGGGACCGGTCCCAACCGGCCACCCAGCAATACCAGCATAAGGGAAACGGTCAGAGTCAGGACCGTTTTGCATCTGATAGGCGTGGCGGTAGTGACAACTACCGTAACAACACCAACAACTCCAGCAACAACAGGTCCCTAAAAATTTCTCATTTCTATGTTATGTTACTTTATGATTCATAATTTCTGACACTTCAGCATCTATTACCAGGAACACTGGCAACAAACGGGATCAGGACCGCAGAGGTTCACAGCCCAACCGTGCAGCTTCATCTGGTATTACTATCTAAACTTCCCGTGTAGTCATGTTTGTACCAAAATAATCATGTCTCACGCTTACTTCTGAAACAGGTTCCCAACCAGATAGAGCACCTGTTGGAGGGTACACTCACCCTCTTTGCACCACATGCAATCGCAGACACCCAGGGTCGTGGCGCCGTGGTAGTGACACTTGCTTCAAATGTGTCCAGCAGGGCCACATGATGCAAGATTGCAAGAAGGGTGAGATTGAGGGTACTTCTGGGCATGCTGATTTCAAGCCACCTCCGACTACTGGACGTGTGTATACTACCACGCGGGACCAAGCAAACAAGTCATCAGGTACCATCACTGGAATCTTGTTTATGTATGGAAAAGCTGCTTGCGTTTTGTTTGACACGGGTGCGACTCATTCAGTCATATCCACTGCTTATGCTAATCGTGTTAGGATATCTCCTATGCCACTAGATAATGTCTTAAACATATCCATGCCCCTGGGAGACTATGTACGCATCACACAATGGTACAAAGATCCTCCCATTGAGTTTGACGACAAAATTCGTTCATTTGACGCACTTCCATTGGACATGTGCGAATTCGACATGATATTAGGCATAAACTGGTTATCCAAACACCACGCTACCATAGATTTCCATTCATATCGGTTTATTTCCGGTGATGTCAATGCACCAGAGTACATACACAACGGTTTCATACCAGGAAATTCTGATCATTTTAGCCTTGTAGGCACGTGCCTTACTGTCACATGGATGTGAGGGTTTCTTAGTTGCTATTCATGATATTGAGGCTGAATCTCCATCCATTCAGGATCAGCCTATCATGTCAGAATTTCCCGATGTTTTTCCTGAAGAACTTCCGGGAATACCATCTGCTCTTTTTTTTGGGTAAAAGGGATTCAACCCCGGTAAAATAATACCATCTGCTCGTGAAGTAGAGTTCAGTATTAAGCTCATCCTAGGAGCTGAGCCAATCTCCAAGGCTCCTTACCTCATGGCTCCCATTGAGTTTAAGGAGTTAAAGGAGCAGCTGCAGGAACTTTTGGAGCGAGGTTTCATCCGCCCTAGTGTATCTCCATGGTGCATCGGTGTTGTTCGTGAAGAAGAAGGATGGCATTATGCGTCTATGCATTGATTACCGTGAGCTTAATAAGATCACAATCAAAAACCGATATCCTTTGCCACGCATAGATGATCTGTTTGACCAACTGCAAGGCGCCAAACATTTCTCTAAGATCGATTTGAGGTCTGGCTACCATCAGCTACGCGTGAAAGAGCAGGATATATCCAAGACTGTTTTCCGTACACGCTATGGACATTACGAATTTGTAGTCATGCCTTTTAGACTTACTAATGCTCCAGCAGTCTTCATGGATCTGATGAACCGTGTCTTTCATGAGTTTCTGGACAAGTTTGTTATCGTCTTCATTGATGATATTTTGATTTTCTCTAAATCCAAGGAGGAACACGAAGACCATCTTCGTACAGTACTACATATACTTCGCCAGAAGCAGCTGTATGCCAAGTTCTCCAAGTGCGAATTCATAGTGATGCTTTAGGGAATGGTCTTGGTTGTGTTCTCATGCAACATGGGAAAGTGATTGCTTACGCATCACGGAAGCTTAAGCCTTATGAGGAGAACTATCCTACCCATGACTTGGAGCTTGCATCAGTTGTGTTTGCACTGAAGATTTGGAGGCATTACTTGTATGGCGAATCATGTAATATCTTCACAGTTCACAAGAGCCTGAAATATATCTTCACCCAGCGTGAACTGGACATGAGGCAAAGAAGGTGGTTAGAGCTGCTGAAGGATTACGACATTAATCTTCAGTATCATCCCGGTAAGGCGAATGTAGTGGCAAATGCTCTCAGCAGAAAGTCGGGCATGATCAACGACATTAAGATAGATGAGGAAATCATACGCGACTTGGAAGGACTGGACATCGAGCTTATTCTACGTGGACATCATGGCTACTGGCTAATCTTAGAGTTGAGCCTGACTTACTCTCTAGGATCAAGGAAGCTTAGAAAGATGATCGCGAAATCTAGGCGATTATTCAGAACATCGACCAGCACGGAGTTTCGGTTAGATGAAGACGGTGTCTTATGACAGGGCACTAGACTATGTGTTCCTGATGATCTTACACTCAGGGAGACTTTGCTGACTGAAGCTCATAGCTCTCCATTCTCTATTCATCCAGGTTCCACCAAGATGTACCATGACATAAAGCAGCATTTCTAGTAGAGTGGTATGAAGCAGGATGTTGCTACCTTTGTCTCCAAATATCTTACCTACCAACAGGTTAAGATTGAGCATCAACGATCTAGTGGTTTACTACAACCATTAGACATTCCAGAGTGGAAGAAGGACAAGATCTCCACGAACTTTGTCACCGGACTTCCGCAGACCAAGAGGAAACATGATGTCATTTGGGTAATTGTTGATCGACTGACCAAATCTGCACATTTCTTACCGATCCGCAAGGATGATTAAGTTAGAAAATTGGCTGACATCTATCATGTAAGAACCCGTACTTTCCCTACATTATTTTATTCTTTTATTCGTGTTTCTTGAATTTTCCAACGTATTACGTTTTCTTGTATTCTTATATGTAAATTCTGAGATCATGATAGCTTTAATAAATTATACTTTCAAGTATTTTCTTATCATTTACAATACTTTGTATGGAATTATAAAAAAATTATTTATTTTTCCATATTTATTTAAATCAAAGTTTTTGATTTAAAATCACCCGCGTGCGTTTTACAACGAGTTTATTCAAAATCAATGTACAGCGAGAATTCCTAGTGATCGTGATACCGACGGATGCCCAAAACTTTACATTTTATTGTCGATTGCTTCGATGATGTCGTTTTAATTACGTATTAAGTCGTGTCGGGAAATCATAATCATATTTATGATGTATCTTAACTTTTGAAAAGTATTTTTACGAAACCCGAGCCCCGTAAATATTTTCAATATTTACTAATAGCCATTTTCTACCCTTTAAACTATTAATTGTTTTTAAGTCCACAAGTTTTAAACTTGGCAACATTGGTCCCTCTACTACCAACATATATAAACTTATTTCTTTCCAGTAACTAACACATACATAATTTATAAAAAAAACACACAACTCTCCCCCTCTCCTCCATTTATGCCGCCCCTCTCCACCACAAAACACCCTAAATCATCATCATCCACCATGATTTAAGCAAAACAAAAATTAGTCCATCTCTAAAATGATCTTGTGGTTCTTTTGATACCAAAATCAAGCACATGCATCATGTTTTCGTAAACTTATGATTTTATGGTTGGGATGATGTTTTAACCATCATGCATGTGATGATCTAGGTAGGATCATCATGTTTTCATGTTAAAAAGTTGCATTTTTGATCTTGGGTTTTTGTTAATTTATCATACAAGTGTTTTTAGGAGTGTTTGGTTGATGGGTATGATAGTAGAGTGATTCTATAGGTATGAGAATGATTAGTTTTGGTTGGAAAATTGATTTGTTATGATTTCTAAAAGAGTATTTTGGGACAACAGGTCTAGAACAGATTTTTCGTGGGTTTAAGATTTGATATAGGCTGAGACTACTTGATTTTATTGTAGAGTTTTCTGAGACGCTCGTTTTGATATAAGATAGTGCTTCTAACTCATTACGGATCAAAGGTTATGCTAGTTTTAGTATTCGTGTACCGGGAGACGCAAATCGACACAATCCGAAATTGTGGCTGATTTTGGGTCGACTCTCGGGGACTTTAGGCTTGGTTAGATAATGGTTACTACTGGTTTTCAAAGTCTTTAAACTTAATTTGATGAGTCTAGTAGTGATTTTAAAAGACGGATTGTCGAGATAATACTTTTAAAGTGGTCTAAACGGTTTTATAAAACAAGTGCACAATCTGTCCCAAATTTGGAGTCGAGTAAAGTGTCGAGCTGATGGGTTTTAAAGTGTGAAATTTGGCTCAAACTTTGGTGAGGTCTTATACAGGTTATAAGTAACCTAGAATCCAATTTTCATCTATATCGTATAAGTCTAGATAGGGTAGATCGGTGTGTACATTCGGAATGTACTTGCTGATTTGTAGGTTGGACACGTAGTTCAATGCTTGTGTTGCATGAGTATGAGTATTCACTATTGGAAATGGTGACTTACTCAAGTGCTTAGTCATTATATAAATGACTTAGCTACTGGTCCAAGTAAGGTTAAAGGATAGTTTGACTTGCGTTGACTTGGCGTCTTATGACGGGTCAATTTCAGGTATACAAGTGTTTGAAAGGGTATTGTTGAATAAATGGGTTAGTATGAATTCATTTGTTTCGTGTCAATGGTTTTGAAACATGAATAGTTTGAAAATATTAAAGTCTTATTATACTTGGTATACAACAATATTTGAGTTCGAGTCTTAACGCGCGCCTTCTATTTGATAGGTTGCGGTTTTCGTGTTTCCCGGGCATCCATATCGTCGGTGATCGTCTCACTACCATTGTTTCTACTCAGTTGCTGAGTACCGTGATTGACTTACCTCCTGGCTAAGGTGAGTTCATAGCCCCTTTTTACTTATATATGGTTTCTAAACACGGGGTGAGATTTTACATGGTGGAACACAACCATTTAAAAACTGTATGCTATCCAGAACTTCTATGCTATCCAGAACATGTATGCTTTCTAGACTTTCGATGTTATTATTGCTTTTTAGTCTAGCCTTGAGTTTCCTCTCCTGATCATGAACCGTTAATTGTCCTGTGCGTATTGCGCGAAGCGCGAATATTGTGGGTGGATCCATCGGGATTGACTATCCCCGTCTCGATTAACTTGACGCACTAATATTTGTTTATACTTGAGTATTTAGGCTGAATACTCCCTAGATGAAATTACATTGAGTTAAGCTTCAGTTCATGAACTGAACTGCAATAATAATAATAATTTCGGACGATGGTTACTGTACATAACCATTTTCCTAATTCGTGTTTACAAACGAATGCTTGTGTTCCACACCTTTATTTTCTAAACCTATGAATATCACTCAACTTTATGTTGATGATTTTACATGTTTAATTTCAGGTATTATTACTTAGCTTTGCTTGGATGGGAGCCCGCAGAATATTATCGCAACTTAGAGAATTCTGTGATGCTTTTAAAAGACAGTTTTTAGTAAAACTGTCAGAAGTTTATTCTATCTTTTTGGCAACCATATGTTATAAATCATGATGAAATAATAGATTTTCCGCTTATAAAACTCTGGGACTTATGTTTGAAAACTCTGATCTTTTATGATGTAATATATATATATGTTTGTATTACGTCATCTTTGTGTCAACTTTAATTCATTGTTTTTTGTACCATGACGTGTTACCCCCTTGTTGCCTAGTTGTTCCATGTCAGATTCTGGGGGTCTCACAGATTGGTATCAGAGCGATGGTTATAGGGAACTGAGTCGTTTTCAAAACTTAGTCTATAACCGAAAGTTCAAATATTTCATGTTTTATGTGTCAATCACAGAATCTGCCAATGTTGTTCGATATCTGCGCGGGTAACTCTCTAATCCTTATTATTTACTTTTAATTATCGTTTTAGTATTTCATCTCCTGATTTCATGTTGAAATATTACATTACCCTAATAACGATAATTACTATGTCTTTTTAAAGCCTTTGTGCTTCATGAATTATCATGGGATAATACTTGATTACATATGCTCTTACTGCATATCTTGAATTCTTGTTTTTTTGAACTAATCTTGTTGCAATGATTTTATATTGTCATGACGTTATCTACTTGTATTCAGAGCACGTATGGTGCCGACTTTTCATGCTCATTTTTCTGAATACCATTGCTATTTCATTTATGCGTGATACGACTGACTTCATATTCTCGTTCATTTTGAGCCGTCTGTTTTTCTCGACTCACTGTTACATGTTGTGCATACTCTCGTGATACCATTGTTCGGGATTAAGAAGTGTTGTTTTCTATAAAACTCTTGATTTTCATTTTACTACCGTGCATATTGCTTCCATTGTTTATCTCCTTTAAAATATCTCTTTAGATATCCAAAATGCTTTCCGACCATTTGTGACTTGATGTCTTGAAAAATAGTCTATAGACCATTGTGTAACTCAATGTATCTCCGAAAAAGACTAAAGGACATCGTGTGAGTCACACATCTCGAAGATTTCGTTGAATCAATATTGAATAATATCGTGGGTTTTCGTAATCTTGATTGACCTTTACGTCACCGTTTTACACGACAATTGTACATGGACTACATTTTATTTAATTGACCAATCTACGTTTCGATTTCGAATTACAACGTCCGTTTGTACCTTGAAACCATCATTGTCATCTTGAGATTCATCCCCTGTTGTGTGGTGATTGTCTGGAATACGATTCTACTTCTATAAACTTGTACCATCCTCTTTCATTAAACCTCCTCGCTCCACTTGTTAATGTTCCGTTTCTTTCTCGATATGTTTTGTGATTTTAGAAAATCACACCGCCAAAAGACCTTCCTGCATTGCATCTTGAAATCGAAAACACGAATGTCATGCGTCGTTTTTTATTCTTAGATTTTCGTTGGTATTCTTAACTATTTCTATACTGTGTTTTCTTTACATGATTAATTATAAAGTTTATTCTCTTTCGTATTTATGGGATCCACAAGTCTTGTGTGTACATTAATTCTGAGCTATTATGAAATTTAGATTTAATTTCAAGCTGTGTCAAAAAATATACTTTGTACAGAAACTTTACAGGAAATTTAACAGTGTCGAGAAAATATATTTATAACTTAGACATAAAAATATATATTTCTACCTGTTGAGATGTTCGTTTAGGACATAATATTTTACCAGTATACATTAAAATCGAGCAAGTTACGCTCATTTGGGATTGTAAAATTTAAGAACTTATTTCTGCGTAAGTCTAAAAATATCATTTTATTGATAGATTTAATGCAAGGGCATTTTCGTCTATTTTTGATCCGTTTCAAGTCTCGAGTAAAACTAGAAAGTTGTTCAAAAAATCGTTTTACACCAAATTACTCTAGATTCCGAGTCTTAAAATATCATTTAGCGAGTTAATGGGTCTTGTCAAAATCAAAAGTCAAACCCAAAAGTCAAAGTTGACTAAAGGGTCAAAACTTATAGAAGTTAAAAATATGGTTTGAAGCATTTTAAGTTCGTGTGAGCTCGTAAAATTTTAACTAATGATATTTTACAACCATGAAACATTGAATGCGTTTGAAAAAGTTTACAAATATTAACTTGAGCTTGGTCATACATAAATCTTGAACTTTTAAGAACCAAGTGATTTGATAAACTGATGTTCTACTTTCTTAAAAGTGTATTTTTGTCAAATAGATTACGATGTGCACACCTACGGATTCCTTTATCCTTTCTTTTATATATGACTTAATTGTCATTCTATATTGTCTTTCTTTGCTTCTATCATACCACTAATTCGGACCGAGGTTGAAGTTCTTACTTTCGTATCGTCATTACCATCTTGACACGTGTCTCCTAACGATTTCTGCTAAACCACTTGAAACCTTATCACCTAGTAACCATTTCATTGATTGTCTTGAACTACTATTCGTTACCCTCTTGTAACTCACTCGCTATTTTATAGGTTACCATATAAGCTCAAACTGGTATTTTTTGCGAAACATTTTACAAAATGTTACACTTGGGCAGTATTAGATACCTGAAGGTTATCTTATAAAATTAATTTATATCAATTTTACACTGTATTTTCACAAATTGTTCTACTTTGGTCTTATAAAGAACCCTTGTAACAATACGAATTGTTGATTTAAACATCTAGCCAATTAGATATTGGTGAAAATTTTCTTAAATTATTCTGATTCCTGCTTTTATAAATGGCATTATATGCATGTTTTAAATCATAGGATATGTATAATTGGTTTGAAGAAGATGAGCATCGCATTGCTAGTCCTAAATTATGCATGGCCCGATCACCTATGCTTAATTTAGAAGGATCCATGCAAGGCCGAATAGTAGTCACCTTAAATATTTAACCAAGAATCAATTTTTTAATTATGTTCCTAAAAGAAAGTTAGATAAATAAAACTTTGAAAACTTTTACATCTTATGCGAGTAGCCGAGTTCGTGACATATACATATGAACTGTTATCTTTTCTTGGACAAAGTCATTGCCTCAAGCACAGATTTCATAACTCAACGATCTTTGCTTTACTTGTTACCTCATCATCCTCATGATACAATTTTCGTTAACATTTGCCTAAATTCTTACCATTGATACCAGACTTGAAAGTTTCAACGTTGTTATGATTCTACATCTCTTCTTTATCTATTTTGGTAGACCTTCGAAACATCTCTGGACGCGTATTATGATTTATGATTGGAAGTGACCAATGATTTCGTGTATCCGTCATTATGTGTGTTAGACTATATTGTCTTGAAATTCATTTATATGAACCATGTGTTCATTTCGCCTTTCTTTGCTAATGTTGTTCATTTTACTGGAATTACTCTCAAGTGACTTCTTAAGAATTTTCTTTGATTCGAAAATTCGTTGTGTGGCTTTTCTCTTTCAATCGTGTATCGACCACCAATAATTTAATAAGCCGTTGTTGGTGACACCAACTGCACTCAAGAAGTGATAACTTGCTATAATCCTCTATTTCTTATTATTTTATCATCGACGCGTCTACTCTATCATGTTGTTAAGAATTGATACAACTTTCGTTTTATTCCCTTGTATTATTGCTCGCATACAAATTGTTGACCGTTATATGTCTCATATTCGTTGCTGTCTTGTCACTTTCTGAAAACCAGAAACTGTCACATGTTTACCATTTGATACCTTAATCACCTTCTGTGATTTCTAAAAATTATTATTAATTTTTAATAACGTTTTATACATTTTATCAAATGTTTAAATTACCAAAATAACTGTTTCAAGTTAAATACCAGATTTATATATCCTCTTTGGGAAATTTACCTAGTGTTTCAAAGGATATCAAGCTGTATTTTTTTAAAGTAATTGATTTTATCATACTTTACCTTCAATATAATGAAATTATTAAATTAATTTATAATTTCTAACAATGATTCTAAATAACTTTTTTCTAATGGTAACGATAACTCTGAGTTTTAACGATAATTTCATACAGCCATCCAAAAGTTCTTAAGCCGATCAGGATAATAATTTTAGAACTGTTCTGCTTTTGCTTTGAAAATCCTGATCAAGAAAAAGATATTGCAACAGCTTACTCACTAAATATAGATAGTTTGATTTTAAATCACTACACCTGGTAAAATTTTCTTTTAATCAAGAAAATATTTAAAACTAAGTTTTAAAGTAATACCAAAATACTAGACAACTGATTTTGACAGCATGTATTTTGAATGATCATATGTAATTCATTTTTTTCCTTTCTATTTCTCTTGTAAATAGATTCTTACGTTTTAAGATTGTCATGTTTACAATTGCACGGTTTGCGGCTCCTTGTTGATTAACAATCTTGGTTCATTTAGCGCACTTTGTGCGTTTAAGCAATTTTTGTGTTCATGCTATTTCTTGAGATTACTCTGTACTGAAAGCCCATTGTGCTAATCCGAGTTTGAAAATTTATCCGAAAAGGAGCTAAGAAACTGAAGTATAGCAAATTCTAATTGTGAAGGTACGCCGTGATGTAGAAATTACCTGAGAAGCAATGATTTTGTTCTACACTTTGTACCTCCTCTTGTTTGCATCTTCTACTGTTTTCAGGAGAACTCTGAGGGACCAGAGCTCCTTTAGGGGGGAAGACTGTAAGAACCCGTACTTTCCATGCATTATTTTATTCTTTTATTCGTGTTTCTTGAATTTTCCAACGTATTACGTTTTCTTGTATTCTTATATGTAAATCCTGAGATCATGATAACTTTAATAAATTATACTTTTAAGTATTTTCTAATCATTGACAATACTTTGTATGGAATCATAAAATTTTTATTTTATTTTTCCATATTTATTTAAATCAAAGTTTTTGATTTAAAATCACCCGCGTGCGTTTTACAACGAGTTTATTCAAAATCAATGTACAACAAGAATTCCTAGTGATCGTGATAATGATGGATGCCCAAAACTTTACATTTTAATATCTATTGTTTCGATAATTAATATTTTCGAGGATGTCGTTTTAATTACGTATTAAGTCGTGTCGGGAAATCATATAATCATATTTATGATGCATCTTAACTTTTGAAAAGTATTTTTACGAAATCCGAGCCCCGTAAATATTTTTAATATTTACTAAGCCATTTTCTACCCTTTAAATTATTAATTGTTTTTAAGTTAACAAGTTTTAAACTTGGCAACATTGTTCCCTCTACTACCAACATATATAAACTTATTTTTTTCCACTAACTAACACATACATAAATTATAAGAAAAACACACACAACCCCTCCCCTCTCCTCCATTTATGCCGCCCTTCTCCACCACAAAACATTCTAAATCATCATCATCCACCATGATTTAATCAAAAAAAATTAGTCCCATCTCTAAAATGATCTTGTGGTTCTTTTGATACTAAAATCAAGCACATGCATCATGTTTTCATAAACTTATGATTTTATGGTTGGGATGATGTTTTAACCATCATGTATGTGATGATCTAGGTAGGATCATCATGTTTTCATGTTAAAAAGTTGCATTTTTGATCTTGGGTTTTTGTTAAATTTATCATACAAGTGTTTTTAGGAGTATTTGGTTGATGGTATGATAGTAGAGTGATTCTATAGGTTTGGGAATGATTAGTTTTGGTTGGAAAATTCATTTGTTATGATTTCTAAAAGTGTATTTTGGGACAGCAGGTCTAGAAGAGATTTTTCGTGGGTTTATAATTTGAGATAGAAAAATATTACTTGATTTTGGTGTAGAATTTTCCGAGACGCTCGTTTTGATATAAGATAGAGCTTCTAACTCATTACGGATCAAAAGTTATGCTAGTTTTAGTATTCGTGTACCGGGAGACGCAAATCGGCACAATCCGAAATTGTGGCTGATTTTGGGTCGACTCTCGGGGACTTTAGGCTTGGATAGATAAAGGGTACTACTAGTTTTCAATGTCTATAAACTTAATTTGATGAGTCTAGTAGTGGTTTTAAAAGACGGATTGTCGAGATAATACTATTAAAGTGGTCTAAACGGTTTTATAAAACAAGTGCACAATCTGTCCCAAATTTGGAGTCGAGTAAAGTGTCGAGCTGATGGGTTTTAAAGTGTGAACTCTGGCTCAAACTTTGGTGAGGTTTTATACAGGTTATAAGTGACCTAGAATCCAATTTTCAACTAAATCGGACAAGTCTAGATAGGGTAGATCGGTGTGTACATTCGGAGTGTACTTGCTGATTTGTAGGTTGGACACGTAGTTCAACGCTTGTGTTGCGTGAGTATGAGTATTCACTATTGGACATGGTGACTTACTCAAGTGCTTAGTCATTATATAAATGACTTAGCTACTGGTCCAAGTAAGGTTAAAGGATAGTTTGACTTGCGTTGACTTGGCGTCTTATGACGGGTCAATTTCAGGTATACAAGTGTTTGAAAGGGTATTGTTAAATAAATGGGTTAGTATGAATTCATTTGGTTCGTGTCAATGGTTTTGAATCATGAATACTTTTAAAATATTAAAAGTCTTATTATACTTGGTATACAACGATATTTGAGTTCGAGTCTTAACGCGCGCCTTCTTTTTGATAGGTTGCGGTTTTCGTGTTTCCCGGGCATCCATATCGTCGGTGATCGTCTCACTACCATTGTTTTTACTCATTTGCTGAGTACCGTGATTGACTTACCTCGTGGATAAGGTGAGTCCATAGCCCCTTTTTACTTATACATGGTTTCTAAACACGGGGTGAGATTTTACATTGTGGAACACAACCATTTAAATAGTGTATTCTATCCAGAACTTGTATGCTATTCAGAACATGTATGCTTTCCAGACTTTCAATATTATTATTGCTTTTTAGTCTAGCCTTGAGTTTCCTCTCCTGATCATGAACCGTTAATTGTCCTGTGTGCATTGCGCGAAGCGCGAATGTTGTGGGTGGATCCATCGGGATTGACTATCCCCGTCTCGATTACCTTGACGCACTAATATTTGTTTATACTTGAGTATTTAGGCTGAATACTCCCTAAAGGAACTTTCATTGAGTTAAGCTTCGGTTCATGAACTGAACTGCAATAATAATAATAGTTTCGGACGATGGTTACTGTACATAACCATTTTCCCTAATTCGTGTTTATAAACGAATGATTGTGTTCCACACCTTTATTTGCTAAACCTATGAATATCACTCAACTTTATGTTGACGATTTTACATGTTTAATCTCAGGTATTATTACTTAGCTTTGCTTGGATGGGAGCCCATAGGATATTATCGCAGCTTGGAGATTTCTGTGATGCTTTTAAAATACTGTTTTTAGTAAAAACTGTCAGAAGTTTATTCTATCTTTTTGGCTACCATATGTTATAAATCATGATGAAATAATAGATTTTCCGCTTATAAAACTCTTGGACCTATGTTTAAAAACTCTGATCTTTTATGATGTAATATATATGTTTTTATTACGTCAGCTTTGTGTCAACTGTAATTCATTGTTTCTTGTACCATGACGTGTTACCCCCTCGTTGCCTAGTTGTTCCATGTCAGATTATGGGGGTCTCACATATCAGAAGGAGATCATGAGACTACATGGTACTCCATCCAGTATCATCTCTGACCGAGATCCTCGTTTTACTTCGCGATTCTGGAAGAGTCTGCAGAAAGCTTGGGGCACCAGACTCAAGCTTAGCACTGCTTTTCATCCTCAGACAGACGGACAGTCAGAGCGTACCATTCAGACCCTAGAGGATATGCTTCGAGCTTGTGCTTTAGAATGGACAGGAAGTTGGGACGACTATATCTGCTTAGTAGAGTTTGCATACAACAACAATTGGCACGCCAGCATCAAGTGTGCACCGTTTGAGATGTTGTATGGCAGGAAGTGTCGCGCCCCAATCTGCTGGGATCAGGTTGGTGAGCGAATTCTTGAGGGTCCGGAGATGATAGAGGTGACCAATGAGAAGGTTTCCGTCGCTAAGGCGAAACTACAGGAAGCTCGTACACGTCAAAAGATCTATGCCGATAAGCACCATAGAGATCTGTACTTCAACGTGGGTGATCATGTCTTTCACAAGGTATCGCCGGCGCGTGGAGTTATGCGTTTTAGAATCAAGGGAAAACTCAATCACCGATTCATCGGACCGTTTGATATCCTAGAACGTGCCGGTGAGGTATCGTATCGCCTGGCGTTACTTCCACAGCTATCTCACGTCCATAACGTTTTCCATGCGTCCTTACTCAGAGGGTACAACTATCATCCCTTACATATGGTTCAGTATCCACTCGAGCAGATTCGTGAGGATCTTCCTTATGTCGAGGAACCCGAACGAGTTCTTGATCGTCAAGAGCGAGTCATGAGGAAGAAGACGATTCCATTCGTCAAAATTCTTTGGAGGGACCGTTCCGAGCGGGAAGCCATTTGGGAGACGGAGGAGTCTATCCGGACTTCTTACCCTCATTTCCAGTTTTGATTCGGGTATGTTTCTCTTTCAGTTTACGTTATCTAGAATTCGGGGACGAATTATTCTTTCTTGAGGGGGAGAGTTGTAAAACCCGCATATAAATATCATGAACAGTACACTACGTAAAAACACGAATAAATTAAAACTTTCAATTTATAATATACGACACGTGTCACGAACATTAAATACCAAGAACTATATATATTATTAATGCACGATAATTATTACGTATAATAATTAAATCACGAACATTAAATACGAACATACACGAATAATAGTAAGTCGTAAAAACATATGCATTAGCTTTTGGTATTTGGTATCCGCGGCAAGGAGAAAGGAAAGGGGCCCAGCCCGTTTTGAAAATTAACTAGTAAACATTTATTCTCTAGGGAATTTTACCATAACATATTTTCAAGAAAAAAATAAGAAACCCTAGCCCCCTTTGTCTTGTAGCCGCGGCAGCCAGCAACACCACAAGGACGATTTGTTTGATTTTGATCTTGGATTCGTACGTATTCGTGTTCGTGTCTCGATTCCATTTTCAATCACGCATTTGGTATAACATAAACCTTCATCTTTTTATTATTTTAATTTTAATTAAGTTCATGTGTGTTAGATCTTTAAAAACATAATTAAAACATGTTATTGATAATGAATAAAACAAGAAAGGGTTTGTTTGGTTTGGTTTTGGGTTTCGACGCACACAACCGAGAGCCATGGGCTCTCGGTGTCTCTTCGCGACCACCAGCAGAGACCCCATATGGGCTCGGTGGTGTTTTGATTCGGGCAGCAGCAAAAACCAAGGTCCCAGTAGGAACCTTGGTGTTGCAGTGGCTACGAAGGCGAGGCAGGGGGAAGCACCGGCTTCGGCCGGTGTGAACTTTTGTCCGACAGTGGGTTCCGCGACCAGCAGCGGCAACCAGGGCTGCAGCCGCCGGCTACGCAGTCACTGGCCACCTCCACCAGCCGCGGCTGTGTGGTGGTGATTTGTATCGGGTTTTGTTGTCTCGGGTTTCGGGCTCGGGATACATTTTATTAAGTTATTTTATTAAGTTAATTAATTAAATTAATTTTCATAACTAGCTAATTTATTTAATTAAAACCATGACTTAGGTTATATTATTAAAATAAATAATACATGTTTTAACCATGACTTAGTTTATTAATTAATTATTTTACATAATTTACGTGAACTAGTAATTTAATTAATTAATCCATGACTTAGGTTATTTATTTAATTAGATAAATCATGTTATACCATAAGTATTTATTTGACCTAATTAAATTAAACCATGACTTAATTTAATTAAATTGTATAAGGTAAAATTTATTAAATAGATCATGACATTTTATTAATTAATAAATCATGCTTTATCATTATTAATTAATAATAACTTTAGCCTAAGTGTTTAATTAATAGACTTTACTAATAATCTATCATGACTTATAACGTATGAATAATAAGAACTAGCTTATGTTTTTAGACTTATTCATCCAGCTTATTTCTATTTGTGGAAACTTTCTATTTTAGGAAAATTACTATTTTTGGAAACTTTCTGTATTTAAAAACTTACTATTTTCCGAAACTTTCGATTTTTGGAAACTTTCTATTTTTTAAAAACCTGCTATTTTAGGAAAATTATTATTACACTAAGTATAGTAATACAATAACACATGAAATACATAACCAGAATACATGAATAAATACAAGATAACATTTAAAACAGTAAAATATGACAAAGACATATAAAATAAGTTAAGAACACACATAACCAGTAACACACTCAGTAATCAGACAACTCATACTTGTCCCTTATTTATGTAGCACTTGTGAAGTCGGAGTAGGACTTTCCATCTTTTATCGTTCATTGGACATAAGGTATGGATATTTCGTCCTTCAGTATGGACATTCCTTCGTATGTTTGATTAGGATTCCCCGTTTGCAGCCATCTGTTTTCCCCAGTTATTTTATATGTTTCGAATGCTTTTGTTTTATTTTAAATGCATGAGCTATATATACATGCATGCCAGTTCATCTAGTTATGGAGGTCTCATAACCATAACACGAGAGGCACCAGTGTTATGACTTTCTGACGACGGAGTGATTGGTCGTAACGTCCCTTTCAGTTTTGGCCATTTATTTATATTATCATATGGGGCGTATGGGTGCATCCTAGTTACATGTTTTACAGGATTTTCATAGTGAATGTGGTGTGTGTCTTGCATCCTTCACAAGGAGTTGATCTCTCCTACCCAGACTTATATAATTAGAGACAACCCATCTAATTGCATGATGAGGTCACCCCACTAAGTATTCATGTATGGTGAAACCTCATGACGTATATGGGCTCTTGGCTAATTAAAATACAGAGTAAAGTGCAAAAATCATCCTTGTAGTTTGTCAAAAGTTTGAATTACATTCCTCGTTAATAATTCGCGCAGCATACATCTTTATGGTTGTAAAATGGTGCACCATACATCCCTGAGGACGGATGCTGCAAATAGTTTTCGTTAAGGACTAAAATTGTTTGTTATCTTAGGGGTGTTTTAGTCTTTTTACACCACAGGGATGATTTTTGCACTTAACTTTTAAAAAAAAAAATTGGAAAAAGTTTTTTTTTGCAAAAAAAAAATTCAAAAATTATTTTTTTTTCAAGAAATTTAAAAAAAAAATATTTTTTTCGATAAAATTTCGAAAAATGTTTTTTCCAAGAAAAAATAAAATTTTTTGTTTTAAAATTTATTTTTTTGGAAAAAAATAACGTTTTCAAAAAAAATTGAAATTTTTTTAAAATTTCCACAAAAATTTTTTTTGTTATTTTGACAAAAGTATTATTTTTTCAAAAATTATTTCTTTTTAAGAAAAAGATTCTCAAAAAATGTTTTTTTCGCAAATAAAAATTTTGAAATATATTTCGAAAATGATTTTTTCTCAAAAAATTTCAGAACAGTTTTTTTTTCAAAAAAGAAGGATTACTTTTTTTTTTAAATTCAAGGATTACTTTTTTGAAAAAAAAATACTTTTGTCAAAATAACAAAAAATTGTAGTGTAAAAATCATCCTTGTGGTGTAAAAAGACTAAAACGCCCCTAAGATAACAAACAGTTTTAGTCCTTAACGAGGGATGTAATTCATACTTTTGACAAATCAGATGGATGATTTTTACACTTTACTATAAAATACAATTTTCATATAAAAACATAAGTCTTTTCAAATTATAAAACAGGTTATATAAACATGTACCAAGTTTTCTATCAGTTATACATTTCCGCTGCTATTAGTTTTTATTATGCTTATGTCATTCATACTATGTTATATATCCGTTTACTGGGCGTTTTGCTCAGCCGTTTCTTTTTCATGTTCCCAAACGGCAGGTACTCAAGGACGCACTTAGGACCTTGAGAGCATTTGCATCTGGACGGAAGCTATCCAGCCTCCTTTATCTTATGCATTTTCATACATTATTTCTTTTGCACATTGTTTAGTCCTTTCCTTTCAGTACTTATATTCATGTGTGTGACCTTATGTTGGACTACCTATGTTTGTTTCCGGTATTTCCCGTAATCCTCTTTATGGTCATTTAATATTTTAGACATTTACCTTATATGTTTTGATGACACGCCATAATTATTTTGTGATATTCCATTGTCAAAATTTGGTGTTACATTATAATCCGCACTTGGCATGTTATTCTGGTCTTTTGAAACATCTGGGTCAAGATGGTGTAAAACATTTGTCAAATTTCTGGCCAAGTAACCCGTTCATAACAAAAACAAGACCTGCCATTGCATAAAACGCCAGAATCACATCTTTTGTGGTTTGTTTGGATTACTTTATTTTTTAGGCGTATCGGGCTATCGACTTTACTAAAATTAGACGAAGTTCATAAGCTAACATTTGGAGGTTATGAACTTCTTACCATAGGGTGTTTTTGATTAAATTAGTTACTGCGGTCTGCAGTAACGGCAAACAGTAAGAGTTAGTAGCAGGAGTTGGCAGTAGTTATCAACAACGTTGTCGATTTAATAAAAGTGAAACTATTTTTGTGAAACAAGCTTTCAATATTAAACCTAAACAAACGCAATTTAAAACTACTTTCCAGACACACTCTTTAGCTTATGACTTATATAGGTTAAAAAACTTAGCTTATAAACTTTTTTAAAATTCAAAAAAGCTAATAAGCTGGAAAAATAAGCTGCCCCAAACGCTCCTCAAAATGAAAAGGACAAAACACATTACAAGAAAAAGTGATGATAATACATGAAGCCAGTACTTTCCAAAAGTAATATAACACTGTATATAGTAGTGGGCTCATGTTATAAAGACCCCCTAAACCTTTTTGAAAATTTTTTATTTTTTTTTATTTTTTATTTATTTTTATAATTTTATTTATGTTATAAAATTGAGATCATGAAAATACGGAATGAAAATTGTAAAGTTTAATAGGTCTAAAGTAGTAACAAACAAACAAAAATACGGAACCAAAACTGATAAAAAAACTATGCAGAACTGTAAACTGGAGGGATAAAGGGACAAAAAGTACAAATTTTTGTACTTTTTTTTATAATAAGGGAATATTAATAATAAGACCTATAGTAGTGATAAAGTTCAACATTCTATCAACTTATCAAGTGTCATATTAACTTACACGTTAGGACCTTTTCACATGTAATGACATAGTAGTACTTTCATGAAATTGGCATAGCAAAAACGAGGAGAATTAAAACATTAAAAAAAAAAATCAATGTTTTTATAAAAAAATTAGCAGTATTAGGTGTAGTCATATCATTGTGTTCGTACCGTGAAAAAAGTGCCGCATCACCACTTCATCAAAGTCCACTATAACACAAAAAATTGTCTTCCTTTATAACACCACACAACTTATGGTGTTATTCTAACCTTGTTTTTTTTTAAATAATAATAAATACATGATAGCGCGAGGCTCGATACAGGCAGGGACGAATCTATGCAAAGAATATAGGAGGCACATTTACCCACATGGTTAGTCTAACAAAATGAGATTTTAGTGTAATTTTTTTTTATTTTGTGTTTTTTCCAAAAGTGCCCCCCACCAAAAATATAAATTGCCTCTACCCATATACTAAATCTCAATATTCAACGTTTTAACACCTTATAAACCCTTTATTTTTAAGTAAAAATAATCGATTTATTATTTCAATAATAGTTTTTTTTTTTTATTGTCAAAAAATTTTCTTTTACCCTCCACTACTTACTTTCCTAGTTCCATCACTAGATACATGTCCTCGCGTTTTCACGTCGTATTTTCCTGAACCATAAAAGCTGGCTACTACGGCTCGTCACACGAAAACGCAGCTCTCGGTGTGAGTCTCTTTTTCATGTGGCATATTCGTCATAAAACTATTACATTACACACCATACCTAAACTTCTTAATAAATGGTGGAAATGAAAGTAAACTATCTTTATTTTTTAAACTTAAAAACTTTTAAATATGAGTATAGTTATAAAGAGACTAATTATTTTAATTCCTCTTCTTTATTTTTTAACTTAATAACACAAAGTATGCTTATTTTTTTTCAATTTAATTACACAAATTGTTGTTACTTTACTCTTTCTTTACTTTTTTTTCTCCCTTTCAGTTTCTTTTCTTTTATTAAAAGACACCACGAAATGTCATGAGCATCTCGGGATATTTTGTGACAACTCTTTTATCAAACCAGATGCATTTAATAAAAATCGATATGTTTATAGAAAAAATTAATACTATACCACTGGATATTATGAGTATCTCGGGACCCAACCTTATTCCGTCACCGGATAAAATGAATTGACAACTCCTTTACCTAAAGTTGCTTTAGTAATATTTTACCCTGTGCTAATAAATTTTTTTGCTCTAGAAAAAAATACGAGTAGTCATGTATATGAGGCAAAGACATTTAATGCTTGAATGAACAGTCCAAAGGTCAAGTATTTAAAGTAGGCCCAACTGGTCCAGCCCATTAAATAACCCAATAATTCCCATGGTCATTTAACTAGCCAACCAAGTGACCAACAAAAATAATTATTAAAAAAAAAAACATGATGATTCCCAATCGATGAAAACTTGGGGTTGAAATTGAAAGTGTAATCAAGAAGTACTGTAGTATTAAATGTACTTGAAAACACACACTCACAGTTAAATCGAGAACGGTGATGATTGCACAGACGATCATTACTTAAACGTCAATTTATTTTTCTCTTCCTATATCACACAGACCACGAATAGATCAAATTTCTATAATGATAATTGCACAAACGATCGAAATAAAAAAAAATTAATCCAAAATTTATTAATATAAAAACTTTACATAATAAAAGTAAATTAAAATTCCATAATACGATATATAAAATTACAATAGGAATTTTAAAAATACAACACTACAATTATTAAAGTTACAATATGAAATTAAAAACACAATTCTTCGTGAATTGGTTTTTTAACAAAGTTTTTGATTCGTGGATGGTATGTAGAAGTAAACAATCTATTGTTTTGGTAAGTACATAAGTTGATTGTTGTAGAATAAAATGCGTGAAAAATAAGAAAAGAATGTGATGTTTTATAGTAAATAAAAGAAGATTTATTAGTATCTTTTAATATTTTTTTTCTTTGAAATAGTTGAATATTAGATTTACTGATTGGGTAGACCAAATATACTGAAGGGAAAATTATCAAAAAGGTCCGTTGTTCATTATTCTCTTCTCAAAAAACACCTAAAATTTTCTTTTTTTAGAAATGCTCTATTTTTTTGGGGCAATAGGGCAACTGAGTGCAGAATGCGTCACGTGTCCTCTGTTACCTTATATCTTGGGCAATATGTCAAAATTGTCCTATTTCTTTGGACACTTGTCAAAATCTGAATGATTGTGACCCTATATTCTTGTTGCCATGGACCGTATCAGGAAAAACATGTTTTTTAGACTCAATCACGAATTACTCAAAATTGAAAGACTCTTTTGATAATTGTCCCTATATTGAAAGGTTGGGTGAGACGCGTTTGATTTGTTAGTTTTTAACGAAGAAAATGCGTGTTCTAATAGAAACCAAGGGCAATTGACCGCACACTTGACCTTTCATTACATTTATTCTTAGAGTACGTTTAGTAGAGAAAATTTCAAAGATTAAAAATTAAGTACAGAATTGTATTCTTGAAAATAAAATTCATAGAGATGGTTTATTAAATTCTTTTGTTTGATTGCATCACAGATTTGAGAAAAAAAATACTTATACAAATCTTTTTTTTTCTTTAAAAATTTTATATAGAAAAATAAATAATAATAATAAGAAATATTATTATTATTATAATAAATAATAACAAAAATTAAAATATATAATATATAAAAAATAAAAAATAATAATAATAATAATAAACTTTAAAAACATAAACAAAAATAAAATAATAATAATAAATAATAAAAAATTTTTAATTTAATATCAATAATTAAATAGTAATAATAAATAATTAAAATAATAATGATAATAATATAGTATATAATAATTTATAATAATAATAATAATAATAAATTCAAAAATTAATTATAATAAATAAATAAATAATAATTATAAAAAACAATAATAATAATGATAATAATAACAATAATAATAATAAAGGTTTTATAAATAAAAAATAATAATAATAATCCTATTATTCTAATAAAATGATGTTGATATAATAATAATAATAATAATAATAATAATAATAATAATAATAATAATAATAATAATAATAATAAAGGAGTGAGGGCTCAGATAGTATCTCGGCTCCCCATTAACTTTTTAAAAATGATATTATTCTAATAAAATGATAATTATTACAAAATAATAATAATAAGAATAATAATAAAAATAATAATATTATTGTTGTGGGTACCGTTAGGAGGCGTTTGGTTTTTAAGGTTAGTGCTACTATGATTGGTCATTCCTTAGATGGTTATTCAAATGATCTGTAATATGGGGTTGGGGTATCAAGAAGAGGGGAGGCTATACTTCATGCAGTAAACAGGTTGATTGAGGATCGAGGGGATGAGGTGGGCCTTTCGATGTTGTTGGTGGATTTCCAAAATGCTTTTAATTTGGTGGATCGTGAGGTTATGCTATAAGAAGTTCGCATTTGTTGCCCTACCATTTTTCGTTGGGTGGAATTTTGCTACTCCAACCCAACTAGATTATATTATAGGGAACACAACTTAAGGGCGTATCAGGGTGTGCAACAAGGTGATTCTCTTGGACCTCTACTTTTTTCCCTAGTGTTACATCCTTTGGCATGTAAGATTAGAGACTCCTTTAAAGTTTCCCTTCAGGCTTGGTATCTAGATGATGTCACTATCATTGGAGATACTTTGGTTGTGAGGGAGGTTTTAAAGGTTATTATGGAGGATGGACCTCGTTGCGGCTTGCATCTAAATGTTGATAAAACTAATGTTTTTTTTGCCAAAGAAGGACCTAAGAAGCAGGTTTGGGGATGTTTCCCGCCTAATATTTCTCGACCCTTGCATGGTGTTAAACTACTAGGTGGACCCGTAAGTTCATATTTTGATTTTAGTAGTGAGCTTGTGATGAAGAGGGTTGTCAAATCCATTATGCTTATGAATGATGTTGCTAAGATTAATGACCCTAAGTGTGAGTTCTTGTTCCTATGTGCTTCTGTTGGAGTATTAGGACCTGCTGCTGTTGGAGTGTCCAACGTTGTTGCGGTAATTATCAATACGCCACGCCTATCCGTAGCAGAACGGTCGTTAGTCTGACCGTTTCCCTTGGGCTGATGAGGCAGCTGCTGAGTAGCCGGCTGAGACCGGTCCCCAATTTTCTGCCTGGAAGATACATTTAAAGAGATGAATAATTGACATATATGGAAAGTATACGGATTGATCACCGCTTGAATACGAATGTTTACCTCTTGTCAGGTCTCTCAGCTTCCCCGAACTCATCTCTCTCTTGCAGCATCTCCAGCTTAGGTGATGCATCGGACACTTGTGCTACAGTGTTGAACGTAGCACACACCAGATTTTTCGCGACCGATGTGCGAAGAGCCCACCTAAAGTGGTGTGCCTGCTCTTAAGGAGTACCTGCAGCCGCACCAAGGAAACCAGCTAAGCGAAGAAAGCGCTGCATAAACTCGTTGCTATTCTCCCCAGCTCTCTGTCGGATCCCATGGTACTCTCTCTTGAGCTTGTCTTGCTCAGCCTTGGGAAAGAACTGCTCCATCACCCTGTCCTTGAACTGAGCCCAAGTCAAACCAGCAACCCACTCATCACCACCCTCAGATTGCATCAACGCTAACCACCAATATATCACATCGCCTTCGAACCGATAGCATGCCAACCTCGCCTTGTATGCGGGGTCACAACCCATAGCATTGAAAATCTTCTCGATATGAGCCAACCAGCTTTCAGCTTCACTGGGGCTATCTGTCTTCTCAAAAGCTCGAGGACGGAGCTTGTTGAATCTCTCCAGCCATACTGCTAATGTCACTGGAGGAGGAGGAAGAGGTGCCTGATTATGCTGCTGATTGTTGGCAGCTTGAACTTCAGCCCTGATGTCGTTCCTCAGTTGAGGAAGCAAAGCTTGCATAGCAGCTTGAATTGCAGCATTGAGCTGTTCCTGTTCGCGTGTGAGAACCATCTGACAGTATAACATAAAACATATGATTAAACAGATCAAAACATAAAATATATATACATGAAAAAAAAATTATACCAAAATTTCACGAGAAAAATTTTATGCAAGAAAATTTTGTGTATGAATGCATGATGCAGTTTTATGAAAACCTTTGTATGCTCGAGTGTGAACGCCTATGGTCAGTTCACCCAAAACAAAAGACATGGCGAGGGGACATGTGGTGGTTGATGCTGCACAACGTAAACGTGTCAAATATGAGGCTAAGTGTGTAAATATTGGATATGGTTTTCTCCCCTTCTCATTCTCATCTTTCGTGGAACTTGCAAAGGATGTGGTGGACTTACTAAAGCGGATCCGGAGATATTCTATGACTCGAGGTATTGGGTCACGTGGTGATTGTTATATGTTTAATAGGATCGAGTTTGGTGTTGTTAGAGGAGTGGGAGCCCAATTAATTTTTAGGCTTCCCACTAAATTTTTGTAAATCCTATTATTTTAATAAAGTGATAGTTTTATAATAATATTTATAATAATAATAGTAATAATAATAAGATCCGAGACACTTTTAGCCTCGCCCTGCATGCTTGGTATTTGGATGACGGTACTATCGTTGGAGATACGTTGGTTGTGGGGGATGTTTTAAAGTTGATTATGGAGGATGGTCCTAGGTGTGGGTTGCACCTCAATGTTGATAAAACCGAAGTTTTTTGGCCAAATGAAGACCCTTGTAGTAAGCTTGTAGGTGTTTTCCCGCCTAATATTGTCCGACCCTTGCATGGTGTTAAATTACTTGGTGGACCCGCTAGTGTGGATTTTGGTTTTTGTAATGACCTTGTGACGAAGAGAGTGGATAAGAGTGGGCTTATGGATTCAGTTTCTAAGGTTAATGATCCTCAATGTGAGTTGTTACTTCTTTGTTCTTGTGCGGGTATTTCTAGGTTATACTTTACTATGCGCACATGCCCTCCTCGTGTGTTTGAGTCTGCCCAACGTTCTTTCGATGCGGCTTTTCATTCTTCTTTAGAGCGTATTATCGCTGCTTCTGGACCGGGTTTCGGGGATTGGCAATGGAGGCTTGCTACCCTACCCTTTACTTATGGAGGGCTTGGTGTTTATTCTGCTTGTGATGTTTTGAATTATGCTTTTCTTGCATCACGATTATAGTCTACTGGCTTGCAGACTAAGCTTCTTCGACATACTGGTATTGTGGCTTCCGGACCTGATTTTGATGATGCATTATGTGTGTTTAATACATCTATGGAGACTGACCTTTTGAGTAATACAAGTGATATCGCTGCCCCCAAACTCATGAAGAAAATAACTGATATTTATTTCACACAGGTTACAAAAAATGTAGAATCCTCATTTTCATTATCTCCCCGACAGATAACTTTGTGGAAATCTCAAAGGGAGGATCACACATCTGATTGGCTCAGGACGGTTCCTATATCTAGGTTAGGACAAATTATGAACGGTAAGACTTACTGTAACACCCCATTTTGATAATGCAAATGTCACACATATTATGGCGTGTCATCAAAGCATATAAGGAAAAATGTCTAAACATTACATGACCATAAAAGGAAAATACCGGAATCAAACATCGGTAGTCCAAAAGTAAAGCTCATCACACACAAACATAGTATAGTAAAGGAAAGGACTAAACAATGTCCATAGCAAGTGTATCAAAAGAAAAGTAATGCATAAAGTAAAGAAAGGCTAGAAAGCTTCCAGTCCATATGCACGTACTCTTAAAGTCTACGAGCGTCCCTGAGTACATGCCGTTTTGGGAACATAGAAAAGGAAAACGACTGAGCAATACGCTCAGTGCACGGATGTACAATAAAGCATGAATAGGATAAGCATATAACATATAACAGCGGAAGAAACTAAATCCCGAGTAATCTGATTAAGTCTTGATAAAACTGGTTTTATAGTTTGAAAAGCTTTATGTTTATCTTGTAAAAAAACGGTTTATCATATTTTACCATTAGCCAATATAGGTCATGAAAATCCACTGTGAATGAATACTTGGAGGGGTGACCTCATCATGCAAATTAGAGGGGCTGCCTCTAATTTAATATACTGGTTTTTGGGTAGGAGGGATCAACTGCTTGTGAAGGATGCAAGGCACACACCACATTCACCATGAAATCCTGACTGAAAACATGTAACTAGGATGCACCCATACGCCCCACATGATAAATATAATATAAATGGCAAAAAGCTGAAGGGACGCCACGAGCAATCACTCCGCCGTGGTGAAGTCATAACATCAGTGCCTCTAATGTTATGGTTATGATACCTCCATAACTAGGTGAAACTGGTCATGCATGTATATGGCTATAGGTATTCTAAATTAAACATAAGCAATTCAAACACATACTTATACTACGGGAAAACATTTGGCTGCATACGGGAAATCCTAATAAGGAAAGAATGTCCATACTGAAAGGACGGGAATCCGTACCTTATGTCCAGTGAACGAAGAAGATGAACTGAGAGGAATCATACTTCCGTATGACTAATGCTACATAAATACATACATGAATAAGTATCTGCTTACTAGTACGTAACTGGTTTTATGTCATGTCTTAGCTTATTTTATATTTTCTTATCATGTTTTACTATTTTTAAGCCTTAAACTGTGTTTATCTTATATTCTGTTTACTCTGATTAAGTATTTCTGGTATTTCATGTATTATTATACTTACTGTGCAATAATAAGTAACTTTCCAAAAACATCAGGTTTCCTAAAATAGAAAGTTTCTAAAAATAGAAAGTTTCCAAAAATAGAAAGTTACCAAAATTAGAAAGTTTCCAAAAATAGAAAGTTTCCAAAAATAGAAAGTTTCAAAAATAGAAATTTTCCAAAAATAGAAAGTTTTCAAAAATAGAAAGTTTCCAAAAATAGAATTACTGCTTAAAATAGATAAGTTTCTAAAAATAGAAAGTTTCCATAAATAGATTAGCTACCTTATTTAAATAAGTTTCCATAAATAGATTAGCTGCCTGAAATAAATAAGTTTCTAAAAATAGAAAGTTTCCATAATTAGATATAAGCTGGTTAAATAAGCTAAGTATATAAGCCTAAGTGTTTCCATGATTATTTTCTAAGTCATATGATATAATGTATAGTTTATTAATTATTTCATGTAATTAAAATAAACTATAGCTTAAAATATTTAATTAAAGTATATCATGTTTTTAATTAAATAAAGTTAAATACTTAGGTTAAAACATGTATTATTATATATTAATAATATAACCTAAGTCATGTTAATTAATTAATTATAACCATGGTTTTTAAATAATTAATTAATTTATAAGTCTAAAAATATAAAATACTTAGGTTAATAATTTTATGATTTTAATAATTAAAATAACCTAAGTCATGTTATTAAATTAATCATGTCATGTTTATTAATTTAATTTTAACATAAGGTTATAAAAATAATAATCTTAACATACACCGTGAACCGGATCTTGACTAAGAACCATGAACCGGACATAAAATCGACACCATACCTCGAACCACATCGGGGTTCCCCTTGTCTTGTTGTTGCCGTGGGACCCACACCAACCAACCGGGACAATATGGTCTCGGTGGTGGTCGAATTGCCAAACCGAGACCCCCTCGGGGTCGGTTTAGGCGGCGGCCAAGAACAAACACCCCTAAAACACCCTTTTTGATTTATTCCAAAACAAATTTCATTTTAGATCTATGATTTAATTAGGTTTTTAAGAAAAACATATCATGTTCTTAATTATTTAAAAGATTAAATCAAAAGAAAAGGGTTAAAAGATTACCGAATGCGTAGATCTAAACAACGATGAACAAACACGAACACTAGCACCAAAACCAAGATCAAAGATCAAATAAACACCTCATTTGGTGTGTTTATGGGTGGCGGCCAAAAGAAAGAAAAAGGAGAAGGAATAACCTTTTTAGGTTTTGTAAAAGTGAAAAATGAGTAGTGGTTTTTCCTTTTACCCTCCTTAGTAAATTTTGAGATGGGCTTGGCCCATCTTTCCCTTGTAGCCGCGGGTAGGGGCCTCACATGGGGTACCCGTACCGTTTTCCGTGTCTCGTTGATTAATTACTCGTTCGTGATTATTTGTGTTCGCGTTTAATGTGTTCTCGTTAAATAATTACCGTGACCTAATATATTTATTTACGCTCGTAATAAATATATATACGTAATTAATAATAGTTCGTGATTTAATTACGTTCATGATTTCATGATCGCATGCTCGTGATTAATTATTGTCAAATAATTATTGCGTGCTCGTGCGTAGTAAATACTTATCGTGTTCTAACACGTACTTAATACGTAAAATCCTAACACGTAATCGTAATCATGCTATAATAGGAAAGTTTTAATCTAGTACGTACGATCTTAAGGGTACTATTCATGGTAAAAGAATTCGGGTTTTACACTTACCGTTGTGTTTTATGCTATCGATTGGGTATTCTTTTATTTTCTGTATCGAAGCCTTGTTCAGCTTGCTCACGGGTTTTTGTTGGGGATATTTATGGGGACCATGCAGCATCATGTGCCGGTGTTATTGGTATTAAACATCGTCATAATGTTGTGTGCGGTATCCTTTTTGACATCTGTTATCGTTCGGGGATTTCAGCTGGTAAGGAAGTGGATATCGGGTTGGATGGGGGTTGTAACAAACCATTACGTCCAGCAGATATGCTACTTTATTCATGGGATGGAAGGCTAGATGTTTGTTTGGATTTGACAGGATCCCCTCCTTTGACGCAAACCGAGATGAGTGATTTTGTGCCTGGTTGTGTGGTGATTGATGCTGTACAACGTAAACGCGTTAAATATGAGGCAAAATGTGCAGATATTGGGTATGGTTTCCTCCCTTTCTCCTATTCTTCGTGGCTCAAGACATTGGGGCTCGGGCCGCTATTCATATATTTACTAGGATTGGCTTTTCTATCGCTAAAGGAGTGGGAACCCAGATAGTATATCGGCTTCCCACTAATCTGCTGTAAATCTTTTGAGTTTCTAATAAATAATAATAATACTAATAATAATAATAAAAAAACTAAAATAATAATAATTATATTAAGAGTGGGAGCCCAATTATTTTTAGGCTTTCCACTAATTTTTTGTAAATCCATTCCAAGAGTAGAGCAACATATCAGCTGGACGATACCTTATTCGTAATCTCGTACTAAACTATCCCATTCGTTAATTGTGTTAAAAAAACATAGCTATATATATGTTGTAGTTACAATTAGAGCAGAGGCTATAATGGCGAAGAGGACCTCGTCGTGCCTAGGTGGCCTTTTCGCTGAAGTTCGCTGGTGCTCGCCCGTCATATCGGCCCTCTCGTTTCGTAAGCATTCGTGGCTCAGACGACGAACGAACGACGAAGAGAGAGAAGAATTTATTGTTTTTTTTTTAGTTTTTTTATTTTCTGGGTGTGTATGGGTGTTGTTGTGCGTGTTGTCTTCCTTCCCCGCCGTTATGGAAGATGATGACCAGATCGATGTATTCATTTTTTTAAAATATTATAACTATAATTTTTACCTCAAGGTTTGATATTTATCACTATTAGGCTTAAAATTTTTATTTTTCGTAATTTTTTAGAATATTTTTTGTTTAAGATTGTATTTTAATTTTAGTAGTGTATTTTTATTTAAGTATTTGTAATTTTTATTTGAATGAAAGTGAATTTGAATTTGAATTTGTATGAAATGAAAAAAAAATATAATATTGGGGCCAAAGTAGAGACGGAAGTGTGTGGTACTAAAAACAAGTGTTTTGTTTAGTTGTATTGTAATAATGTGACGCTGATATAACAACTGATATGGTAGCAATGAAAATAAAGTAGAAAAAAGTTACCTCTCCGCTATACATTCCTCTCTTAGAGCATCCACAATGGTGGCTTTTTATAAAGACTTTTTACTATTATGAAAAGTTATTCATGCCATTTTATACATTGGGGGCAAGACTTTTAGAAAGGCTTTTTAAGAATGACTTGTGTATCACCAAGTCTTTGATAGGAAAAGTGAAAAGCTATTAGCATAAAATGAAGTGTGTATTAATTGTGAAACAAAAAACTAAATTTATTTTCCTTTTCATTCAATGCACCAAGTCTTTATGGCTTGGTAGCATTGTAGATGCTCTTAGAAACCATGTACCTAAAAGTGTAATTTCATGTTTAGTGGTTGCTACTATTAATGTCCTGTTAACTACTGTATTAATGATGTTTCGACTCTTACACATTAGAAAGTAACTTTATTAAACTATTATTTTCGTTTTATAATTATAATCTATTGATAAAAAATATGCAGTTTAAAAAACATTATTTTTTCATATCTCTCTTACTTTTTACATAAAAACAATTTTACATTTAACCAATTAATTTATAACATTTTTATTGTTTGTAATAATAACTTCAAATGAGTGTAATATGATAAACTTAATTTACATTTTTTATCTATTTTTAAAATAAATTATTAATTTAAAACGTCTAAAAATAGTAATATGAACTAGAATTTTGAAACGGAGGGATTAACTTTAACTTTTTAGAAGAATCTACAATTAATAAATCATTAAAAGCTATTTAACATTTTATAAAAAAAAGTTATAGTTAATAGCATGAGGCTTTGCAAAAGTTTTTAACAAAAAACTTGACCAACTCAAACTTTTGCAAAAACTAGGAGTATTTAGAGCATAGAGAGTTCTGGTGCTATGGCACATAAAGTGTTGTCACGTCAACATATTTTTCACGGCATCAGTTTTACCCACGGCACCAGTTTTCACTGGTAACCCTGAGCCGTGAGAAAACTGGTGTCGTAAGAATTTTTTTTATTTTTTTTAAGTAAATAATAATAAACATTTTTTTAAAAAAGACATATAAAAAAAATGATTGACATATAAATATTACCTTCCTAAACCAATTAACAAAGCCACCCAAACAGCTGCCATGATCCAACTTGATTCAAAAAAAAAAATTAGAAAACACCATGGCGAGAGTTGGTGGCCATGGCGCCAAGCCGACGGCGCAGAGAGACGGAGCCCTCCGAGGTCGTCTTTTTCTGCGTGATGGCCATGGCGCCAAGCCATGACACCAGACTCCCACTACTCTAAAGTACCCGCAATGATTTAAGTGATAAAAAGCTTTTTACCATTTAGACAAACTTTTTAAATATATTTTTTGCACTATGAAAAACCTTTTAAAACCCTTTTTATAAAAACTTGATAAATCTCAATTTTTGTAAAAAGTTTTTATGATTATCAATTTTATATGCTTTTAGCCATTAATGACAATGCGCATAATCACTAAAAAATTTGTTCTCTAACGCTATGTTCTCAAGTTATTATTTCAGTGAAAAGAAAAGAAGCAAAAACTAGAGAAGAGAAAATAAAGGAAGAGAAGAACAATCATCCCAAAAGTGGGAAGAAGATTTTATACACAAAATAGATTGTATCTTCCTTTCTATTCTTTTCTTTTCTCTTATTAAAAAATCTCGAGAACACAACTAACTTTTAGTTTCTTTCCAAATCTTTTCCTTTCTCCTCAAAATAAAATCTTGAGAACACAGTGTAAGAGCATCTTCAATGGAGAGCTTTACTAAAAACCTTTTGCATTTATTAAAGCATTATTTTCTTATTGTTTAAGTATTAAAAAGTTATTTTTACTAAACTTTTCTAATGGTAATAAGTTTTCTAAAACCTTTTTGTAATTATAAAAGCAACATAACTTAGTACAACCCAAATTTATAAACCACTTGACAAACTCAAAGCTCTTGCTAAAAGCTTTACAAAAAGCTTTTAATTTCAAAGGTAAAAAGTTATTAGAAAAGGTTTTGTAAATAATAAAAAGTCTTTCAAAAATCATACATTAAATATCTAAGGTCAAAACAACACCACAAACAGGGGCGGACACATATTATAGGTACAGGGTGGCGGCGCCCCCCATTACTCGACAAAAAAACGAGATTTTAATGTATTTTTTTTAAAATTTGAGCGTTTTTTAAAATGTCCCCCACTCAAATTTCAAATTGCCCCTACTCACACCTTGAATTCCAACATTAAACACTGTAAAATATAAAAATCGTTAACTTTTAAGTTATAAGACTTAATTTTTATTCGAATTCTATTTTTTTCGTCTTGCTATTATAAAAAAAAATGTCCTCAAAATTAAAATTTTCTACGTCCGCCATTAACCACAAATCAACATAACAGAGAAGTTAAGACCGAGAAAACATTTTCCTTCTATAAAACAATTTCCTTATACACTAGAAATTAACCGATCTTACATTTAAGAGTATATTGTTGTCCAATTAATCACATTCTTTTGGTATAACAAAATTTGCAACAACACTTTGATTGAAATTAATGTACAAAAATGGAGACAAAAATTCATATTTACTGTACCTTTGAACATTAAATGAGTTTAAAGCACTATTCTCATGTGAAATGTATCAGAAAATATAAATATTGAATAGTGTAATTACCCTAACAGGGTCCTATTATATATACTCTCTTGACTTAGTGAAAAAGACAAAAAGTAATGTATTTTTTGTCCTTTTTTATTTTTTAGACAATGTTTTATCACTTTTGTTTCGTATTTTTATCAATTTAACAATGTTGACTTGTTAAATTTTTTTTTTATTCCGTATTATTCGTTTCACTGTTTTATAAAATAACTCAAATTATAAAAATAAAAAATACAAAAAATATAAAATCCAGGGAGAGTATATATGGGGTTTTAGAGGGTGTTAATAACCTTACCCTAATATTAAATGTCAATAAAACATGGGTGTAATCGAGTCAAGCTGAACTCGAATTTAATTAGGCTTGCGTTCGAATTAATAAAAAAATTGTAAATTCAGCTTAGCTTGATAGCGATTCAACTTTTGATCAATCACGCTTGAGTTTGACTTAAGTAAAGTTCAATTAAAGTTTGAGTATGATTTGAAAAGCTTGCATGTGTACAAAATTAATTTATTTTATAACTAAACTTATTAATAAACATATGTATAAAATAAAACAAACAAAAACAATAACTCCGTACTGAGTTGATTCATATAACATTAATATCGATTCATATAACATTAATAACCAATAATAAAATGCTCGTACGAAACGTCAACATTAAATTAAAATATAAGTTTGAATTCTAATTCGTGTTCAAACGTACATACTATTTCAACAAAATATATATATACTACTTATGAGGAGAATAGGCTTACTAACGTTGAAAAATCAACTTACACGTTATAATGCATGATAAACTAAATAAACTTAAAAATATAAAACAGAAATTTTACACATATCAATACACCCCATGTACAAAAAAATTAATTACATATTAAATACTCATTCATCCTCCTTTTTACAACAAACAGAACACATTTTACAAACTCAATCACAAGCAAAATTAATAACATAGTATTAAATACACCTCATCCACCATATTACAACAAACATAGCACATTGTACAAGTCATATAAATTATTAATATTTTTTATATTTACATTATATAATACTGTGATGAATTTTACACATATTAGAAAATATTTTTCACCATCAATCTTGTAATATTATATATGAAATTGTTTATTATTTCTTAAAGTTATTCCAACTTTTAACTGTCACTATTATTCGTAAAGTTATTATTAAAAAATATTTATTTTCTTAAAACATTACCCGCTCGTCGAATTTTAGTTTCAAGGTATCTGCAGCCGCAACGCACGGATACACTGTTAGTGTCTTCTTATAACTGATGAGATGATGTATTCCATAGTAATAGAATCTTTATATTGACATTCAAATAATTTATGGAATAATGCTTGATAAATTCAAAATAAAAAATTATAAAGAATACAAAGAGTTACTCCATTCGTTTCAAAATTATTGTCCAAAAACGGAAAACACGATTTTAGAAAAATAATACTACTAGAGCTTTCTTTCTCATATTTTTCGAAAAACTACAGCTTTATCCTCAAGTAATTAATTTAAAATTTATTTATTATTTGTAATAGTAACTTCAAATATGGTTAATATAGTAAAATCAAACTAAATTCTCAATCTATTTTTAAAAATAGACAATTATTTTAAAACAGCTCGAAATAAAATAATAAATAATAATTTTGGAACAATGATAGTAAAATATAAATTTAATTATAATTAAAAGGCACTTTTAAATTAAAAAGTAAATTATTTATCATATTTATTTATGAAATAAACTCTTATAATAAAATTAGCTCTTACTTGTTTATATGAATTTTTATAAAAAAATATATTAAAGCTCAAAATTTTTTATTAAAAGTTCGAGATAAGCTATCAAAAGTTTAAGCATGATATATATTCGAACTATTGTTGTAGACTTAAGCTTGAGTTTGAGTTTAAGGTTAAATTTGATAAAATTTTAGCGTGATCAAACCAACCTCAAATTTTCTAATAAGAACTTGACTTAATTATAATCCTATAACAAAATATGATAGAAAAGAATTTGATAGTCATTGATTTGGAATATTAGATGATTATAAAGTTTACTTAAAAGTATAATTTTTCAAACTGTAATACTTATTATATCCGACAATAAGAACTACTTTTTCATAAAAGGTTTGATTATATTTTTGGTCGTGACATGAATCGCATTATCGATAAAACGAGGACTAATTTCGTCATGGAACTCTCTAATCCAACTTTAAATGACCCCGCAATGGCTATTCAAACATTATTACCTCAATAATCACGATTAAAGTTGTGGTAGTCACTGATCCGCATATTGAAGACACGTCGAATGAGCCAAATTTAGTTCGAGTGCCATCATTTCAAGCTACTTAAATCATACCATGTTTGTTTTTTAAGTGAAATTGAATTTTAAAATTTTCTAAGAGGGCATGGAGTGGTCAGACCACCACACCAAAAAACACTCCGTCACGTCGGCTTTTTCACTTCCACATCCACACAAAAAACAATCATCTTATCATCACATCATTTTCATACCAATTTAACCATTTTTTCACTTTTTTTTTACAAAAACTACCATAAACAATTAAATTTATTCAAATCATAATTTACTTTATTCATTCAAATAAAAAATATTACATTCTAAAAAAAACATTCGAAAAAAAAAACATTCGGATAAAAAAAACCAAAACGAAAATTAAAAAAAAAACTAATGTTCACTTTCATCTTCGCTTCGATCAAGTTTGTTTTTTATTTCTTCCTTTTTCTTATTGATCAAACGAGTTTCCCTTTCGTCACAACCCCGAGTCAATGTCGTGTGAAATTTTAGTTGCTCCATCACAAGCCACTCGTTGTCTTTGTTTATCGAGACTTGATATGCTTCTTGGTCGGCTTGCCTTTTGAGTCGAAACTCGGCGGTTAGAGCATCCCCGAATGGGTTCGACCCACTACTCGCTCCCGTGCTCGTTGACTCGTTGCCTTTTTCCGGTTCGTTCTTTGCCGGGGGCGAGGTCTTGCATCCGGTGCAAAAAGAGCCTCATTTGCACGAGACGAAACGTCGCCGGTTAAATCAATGGGTTCAGGAGGATCCCATTCGCATGGGCTTTCAAAATGTTCCAAGCATCTTCGAGGTGGAAAGTATTGTTTTTATTTTCCGCCCGATAAATTTTCCGAGCCCTCACCATCACATCCAAATCACTTTCCCCACTTTTGATTGCCGCCTTGCTACGTCGGTAACAACCATTGAACGTTTGGCACGCGTGGTTCAAATCCCCCCATTTACTCAAAATCATATCCTTGGTACGGTTTTGAAAATTTTGGTTATTAAATGTCGCCATAACCCTATACCAAAATGTTTCGCCTTTTTGAGATTTCCCGACATTCGGGTCCTCCGAAATCTCAACATAACACGCGGCAAGCAATGCCTCCTCTGATGCATCCCAACGTGACCTAGTCTTCGACACATCCGGGGTTTTTTTTTATCAAAATCCACCCCAAGTTAACTCAAATCAACATTCTTATTTTTGGCCGCCCGTTTACGGGGGTTTTTTTTGTGATTCGGGTGTGGGTTGTGAGGATTGTGAGGATTGTGGTTCATCGAAGGGAGGTGGGTTTTGTTGAAGCTTTTGGAATTGAATATCCTCTTCGGATTGAACTTGAGTGTATCTTTGTTGTTGGAAATTTTCGTAGGCTTGTCGTTGGATTTCTAACCATGCTGGATCATCCAAAAATATTTCTTGTGAAGACGGACCTCCGGTAAACGTGTTGAGAAGGCCAGCGAAAGAAGCTTTGTTGGGGTTTTCGGACAAGATTTTGTATGTGATGTGTAATAGATTTAAGATTAGAAGTGTGTAAATTTAAGGGGTATATTGATATGTATATATAGGGTTTTTAAAAACTAGCCGTTATAGGCATTAAATTTAAATTATTTAAAAAAAGAGTAGCCGTTTGGCGTTTTTTAAAACACAAAAATAAAATAAAATTAATAAGCTACTAAAACTAGCCGTTGGCTAGCTTTTTTTCAAAAAAAATTCAAAATTCCCCCCGCCCCCCGCCCCCCCCCCCCCCCCCCCACCCAAAAAAAAAGTATCCTTTATATATGAAAATAGGGGGTGGTTCAAAATTTAGGGGGTGTTTGGTTGGGTTAAAATATAAAGGGTTATATTTGCAAAATGGAGGAGGGTTATATATGAAAACAGGGGGTGGTTCCACGGCCGTGGGTGGGGCAACGCCGTGTTCCACGCCGTTGACCACGGTGTGGTCACGTAGACCAACGTCGGGCAACGGGTGGCCACGGCGTCCCTACTACGTGTGCTCTAAATCTCATCATAACCTCAATTTTGTTTTATTCACGTAATTAACATCGTTCATTCTACTCTCGATCGTCATACACATCATGTTATTGTACACTCTAATAAATCAACACATTTAAGTGCGTATCAACTTTTGTTTTCCGTTCACGCTATCAACCTATCATACTTCTTTTACCGTACTATGTATTTTACTCTCCAAATACTTCAAACCCTCAGTTCAAAATCCTGCGGTATTGCTGTCGGTAGCTTTTGTGTTGTTTTCGTAAACAGAAACTCAACTGTTACACAACTCTACTTCTTCCTCACGTGTTCATGTAGCATGTCGACCAAGGTTCGGATCTGTTAGGATTTCCGTCCTCTATTCTTCCTCGATTGGTTGTGCTGGTGGGGTTAAGGTCTTCTCGAATTGTCTCTTATTGGATTGTCTGAAAAGAGTCTTAAAAAAAGCATGTTAAGTTTTCAGTTTAAAATGAAGGTATGAGAGAAGCGGGTGATTCAACATGTGGTTGTGATGATCAACCACCAACTTCGTGTATGTCTCCGGCATCGGTGACGACATTGGGTTCAGGAACGGTGGGTTTGGGTATGGTTGGTTAACAAAGTATAGCCAATATTGTTGATTCGGTGACGGGTTCTCAAGGTTAAGCGTTTCGGCAGACATCGATGGAGAGTTGGTGCTATTTTTCCGTTGGCGATGTTTACCTGGTTGAGAAGTTTTTTCGCCAGATATTTTTTAAGAGTGATTAACTGAAGAAGATTTATAAAAGTGAGATTTATGTGGTTTAAAGAATATAAAAGAGTGAATTTTTAAAGCTCTAGCTGTCATGGCACAAAAAACATCTTTATTTAGGCCTCACGGGTTGTTACATCACCTAACACCCTCACTTTCAAAAAAACTTAGAGTATCTTCAATGCATGGGTTTTAAAAGACTTTTCACTATTTACAAACCTTTTGTTAAAAACTTTACTATTGAAGTAAAAGACTTTTTGTAACGTTTTTAACAAAAGCTTTGTGTTAGTAAACCTGTTTACATATTTAAATTTTGCATTAATTGGTCTTGTTTTCTTTCATTATTATCAAAAGCTTTTCTAAAGCTTTTACTATTGGAGAGGTTCAAAATAAATGAATTGTTAGTACTTAAAAATTTATGAAATTATACTTTAATAAATGCAAAAAGTTTTTTTTGTAAACTCCACCATTGGAGATGCTCTTATGTTATCATTCTAATATTTTGAAACCCGGTTTTCAAATCGACCCGGTTGACTCACCGGTCCGGTCGACCCGGATCAACCCGGTTTTCTAAAAAAAATTTATATTTTTAATAATTAACAAAAGTTATGTATAAAAACCATTAAAACTCCCGTATATTGAAAATATAAATTTTTACCAACCAATATAATATGTAAAAAATAAATTCCATCGCAAATACGTAAGATTTACATTTTTTTTTTGAAAAAATCCAAAAAAATCAAAACCCGGCCGGGTCTCGAGAACCGGGTTGACCTTGGTCACTCCAAACCCGGCGGGTCTAGCAGGGTTTCAAAAATATGAAACCCGGGTCAATATGACCCATTTTTTCGGCCGAAACCGAGTCAACCCGGGTTTCAAAACATTGATCATAACTAACCCACCATTTTCATTTGAGTCCCACCACTACGCATTTTATTTTTTTTCCATTATTTTACTTCTTTGCCAATGGTTTAAACATGTGCTGGCCTCACTTCTTTTTTGTTTTACTCTCGCTGTATAACTAATCAAGGCCAACTTTTGGCAAGTGCGACATGTGCGGTGGCACAGGGCCACCACTCTAGTAGGGCCACCGAATTCTGGAGTCTTTGTTATGTGTATGTGTATAATATTATTATTATCCATAAGAAAAGGGTTAATATAACTTAATTTGATACTCTTTGATAGTAAATAAGAGAAAATTTCTAATCTGAACCTTTTACATGTCCAAATACGAAAATGGTCGACGCATAAAGTATTTATCAAAATAAACTTTTTCAAGATAACCGTTAGATTAATGACACATGTCAAATCCTACGAATATAAATTGCGGTGCATGAGTATCTGTTATGCGCTTTAAGTTGTGCGCCTACTGCGTTTATCTAATTCTAGATGCGGCTAATGCATAAATGTAGATGCGCCTTGTGCACACAATGTCTTATGCGCCGCTATGCATCAGCATTATGCGCCGTGTGCATAGTGGTTGTGCACCATGTCCATTAGCATTATGCGCCTGGTGCAAATACAATGTACTATGCGCCTGTATGCATAGGTTTTATGCGCCATGGGTGTGCAACACAAATCCATATACGTCGTTGTGCCTAAGTTTATGCATCTTTAGAAAAGTTAGTGCGCCAGGTGCACTTACTTAGTTATTTATGCACCGCGATGCACCTTCAATCATTCATTTGTGCGCATGGTCTTGTTGAGTTCAAACGAAAAAAGAAAAAAAACATATGCATAAAGTTTGTGCACCAAGATGCATAAAAGGTACACCTGATGCATAAGGTTATGTGCATCTTAGGCTATTTTGGTAATTAAAAAAAAAGAGTCTAATTTGATAAAATGGATACATAAAGAGACTCATTTAGTAATTGTCTTATATATTTTCTTATAGTCAAATAAAGGGCTAAGGCCCAAATCTCAAATCTCAGTACATTATCATATCATAAACATAATAGAAACGTATCCGATTATTATGAGTAAATAAAAATAACTGCTTAAAATTTGGAGAAATACTTTTGCGCTAAGAAAGAATGTGGTATATGCAAATACGTTAAAATAAGCCAAATGTTACAAGCGAGAATCTATACGTTAATATTATTTTGATGAGGCCTCCGTGTAATCATGGCACAGGGCCACCAAAATTCACGAGACGGACCTGTAACTAATCAACTTTGGTTTGCGAGCAAGTGACGAAAGCAACATCAGACTGGCGAGATGAAATTCATCGCATCTTACACTCTTATATAAAAAAAAAATTTAGATTTCTTTTAATATACACCAAACGATCGAAAAAAGAGTAAGCCCATGTTTTTTGAAAGAACCGAGAGGGAAGAAAACCACTCTTCACGTGTTTTTAAGGCTTCAAATCACGCGTGACTTTAAATGACAACTCACGCATGAATTTTTACCACGTAAAAAGTTACCTTCCGTTCACCGTACCACTCTCACCAGCCTAATTTCCTACTTGCCGACTGAAACTAAAATTAAAAAAAAAAAAAAAAAAAATGCTTCTTTCAAAAGTAAACACTCACATCACCAAAAAGCTGGTGGTTATTTCTTGGCTTCCAGCACGTACTATAAAAATGATTATTCGTCAAGAAATCGATTATAGTTTTTAACTTATTGCATGTCATCACCAAGTTTGCAGTTCATCATTTGATTCCTGTTTTTTATCAGATAAATATGGGTCCATTGCTATAACTTCACTTGATTATATACGTTGACTAACATTCGTGAAATTGACCTTGTAAAAGATTAGACGAATACCCGTGTATAGTGATGGAATGTCTAACGACGGATAATTACCGTAATAACTTATTTTGTAGTAAATGTTTCTTGAAATTCAAAGTGAATTTTTTGAAATAAAAATAGAAACGTTCATAACATTTATGAGTTCTTAACATGTAAATCGATTCATGAATCTGCCTTTAAGATAATTTTGAAAATGAACCTCTTTTAATTTTCAAAATGAATCGTATGGTAAAAGTTTTAAAATTTACATCGAATTTGTAATATTTTTCTTGTTTAGATGAAATGTTGAAAAAATTTAACTTTTCAACAATTGAGATAAAAGTTTTATAGGGTATATAAATTTTGTCTTTTTAGTAGGGCTCACATTTTCAACCATTCTATGTTTTCAACATTTCAACAAAAAGGATATATCATTTATAAGACTAGACGAATACCCGCGCATTGCTGCGGAAATTTCTAGCGGCAAATAATTTACGATAACAATATTGCGTCAAGTCTTTTGTGTAATCCAAAATGGAATACATATACATTACAACTGTTAATTGCGATGAGTGATATATAATTTTATGGTTGCGACCTTACTTTGCTAAAAAAAATTATAAATTATGTAAATATTTATTAGAACACTTATAGATAAGCCAATGTTGTTTCAGAAAGTTAATATATATACAACCATTTTGTAAAGTATTAAAACTTTATATTTCAACTAAAAATCAACATTAATTAAAAAAAACTACAAGTCAACAAAAGTTGGGGCATTTTTAATTTTGTACTCCCTCCGTCCCAAAATTATAGTCCTCCTTTCCTTTTTGGGTTGTCCTAAATTAATTGTCCACTTATAAAACTTCTAAAAATAGGTAGAAATTTTAGATCGAGATTACTAGATTACCCTTAATTGAAATCATAATTACAAACTTTTAAAAGGTTTTAAATTAATTGGTTAAGGGTAAAACTGTCTTTTTGTAAAAAGTAAGAGAGAGAAAGCTGAAAAAGTGGTACTTTTCTTAAACTGTGTGTTTTTTGTCGGGGGACAATAATTTTGGGACGGAGGGAGTAACATTTAAGATCCAAATTTTTCTAAAATTACAAAATTTAAGATTTTGATTTTTTTTTTAAATTTAAGATTACAAAATTATTGTAATTTTTACTGATAATGTTGTAGGAAAATATAATATCGTCAACATATATTACACACAAAAAACATGCGCCTGCGTACGGCGGGTTGCATTTTTAGAAATATCTTTGTAATCATTGTACAAAGTCTTAACTTGCATCGTGGGTTGCATTTTTAGAAGGTTTGCAAACTTTTTAATTGCTTAATGAATGCATGTAGTGCTATTGTGTTTGGATGAAGTTATGTAAACATTCAAAGTTGTTACAAAGTACTTGTAATTTTTATTTATAAAGGAGCTATTCACTATAAAAGACTCTCGTCACAACTAAAACAAACCACGAACAACAAACAAAGACTCATCATTATCTCTTGAGAAATGAGGTAGACAAAAGGCCATGCTTTTTTTATATGAAGAAGCATACATCTTTAATGTACCTGAAAAGAAAAAGTTAAGTTTTATTAGCTCAGAATATATTTTACAAAATATTGCTACTATATTCGAATTTCAATTGGAAAAGGAAAAGGACATTTTAAAATTAAAATAGTTTTTTGCAGATCAACCAAACAAACATTTAATATATTATCATTAATACTCGATCAATATAGCTTAATGTTAAATTTTCAAACATGATGAATTAAAATTTCCACACTTATTAGGATTTTTAATGTATTTTCATAAAATGTAAGTGCCTGGTTTCTTGTAAACAAAAACTTGAGTCAAGTAGTCTTATAATAATCTTCATCGTTATTCATATGATTTTCTTTGTACGTTCAAGCTTTTATATCATCAAGACATCAACTACTGAAACACACATATATATGATCTAAGCAAATCAAACATAGAGAAATAAAAAGCTACCAAATCAAACATAAAAGAACCTATAATAATACGATTTTGAACACACACATGGAAAAAACTATATCAAATACGAAGATCAAAACAAATATAAGAAGTTGGTGGGTTTGGAAGGAAAAAGAGATAAAAATGTTCAGATCGTTACTACGTTAAAATGATTCTTTGAAAAATTTGTTACCAAATCTATTTAAGTCTGTCCACTATCTACATCTTTCTTTAAAGCATACAGCCATGGATTTCTGCAAAAACGACAACATATCAAAGACATGGTTAATAATCAAGATCAAGCACCAAAAGATAAAATACTCTAACCCTTTCTACCTCATACGCTACACAAACCGAATATGTGAACAAATCTTAAAGCAAAAAACTTACATATGCTTCCGCCATACACTCCCGTAATGAAAAAGAAAGGGAGACTAAAACACAAACCCAATAAGAAAGAGGGGCAGTGGATGGATAAATGACTTTTGTTGTAGATAGAAAATTGGGAAAGAATGAACAAAATAGCCTCAGATTCTGCCTGCCTGCTGCAAACATATGGTTGCATTTAATAATACCATCCATTTATTTCCCTTGAACTCATCGGATCATCGTAGCCTTTTGCCTCTGTTCGCCAAACACTCAAATCGCAACATATACTGAAACACTTTTCTATATCAATGTCACCACTAACATAAACAAACAATACACTATATCAAGTGACCATTGACATCCATCACTGCCATAATCAAAACACACAATCCTTAGCCACCTCAAATGTGCGAGATTCAAACACAAGATATCAAAACTAATAAGTTGAACATCAAATCTAAATATATGGAGATACATTAGATTCAAATACAAATACCATGGCCAAAACGTCACTGACAGAGAGCCAAATGTAACACAACAAATCTGTTGGATCTGAACAAATTAAAGGGCAGAAAAAAAAAATTCAAAACTAACAACAAAGACACCTACGGAAACCACCAGGCCCAGCATAACACCAAGAGTGTTTGATTACAGTGGCGGCAGTTTCCGTGGCAACAAAGATGAGGTTTATGTGTGTTTTGCTTGTAGAGATAAACATGGAGAAAAGGTGTCATGGTCGACGGGTTTAGAAGGAAAGAAAATAAAGTACAGTAAACAATCGTTTAGGGTTTGGATTTATAAAGTTTCTAGTCGTGAAAAACATCTTTTCCATATATATGTCCATAAGTTTCAACTTTATTCTTTTAAATTGAAATGTATCAAATTGGTTAATTAAGCATTAATTATTTTCGTATATAGTTTTCTTGCGTGTGACAGCTTAGTATCCTAAAGAATATTGTGAATTTTGTTCCAATAATGTATGTTTCCTTAGATATATACCCAATATATATAACAAAACATTTGTTATTGAAGATATTGCGTTTCAATTGTAACGTAATGGTTTGGAAAACAACTTTCCAAGATTACCAATGGTTTTTCAGCTTTTGAAATTATATAATGTGTAATGTGGTGTGGGTTCAACATTTCTTTAATTACTTGGTTTTTCAACATTTCCTTATTTAGTGGTTTTTCAACATTCAAGGTTTTAGGGTTTTTCCTTTATAAGTAGTAGAGATAGTAAAGATTAATTTTATATATCACCTTACAGATAAAATTAATTTTATATATATCTAAAACGTAAAGTGAGTATTTTTAATCATAAGTGAGTATTTTTGAAATTGATTTTAAAAGTAAGGTGATATATCAAATTGCCCCACTTTGTAAAGGTTAAATATCATTTAATAAGCGCGATGGATTTTTTACGTAAGTACCAGTCGTGAATATTTTGAGTGTGAATCCGGTCGGGTTAGTCGGGTTTGGTTAACTCTAGTTGGGTTAAATTCGGGTTAAGATTAAATATTACATACTTGAATATGACTTTATTTGAACTCGGGATATTCGGTTTTGAGTCAATTCGGGTCGGTAAACTTAAGTCGGGTCAATTAAGGTTTGAGTCAACCAAAATATGAAAAAAATGTAAAAAGATATTTTTTTTACTCTTTTTAAATAAAAAATATATAAAATTTTATGTTAAAAATAAGTAATTTTTTTTTCGGGTTAATCAGTTGACCCGAATCCGAGTTATAGCAAAAACATTTATACTTCTACTTAGAGGGTGTTTGGAATTGAGTTATTGGAGAGATTATCTGATTATTGCGTCGTTCAAAACGTAATAGTCTGATTTGTAGTGTTTGACAAGCAGAATTCAAAATCAATTTTCTGCGATGTGAGAAACTTGAAACGTGGTTTTGTAAAAGCGAGTGGGTACTTACTTTTGCAAAAACGTGGGTTTGTAGTTTATGTGGTTCATTGTATAATTACCACACTATCCCCATATAAATATCATCTTCTTTGCAAATCCAGTTACAGATTCTTTACTCGTGCCCTTTTTGGTCATTTTATGTGTAACTCTGTAAAATAATCTGGTTTTATCTGATTATTACAATTTCAAGCAACATAATCAAACTCAAACACTAGAACCACTCTTGATACATAGTCATTTTTAGAGACTGAGTCATGATTTAGCTGTTATGAGTAAGATTTCGATCATAATGTTATGTGTTTAAAGTGATTAGGCCTTTTCATAAGTCCAAAAAGCATAGAAAAAACATTAAGAAAGTAAATGATTAGAATATTAATCCAAAAAGTCAAAAACCATTAACCTTTTACTACTTTTCAACTACAGTATAAATATAGTTTTATGGTGTGAAATTGGTTTGAGAAAGAAGCAATAATGAGAGTTATTTTATGTTAAATCTGTAATAATTGTTCTAACAGTTTTGATTACGAAATGATCGGACACATTTTCTAAATACTAAATAGGTTTAACTAGTGAAAGTGTGCAAATATTGAAACTTTAAAAGTTTTTTTTGGTAAAAGGGACAAAAATCCCCGATAAAATATATTACACCAAAAACCATTAAGTACAAACTTTGAAAGTAGTATTGGTATGTTCGTTTTTGAAAAAGTTTATAAAGATGAAAAACCCTTAAAATATATAAACCATAGTAAATGTATATTTCGATTGTATGTGATATGAAGAAGTTTAAGACTATGAAAAAGTAAAGTTTAAAACTTTAAATAGTTTGAAAGTGTCGGAATATATTTATAATATCAAAAGGTTTATAAATAAGTTTATATATAGTAAAAATATGTTTATAATTAAAAATGTTTATAAATTGATGGAGTTATAATTATACAAACTTTTTTTTATAGGTCTATCAAAATAGATCCCGTTTAGTACATAATTTAGCTCATCGTTTTCGTTAATAAGAATAATATCATAATATCTTTTTGGATTGATGATTTAAATTTAAATGCCTAAGATGTTTATATTTGAATTTAGTTCGATTTTTAATTGACCCAATAGCCCGAATTATATCATCTATATTTTTGTAATTTTAACTATATAGATTTTAGGGAAAAAAAATTCAAGCTTAGAAAGTAGTTTTTTATATTAAAATAAATTTTTAATACTTTTTCTTATGTAATTGAATATATAAAAAATATGTTTCTTAACATAAGTAATTAGTTTATCAAGCCCATATAAAAGTATGTATATTTACATAAATTTGGTTTGCAATTTACCGTTTAATTAGCAAAAATCATATCCAAACCGAAAACTGAATAAGTTTGGCTCGATTTTCATAAATTCGATTCGGTTACAATTTGATTCAGTTTTTCTTGTTCGGTTCAGTTCGATTTTCGGCTCCTGCGAGCATTTACTTGAATTACGAATTTTCATTAATTTATTGGAGTTCACTTTTTTTTACCCTCTGGTAAATTAAAAGGTATCAAAGCTCAAGTAACAAAATGAAAGGCCCATAAGTAGGAAGAGTGGGCTATACGTATGAGTATGGATTTTGTCTTTAGGTGAACCCATTTAATTGACTGCAACATTTATAAATGTACAACGTAACAATTGCTTGTTTGTTTATGGTAAAAAAGACACATTCTAACATATTTACTGGTATAATAATAGTATCATTTACATTATTGCTGTAAACTTTAGCAGAAAATGATAGAAGAAAATTTGGACAAAGGAAAATGGGGTAGTAGTGGAGTACTATATGTTACTCTTTTTTCTTGTACAAAAATGATATGATATGTCCCCTTTCGTGGTCGATTCGTGTCCTTTTCGCTCAATCATGATGATGGGTCGCGATAAAAAATTACTATGTGACAACTACGTACCGAGTACACCGTGAAAGAGAAAAGAGGAAATATTTTGACGAAAACTAAACCGCGTTTAGTGATAGTTACGCTAGCTAGTCAACAAAGTCTAAACACTAAGCAATCTATTTTCAGCTTAAACCAATTGTATTACTTACGAAACCGCGACAAAAATGGGTACGAAACCTATGGTGTCAACAGGCCAGCAAGGTAGATACGTTATATATAAGGAGTAGACATGTACTAGCATGATACGAGACAAGCTAGACAATGTTGTATCGATAGATACATATGCCTAACCCGTTTGGTAATTCAGAAACGTTCTCGGCAAGTCACAGTTCGGGATCACGATTATTTGCCCTTGATGAGTTACAATATGATTTATCTGGTTTGATTATGTGTGACGATGAATTCAACCCGCTTCACTTAAGTTAAAAACATGAAATACTACCATTGACTAGCAGAATCTAACCACTTTGGATTCAAGGGCTTTAATGAGATGATTTACATTAAATAATTAAATCCAAATCTAATGAGGGGTGCTACTATAGATATTCCTTTTGGCCCATCTTAAATGGATAAAAAGTACACTATTTGCGTACTTTTTGTCTCTCTGTCATTTTCTAGACAGTTTTTTTATCAGTTTTTGTTCTGTATTTTTGTCATTTTAACAGTTTTGACCCGTTAAACTTTATTTTTTTTATTCCGTATTTTCCGTTTCACAGTTTTATAACAAAACTAAAATTATAAAAATAAAAATAAAATAAAAAAAATAAAAAAAAATCAAAATTCAAGGGTATGTATAGAGTTTTAGGAGGTCTATATAACCTTGCCCTCTAATGAGACTAAAGCAAATTAATAGCATCGTTTTTATCATTTATGAGATGTCATATGTGATTGAGTGATTGACTATATGTTTAACTAACTAGTTTTATGATACACATTTAAAACACAACCTACATGTTGTCAATCTGTAATTTCTTTGCGGGTAAGGTTATATAGACTCCCCTAAAAATACAATTTATACCCCCTCTGAATTTTCATGTTTTTTTTATTTTTAATTTTTTTTTATAATTTTGAGATTGTTATAGAACTGTAAAACGGAAAGTATGAAATCAAAAAAATAAAGTCTGGCGAGTCAAAACTGTTAAACTGTCAAAAAACGCGGAACAAAAACTGATAAAAACACAGTCCAGAAAATGACAGGAGACAAAAAGTACATGAATAGTGTACTTTTTTATATTTTTTTTTGGTAGAGGGGTATCAATAGGAGTACCTACGTATATGACATAAAATTGTTAGCCTATGTAAACTAATTTATTTGCCTATGTATATGACATAACATAAAATTGTTAGCCTATGTAAACTAATTTCTTTGCCTATGTATATGATGACATAACATTGTTAGCCTATGTAAACTAATTTCTTAGTCTATGTATTATTTTCAGTTGAGTTTTCGAGTTGTTCGGTTTATTTGGTTCATTTTTTTTTCTGGATCAACTCGAAAATTGAACCGAAGTGAACTAGATCCCAACCGAACCAAACCGAAAACCGAATTTGAATTCGGTTCAGTTTTCGGGTTGACCCGAATAACCCAAATTATCTGAATTTTTTAAAAAATATATATAATTATATAGATATTTAACAAAAAAAATTATTTCAAGTATAAAAATTACTTTTTTATATTAAGATTATATTTTAATAAATAAATTATATATATTAGGATTAAATTAAATTATATATATTTGTATAATTTCGGTTTTCGGTCCGGTTTTCGAGTCCGATTACTAAACTCATATCCAAACCGAAAACTATATCTGTAGTTCGGTTCGGTTCGGTTATGACTCTAAACCCGAATTTTATTTTCAGTTTAGTTCTAGTTCGGGTTTAGTTCTATTTCGAGTTCGATTCAGTTTGATTTTTAATTTTTATAAGTCAAACCCAAATTATGGAAACCAGACATTTTAAGCAGATTGTTTTCACCAATACACAAGTTTATTGATAAAAGTGACAAGTATTTACCACTTTACAAAGTAAAGTTATGCTTATTCTTTATCACTTTTTGAATGCAAATTATCTCACATTTTAGTAATGCTACATACCTTTAGGAAATAGGAATACCAAAACATGGCCCTTTTTCCTTTACTCTTCCTAGGTGGGTATGCAAGTTCTATTTTCTTTTTTCTCCATACTATTATTACTCTCTTTACATTACAAAATGTGTATAGTTTTTTATGTGTGTGTATATATATGTTCACTCACACCTACATTTGTGGGTGCATTTAGACTTGAACACTTGTAAACCACTCTTTATTTCTCTCCATCTCTCACCTAAAAACCTCACATTGTCTTTCAACATTACTTGATCAAATTCACATCACAATGGCTAAGCATTCTAGCTCAAAAACATGCAAAGAGTTAGAAAAGAAAACCGACTCAAAGCATCCGGTTTATCGAGGTGTTCGGATGCGTGCATGGGGAAAATGGGTGTCCGAAATCCGAGAACCAAAGAAAAAGTCTCGGATTTGGCTTGGGACATTCTCTGACCCGGAAATGGCGGCACGTGCACATGACGTGGCCGCACTATCTATAAAAGGATCAAATGCAATCCTTAACTTTCCTGAACTGGCCGAGTTACTACCTCGGCCAGTCACGTGCTCCCCACGTGATGTTCAAGCAGCAGCTACTAAAGCTGCTGCTATGAACCATCTTTCCACTGGGTCCCCATCCACGTCATCTGACTCGGGGGCGTCCACGTTGACAACATCCACGTCATCAGATGACGTGTTGTCAACAGAGTCGTCACCCCCGACAGATGACCTGGATGAAATAGTGGAGTTACCATATTTAGGAGAGAGTTATGACTCGGGTGAGTCTAGAAATGATTATGTGTTTGTGGACTCGGGTTGGGACTACTACTCATCGTCGACACCGTGGACGGCAGATTGCGACGGTGGATATTTCGCCGGAGAACCAATGACAATATTACCATCAGAATCATGGCAACATTATTAGAAAGAAGTTCCAAAAATGTATGAACTTTGTGTGTACTTTTTTTTGTTTTGTATTGTTTTGTTTGTAGTATAACTTTTTTTATTTTTGGATTTTGGTTTGTAGCCCTTTTACATTATTGGAAATTTTTTGGTTGCAATATGTTAGAAGGGTTAAGATATTTAGCCATAACTATGTTAATGTATTTCATGTTATTTTTTGTATTTAAGATCATAATGATAACTGGATTTGTTAAACATAATACTAGATTTATTATGGTAAATTTTCTTAGAGGTTTATAATTGTGACATTAATTTTGTTTTATAAATTTATTTTTACTATGTATAAATCGCTTCAAAATTTATAAACCTTTTACATAATCTAAAATGTACTACGTATTAAATTATAAAAAGATTTAAGATCTTAAATCTTTTAATGTCATATAAACTTAAAATCCATGTCCATTATTGTTCACAAGTTTGTAGAAATCTTTATAATTTTATAAATTTATTTGTAAACCACCATATTAGATGCTCTAATGTTATGAGTTTGGGTTAAATATTTTATATTTACATGAATGACAAGTAATGAAATTATGCATTCCATAATTATGTATTTTTAGTCATTATAATGAAAATTTAACATGTTATGTTCATGTGTTTTACTTAAAATCAAACTCAGCGTCCTGTTCGATTTTAGTTATACAATAATCTTTACTTATTCTTAATATTTTTATTATAAATTTTTATTCCGATAAAAATAACTATAGATTTTTACACCGTTGATCCTTATTTAATAACAGATCGCAATGCAACTAGTTAAAATTATATATTATTGATGTAAATAAAATCAAATAGGGATTATAAGTGTGATTTTGAGTAAACCACTTGCACAAACACGTGATTTTGTTCATTTTATTATTAACTATATAGTGTTTTGTGTTTTTCTAATGGTAAATATTTGGTGTTTATTAAATATTAATTATGAAATCACAAAATAATTAAACAAAACCCAAAAGGTTAATGTTAGTCATAAACACGTGTAATTTGGATATTATTATATCGTAAGTTGTCAATTTATGTGGTCATTTTCTATTGAGACATTTTGATAAAGTAATAATCACCATCATTATTTTTTTAACAAGATTTAATCATTGGAATCATTCATATGTGATACGTGATGACGTAAATAATGTAAAATTATTAGTGACTTATGAAAGAATATTACCTGTCATCCTATGTTTTATACTTTTATATGATGTTTAGTGATCAATTATTTGAGAAAAAGACATTTGTACAATATTTGATGAATTAAAGGCTTTTTTCTAATACGACATAAACTTTTTTGAAGGAAAGGACACTCTTGAAACACGTCTAATTAGTCACTATTTCACTTTTTCTTTTCCTAAATCATGAAAAAATTCTTTGACATGCTTGAATGACATATGAGTTTTGTAACGGTAACTAGTAGTTTGAATTTCTCGTTCGAATAAAAAACTTTTCAAATATCAAATATGACTAACGTAGGGCTGAGTATCGGTTCACGATCGAACCGAACCGACTAAGATCGAACCAGACCGAGGACCGAAATGGTCCGAAACCTCAGACCGAAATAGTCTGCTCTGGTCCGGTTCGGTCCTCGGTTCGATCCGATCCTGTTAGACAAAATCGATAAGATTTTTTAAAAGACCAAATCAGACCGGACCGGACCGAGGACCAAAATTGTCCAAAACCCTGGACCAAAGATTGGACCGAAATTGTACAGTCCGAATGATTTTGGGTCTGTCATGCTCAGCCCTAGAGTAATGGGTCATAGATGCTTGACAAACCTGCCAACAAAATGGCGTCGAAAAAAGACGTAATAATATTATAGAAAAACGTGAACACTTTGGTTTATAAATTAAAAGATATTACTACCTCCGTCACAAAATTATTGTCCACAGACAAAAAACACACAATTTTATAAAAACATTACTTTTTCAGCTTTCTCTCTCTTACTTTTTGCAGAATGATAGTTCTACCCTTAACCAATTAATTTTATACTTCTTTATTTTTTGTAATAATAACCTCAAGTGAGGGTAATATGATAAACTCAAACAAAATTCTCTATCTAATTTTGGAAATTTTGAAAGTAGAAATAATTTTAAGACAACCCATAATAGAATAGTGGACAATAATATTGGAACGGAGGTAGTATTAAAATAACAGATCATAAACAACAGACGTATATAAGTATAAATAATAATTATAGACAACAATAAAATAATAAAAATACTTACTAGATTGTCAATAAAGATGCAGTCATGAGCTGAACCACGTGTTTGACATGATTAGCAATAAAGAGCTGAGACACGTGTTTAGCACGATTCCTTTAAACCAGATTAATCGTCCGCTTCTCAGAATACAACAGCCGAAACAGTAAGTTATACTGTCGGACTTAACAAAACTGCATGAAACATCACGAAAAAGTTGCATGCTTCTTATCGAAGAGACTGTTAGAATCCGTTGTCGTAGAGCTGTATTTTTCGACATCTGAAACTGAATGAGAATAAGTTTAATCTATATTGAAAACTTGTCATGGTCACTAAAACAGAATATTACATAAAAATTAAACTAATTTCGATATATCTTTTTTATTTAAACATATTCTGTTAATATTTAATAACAAACGATAAATTTTATTTATTTAAACTGATTCTGTAAACTTTTTTCCAAAAAAAATAAATCAGTCATTAAAATAAATGATACATAATCTGATATCTCATTCATTATTATAAACTATTCCAATAGATACATCATGAATGAACCTAGGATTTTTTAAAATACGTTGCATAAAATAAATATTTTGCTAACTAAAATTACACCGTAAAAATAAAGTATTAATAAAATATTGAAGTTTGCACATACAAAAAACGCTAGCGGCCTAGCTTAGAATTTTATTTTTTTTTGAAAAAAACCCTCTCAAGTTGAAGCCAACTTGATTATATTGTGCAAATATCTTCATTATTATACTAAGAATGTGAAGACTAAAATGCAACCTGTCTATTTAGTCACCTTCACTTGTGTACAGTGTTTAAGATACAAGATAACTAGAACAATAAATTAATTAGTTAATTCGAAAATGACAAACACCCCATACCTAATATCAATGGAACAATTAACTCTTGTATTAAAGTCAAGTGACCACATAGGTATTATACATTTTTCTTTGTTGTATTTCAAAAGTTTTCAAAATATATATGTAACAAAAATTCTCATATATTTAGTATTACTTTCGTTTCAAAATTATTGTTCGTTATTTTATTTTTAGTTGTCTCAAATAACTGTTAACTTTCAAAAATAAATAACGGACTAGCAGGGTACCCGTGTAATGCGGCAGCGGGTACCCTGAAATTAAAATTCATAGCGCTTAATATTTTACGATTATATATGTTTCGTCAAAGTAATTTTAAGTTAAAGTAACTTACGCAATAAGAAACTATTTATAGAGGCGCGTGGTCATAAGTTTTCAATTGCCTTGAAGTACAAAATATAATTACTTTTAATAAAAATATAACATCTCACTAATCTAAACTTATTTTTTTCATAAGTCATTTGTCATATACAACCGCAGTAAAAAAAGATCGCAATCCCAATCACTTTTAATTCACATGCATTTACCAACAGATTACTGACAATTAATTAAATAATAAATCACTAAGCAAAAGATATACTAATAATGTGTTTACAACTTTATAAAAAAACAAAAAATCAATATAAGTTTAGAAGTAACAATTACATAGTCCATTGTGCGACCAGATATATTTTAACAATCCCTAATTTATTTCATCTCATAACCCTAATACACTTCACCACACATAACACATAGACATAGCCGTTTCTTTTTTTCATACAAAGCCAACAACCTCATCTTTCTTGTTCTTGTTTTTCTTGGTCTTGTCAACCCCACACGAAAATAAAAACACACCCATAAGCACGATTACATGGCAGGTTCTTAGATTTGGAAAAAAAATCTTGAAAACCAAGGTTTGGGGTAGGTTTAGTTTTGTGTATCTTTGAACGAAACCAAGATCTTGAAAAGCAAGTCTTTATTTATTTTCGTTTTATGTTCTTGAACCCATGGTCTCGGCGAAAATGGTGGCAGTGAGGAAGTGGTGAAAGTTGTGGGGTTGTGGTTATGAAGAAGATACAAATCCTCTTAAATCACCTCTCAAAACAAAGCAAAAACATAAAAATTTCACCGAAACTACAAAAACATCAACCAAAACACCCAAACTCAAACACCACTAATTATCAATATATACAGCAGTGTTGGTGTGGTGGTGGCAGCGACTCAGAAATAAGATAGTATTGGTGGTTCGAGGAACGTTGATGGCTGAATCTTTTGTGTGTATTTTTTTTTCCTTTTGATAAATCATGAATTATTTTTATACTAAGATTTCGTAACTAATATTTTAATGTATATCAATAAGAAGTTATTTATATTTTTATGTTACATGTATTTATAAAATGGTTACATAATTTCTCATTAAATTATTTAATTTCTAATTAAATTATTTATTAATGACTTGAACTCATTTAATTTCTCATATAATGGTTACATAATTTTTCATTAAATTATTTAATTTCTCATTAAATTATTTATTATTAATTCATATTGCCATTTAAAGTACTTTTTAAATGTGGTTTGAAAAAACGTATATGCATTAAAACCTACACTGATTTTGAAAATGATCATATATAACTTTCTTTTTTTAGAAATGTTTGAGGTTTAAAATTTTAAGACTTCTAAATATACAAAAAGGGTTAAATCTTTTATAAAGTAGTAAGATTACTTAGAGTTTACAATATTAATTTCACTTTAGATTATTATTATAAACGCTAAAGAAAATTTAAATTAATTATTTAAATGTAAAATTGTTACTATTCTGTAAACAATAAGAAATAAATAGCTGTAATAATTATATTTTTGTTAAAATGTGTATTTTTTTGTTAATAAAAATAATTTTAAAATAGAAAGAGTTATATTTAACCCACTTCTTATTGAAAAGTTATAAAACAAAAACTTAATGGTCAAGGTACATGCATGGTTACACAAGCATACATATATACACAAAATATACATGTGTTGTGTCTACCCTATACCTAAAAATAGGGGTGTCTATTATTTGGGTTTGACCCACGAAAACCGAAAACAGAACCGAACCGAATCCGAATTAGAACCGAATCGAAAATAGAATTCGGGTTATGGGTCATAACCGAACCGAACCGAACTACTAATTTGGTTTTCGGTTTGGGTATGGGTTTGGCAATCGGACCCGAAAACCGAACCGAAAACCGAAATTGTACAAATATATATGTTTTTATATATATTTTTATATATAAAATAATTATTAAAATTAAATCTTTATTTAAAAATACAATTTTTATACTTGAAATAATTTATTTTTTGCTAGATATTTAAATAATTATGTATTTTTTTAGAAAATCCAGATAATTCGGGTTATTCGGGTCAACCTGAGAACCGAACCGAATTCAAATTCGGTTTTCAGTTCGGTTCGGTTGAAATCTATTTCGGTTCGGTTCGGTTTTCGGGTTGACTCAGAAAAAAAATTAAACGAATAACTCGAACCGAATAAACCGAACAACCCGATAACCAAACCGAAGGACACCCCTACCTAAAAACATGAAGCATGCACTTTGGCAGTGTCAGAAAGTGAAAAGATGAAAGTAAATCTGTGGTACAGTCTAACCAATTATTGACCCCAAATCTGTAAAAGAAGATAAATTACAGTAAGAAAAAAAACATATTAGAATAAGCATAAGGCCCTGTTTGGTTTGCAGAATGTTTTTGTCAGAATTGTAATTTTTGGAAGAAATTATAATTTGATGTAATTGTAATGGAATAAATTAAAATGTGTTGGATGTAATGTATTGTAATTGTAATTCATTAAATTTGACAATGTGTTTGGTTAACTCCCAACGTAATGTAATTCAAATATGTTTTTTATAAAATTTAAAAAAGTGAATAAAAAGTAATAGTTAAAAATAATAATAATAATAATAATAGTAATAATAATAATAAATAATTATTTTAATAATATTTATTATCATATAAAATGATTAAAATAATAATAATAATAATAATAATAATAATTTAAATGTTTTTAAAATATAATAATAAAATATTAATTAAAATAAAAAGTATATTGTAATAATAACAATAATGAATTAAAAATAAAATAATAATAATATTAATTAATATTTATAAAATAATAATAACAATAATTAAATAAAGAGAAAATTGCATAAATCGTCCTTAAAATTTGGTTAAATTGCATGTTTCGTCCTAAACGTTACAAAAGTGTAAGGATCATCCCTGTGGAGAAACTTTAATGCAAGTATCGTCCTTATGAGGAAAATTCTTGGGACGAAACTTGCAAAATTGCCAAAACTTTTAGGACGAAACATGCAACATGGCTAAACATTAAGGATGAAAATTTGTGAAATAGTTTAATTTTAGGACGATATCAACACTTTCAAAATATATAGGACGAAACATGCAAAATGACCAAACTTAAAGGACGATTTATGCAATTCTCTCTTAAATAAAATAATAATAATAATAATTAAATAATAATAAAAAATATAAATATTAAAAAATAAGAAGATATAAAAATATAAAATTTAAGTTAACAAATAAAATAATAAAAAATAATATTAATTATAAAAAATATTATTAATATTAATATGATAAAAAAATAATAATAATATAATAATAATATAATAATAATAAAATCAAATAATAATAAAATAATATAATAATAATAATATTATTAATATTAATAATAATAATTATTATTATTGTTAATTTTTAATATTTATATTATATATATAAATAATAAAAGTAAAAATTATTTTTATTCTTTTAATATTTATATAATAATAATATTAATATTAATAATAATAATTATATGATAATGTTATTATTAATAATGATTTAAACTATAAATTATGAATTACGCCGTAATTCAAAACTTTACATCCAATTTTCTATGTAATCTCAATTACATCATTTGATTTAATTGTAATGTTTCAATTATATTTATAATGTAAACCAAACACCTTACGTAATGTAAAGTAATTTATATTCCTTTCATTCTGTGAACCAAACTGGCTATGTAATATAATTAAATTACAATTATATCTAATTACGTCGGATTACAACGAACCAAACGGAACCTAAGGGTCATGTTATTAATACCTTTTTTCCCCCCTAAAAGTATAAAAAGTACTTCCAATATCTCTTTTTGTCCTCTTGTTACAGTATAGCATAGTTTTCTGTCAGTTTATGTTCAGTGTTTTCTGACAGTTTACTGTTTTTGACATGTTAAACTTTATATTTTTCATGTCGCATTTTTCGTTTCACAGTTTTATAACAATAAAAATTATAAAAATTTTAAAAAAATAAAAAAAAAATCAAAAAGTTAAGAAGATATTGAAATCCATTTAACAGGGGTACCAATAAACACCCCAAGCATAACTGTAATTTATTGCGAATCATAATACTGTATTACTTATATAAATAATAAAATTAGTTAAAGCTTCCCGTACATGTTGTTTACAAATGAACTTAAGTTATTTAGGACCGTACATGTTTGTGATCTTGGTTGTTATGAGGCTTATTTTGTTTGAGTGGTGTACGTTCTGGTAATGATGTTAATTGTGTTATTATGTTGGCGGTCAACTTGGTGCAGAGATAAAAAGTGATGTGACGCTTAATTAGCGGCAATGAAATTCGTTGTGATGCCACCTTATTACAACAAGCCTAACAATAGCGTGAGGCCTAAGTCTCAATGTTTTAACGGCTAAAGTGAAGCCTTTGTGCTTTTTAATTTGTGGCTTAAAGCGAGATTACATATTAACATACTTATCATATTATATATATATACATTGAGTTGAATAAATGTTTTCACATAATAATTAAATTTAAAATACTATTTTTATATGTAATAATATTTGTTTTATATAAAAACAATTATTTATCGAAGTAGAATTAAAAAAGTTCGTCACATCACGTCTCACGTATTAACGCGTTTTTCAAACGTCAGTTCCGCGCAGCCTCTTAAATTAACGCCTTGACATGTCTCACACCTTAACACGCCAGAACCCTGGGTAAAATTGAAGGCAAAATTAAGGTGACCCCATAACCTAGAGCTGTGATATGTGTGACGCGTTGTTGGAGCATTAAAATATGCAAATAACTCCTCACAATAATTAATAATTGTGTATACCACGGGCATAAAAAACTATATTCGCATATATTTTTCTCTTTTGGAACGAGGTAATATACATTTTCCTTTGTCTATTTATAATTTTTAGGTTTAATATACATTTTCCTTTGTCTATTTATAATTTTTAGGTTTAATATAAATCTGTGGCTGAAAATAATTATTAGAAAAGTTGTTGTTCAGCGGAATTTTAGTGAGACTACATCTGATGAAACTTATGTAATCACTGAAATTCCGCTAATTCTTCACTAAAGTTTTGGAAAATACATATTACCGGAGTGATCTCTTTACCAAAAAGAAAATTTCGAAAAAACATATGGTAGTATTTGCGACACTCTTCGGTAAATCTTCATAGATTCGTCGGGATTCCGTATTCCGATTGCCGGAAAATATCACACGATAGAAAAACCAAATGAAAACAAGAAAGAACAATGATAAAGACTCCCAACAGTATCTCATAAATTTCTTAAAAGCAATACAATGTCATTGTCATGGTGTATATGTCCCCAACTCCATAAAATTGAAAGCTACACATCGTCATTTAATAAAGGTTCAATAGAAAAATGAATGACAGTACAAATTATGAATAGAGACACGCACTACTTACGTATATCATGCACTATTCATTGTTTGTTACTCATTAAAAAAACCATATATTCATGCACAACATGAAACACGACTATCACTACAACAAAATCATTGTTTAGGGTCGGACGAAAATTAGGGTCGAAATTTTCGACCCTAAATTGAGGTGGGGCCCACATATTTTCAACCCAAAAGAGCCCAAAAAGGCTGGTCAAAAAGCAGGTGGGACCCAAAAAATTTAGGGTCGAAATTTCGACCCTAAATTAAAAGTTTTAAATAATTTTAATTTATTTTTTATATAAATTATTTTTAATAATTAAAAACTATTTTAAAAGAATTAAATTTTAATTTTATTAATTTAGGGTCGAAATTTCGACCCTAAATATAAAATTTAAAATAATTTTAATTTATGTATTATATATTATATTTATAATAACTAAAAATAATTTTAAAAAAAATTTATTTTTAATATTTAAAACTTTAGGGTCGAATTTTCGACCCTAAATTTAAAATTTTAAAAATTTTTCACGAAAAATTTAAAATTTCACACGAAAATTTTTCACGAAAAATTTAAAAAATTCGCGGTTTATATTTAGGGTCGAAATTTCGACCCTAAATTATTAAATATATTTTAAAATTTTTTTTTTTTAAGTGTTAATGCTTTTAAAATATTAATATATGTATATATATTTAGATAATGCAGTAATAGCTAAAAATAATTAAGTCTAAGCAGAACTAAAGCTGTGCAAATAACTTAGCAACTACAAGAACATAACAAGTTTATCAATTACAGCACAAATCCAGAAAGATCAAGCTGGTTACCACTATGAAAAACCAACTAGACTACAAATGACTGTACCCATTGTTTTAGTGCTTTCATTAGTCCCACTATTGATGGTACTAGTTTTAGTGCTTTCATTATGTACCCATTGTGAACAGGAAGATGATAATAGATGTATGTGTGCCATCCATTTTGGGTAGTTGTTTTGCTATTTAATGGTTTGTAGTTTGCCTCCAATTATCACTCACCTCAGTTTTCCAATACTAAAAAAAACAACAATAATGGCCTGGTTAGGAAGGTTAGAAGAATTAAAAGAAGTTGCTGGTTCAGATAATTGGATTGATCGAATGGTAGCATATTTTGAACAATCTGCCGAAGCGGACAAACGTTTTGGTCTGAAACTTGAACGTTTACATGAGGTTTTAGATGAAGCTGTTGAAGAAAGACAACAGTTTATCCAGGAATTAGAACGTGCTGGAGATATATATATCTTAAAGAAATGCGCTAAAGTATTGAAAGATACTCAAAAGAAGGATAAGAAAACCTCAAGTCGGTTGGAAGGTTTAATTAAAGATACAGCAGCAAGAATGACTGAGAAGGAGGAATTCGTTAAGAAAATGAAGGATCAATAAATAAGCATTCGTAAATGCTTATAAGGAGCCTTTATTTATGAGTTTGAGCAAAGTTTGATGAAGGAATTCGTTAAGACTGTGTCTCTTTTAATCTAATTAATAATTGTTGTTCATATAGAATAAGAACCATACTAACACATGTTGTTGTGTATAATGATGCTTCTGCATCTTTTATGGTTTTTGTGTTTGAAATGTACTTGTATGTTTGTATGAATAAAAAAGGCTCCTTTATTTATAAGTTTGAGCAAAATTTGATTGAAGTAAAATGCTTTTGACTGAACTTTTGACTGCAAAACCTAACACAACAGACTTAAACTAAACTTTGTGACTCAAACAAACTAAATTCTCACAATGATTCAAGCCAGAATACTAATTAATCACAGAACCAAACACTCCTAAACATAATTTTATTCGTCACGGACACTTAAACACGCGCTTAATTAAACATTGATATTACAACGATATTAGACTCGTAAACACGGAAAAAAACACATCACAAACTAGTTCAAACTAAGGTTCCCCATGTCATCGTAAAGGTCGTGAAGTAGTGCAGCTGAATCCAATGTGTGCCTATCGGAGTTGCGGTACAACTCTATCATACGCTCAAGTACCATTATCATTCCATTCAAGCGCACACAGTTTGCACACGCTGAAGAGCTTGGAGAAGAAACTGGAATCGTTGAAGGTCTGGGAGAAGAGCTTGGAGTCGAAAAGCTCGTTGAAGGTCTTGAAGAAGAGCTTGGAGGAGAAAAGCTCATTGAACCTCCAAGAGAATTGATTAGTAGTTGGACGCGTTCGTCTTTCCACAAAAAAAATTTGCATCCATATGAAACTGGAGGTTGAACCCGTGAACGTGGACAAGCATAGTACAGTCTACCAAAGTTTTCAGTTGTCCACGATTCTCGAAGAACTACATCTCCATGTCCACACCTGCACGGAAAAGCTTCATGCTTCAACATATACATAATAACAATTTGTTTATGATGATAAGTGTGTGTGATCTACTGGTGGTTGTGATGATAAGGAGTGTGTGTGGTTCTCTTTTTATGCTAAAAAAGTGAGGGAAATTGTTAACATTTTCCCTCCAATGTTTTCCCTCCAATGTTTTCCCTCCAATGTTTTCCCTCTAATGTTTTCCCTCCAATGTTTTCCCTCCAATGTTATCCCTCCAATGCTGGTGGTTGTGATGATAAGGACTCATATCATGTAATACGATCCCCTATTGGCTCATATCATGTAATACGATCCCCTATTGGCTCATATCATGCAATACGATACCCTATTGGCTCATATCATGCAATACGATACCCTATTGGCTCATATCATGCAATACGATCCCCTATTGGCTCATATCATGCAATACGATACCCTATTGGCTCATATCATGTAATACGATCCCCTATTGGCTCATATCATGTAATACGATCCCCTATTGGCTCATATCATGCAATACGATCCCCTATTGGCTCATATCATGCAATACGATACCCTATTGGCTCATATCATGCAATACGATCCCCTATTAGCTCATATCATGCAATACGATCCCCTATTGGCTCATATCATGCAATACGATACCCTATTGGCTCATATCATGCAATACGATACCCTATTGGCTCATATCATGCAATACGATCCCCTATTGGCTCATATCATGCAATACGATACCCTATTGGCTCATATCATGCAATACGATCCCCTATTGGCTCATATCATGCAATACGATCCCCTATTGGCTCATATCATGCAATACGATCCCCTATTGGCTCATATCATGCAATACGATACCCTATTGGCTCATATCATGCAATACGATCCCCTATTGGCTCATATCATGCAATACGATACCCTATTGGCTCATATCATGCAATACGATCCCCTATTGGCTCATATCATGCAATACGATCCCCTATTGGCTCATATCATGCAATACGATACCCTATTGGCTCATATCATGCAATACGATCCCCTATTGGCTCATATCATGCAATACGATCCCCTATTGGCTCATATCATGCAATACGATATCCTATTGGCTCATATCATGCAATACGATACCCTATTGGCTCATATCATGCAATACGATCCCCTATTGGCTCATATCATGCAATACGATACCCTATTGGCTCATATCATGCAATACGATACCCTATTGGCTCATATCATGCAATACGATCCCCTATTGGCTCATATCATGCAATACGATACCCTATTGGCTCATATCATGTAATACGATCCCCTACTGGCTCATATCATGTAATACGATCCCCTATTGGCTCATATCATGCAATACGATCCCCTATTGGCTCATATCATGCAATACGATACCCTATTGGCTCATATCATGCAATACGATCCCCTATTGGCTCATATCATGCAATACGATCCCCTATTGGCTCATATCATGCAATACGATACCCTATTGGCTCATATCATGCAATACGATACCCTATTGGCTCATATCATGCAATACGATCCCCTATTGGCTCATATCATGCAATACGATACCCTATTGGCTCTTATCATGCAATACGATCCCCTATTGGCTCATATCATGCAATACGATCCCCTATTGGCTCATATCATGCAATACGATCCCCTATTGGCTCATATCATGCAATACGATACCCTATTGGCTCATATCATGCAATACGATACCCTATTGGCTCATATCATGTAATACGATCCCCTATTGCCTCATATCATGTAATACGATCCCCTATTGGCTCATATCATGCAATACGATACCCTATTGGCTCATATCATGCAATACGATACCCTATAACTTGTTAATATTTTATATAAATAATTTAGTAATTATAAACTCTATTTACTAATGTTTTAAAACATTTTAAAATTAAAATTATTCTCGTTTCGAAATTTACTATTTTAAAACGTAATTATTGTAATTTATAAAATAAATTTACATAAATAAAATATATTGGTGATACTTATTAATTTTTTATATAAACAAAATAACTTGTTAATATTTATATAAATAATTTAGTAATTATAAACTCTATTTACTAATGTTTTAAAACATTTTAAAATTAAAATTATTCTCGTTTCGAAATTTACTATTTTAAAACGTAATTATTGTAAATATAAAATAAATTTACATAAATAAAATATATTGGTGATACTTATTAATTTTTTATATAAACAAAATAACTTGTTAATATTTATATAAATAATTTAGTAATTATAAACTCTATTTACTAATGTTTTAAAACATTTTAAAATTAAAATTATTCTCGTTTCGAAATTTACTATTTTAAAACGTAATTATTGTAATTTATAAAATAAATTTACATAAATAAAATATATTAGTGATACTTATTAATTTTTTATATAAATAAAATAATTTGTTAATATTTTATATTAATAATTTAGTAATTTAAAAACTCAATTTATTGATTTTTTTAAAACATTTTAAATTTAAAACTATTATAGTTTCGAAATTTAGGGTCGAAATTCTAAATTTGGCACTAAAACTTTTTATTTTCGAAAAATTTCACGAAAATTTTAAAATTCTACACCAAAATTAAAAAATTCGCAGTTTATATTTAGGGTCGAAAATTAGGGTCGAAAATTTCGACCCTAAAAATTAGGGTCGAAATTTTCGACCCTAATTTTCGACCCTAAATTCTATCTACAACTTACCCAAAACACTTCATTCTATCTTCATCTTCAATACTAAAAAAAAAAACGGGAACACCTTCAATCTTCATCAACACCACCGTTCGCATCTTCAATCTTCATCACCACCTTCGTGCCATCCATCCCACACTCCGTCCCACCACCTTCATTCTTCAATTTTCGACCCACTCCACCACCACAGTCCGACCCACTCCGTCCGACCCACCACCATCCTTGGCACCACCACAAGCGTCACCACCACACTCCGTCCGACCCACCACCACACTCCACCCCAGTCATCACCACCACCACCCCGTCACCCCATCACCAACACCATCCTTCGCACCACCACCCCGTCACCCCAGTCATCACCACCACCACACTCCACCCCGTCACCCCAGTCAGTCCCACCACCACCACAAGTTTGTTTAATTATTATTATTATATTATTATAAAGGTATTGATTTTTTGTTTAATATATTAATTTTGTTTAATTTTTTGCTAAATGTGATTGTTAATGTGATTGTTATTGTTAATTTTTTTGCTAGCAACCACCACCACCACCGACGGCAGCAATAGCAACCACCACCGCCGGCGGCAGCAGCACCACCACGGCAGCAACAACAGTAGCCACTTTATACTAAAGGTAGGTGTTTATTTTTCTTATATTAAAAACGTATGAGCTAATTTTTTTACTTGTTTTCGGCTTATTTTGGCTTAATTGATTTCGGGTTATATTTAGTCTTAGTTGATTTCGGATTATATTTAGGCTTAGTTGATTTCGGATTATTTAGGTTTAGTTGATTTAGGCTTAGTTGATTTCGGATTATATTTAGGTTTAGTTGATTTCGGCTTAATTCTTTTAGGCTTAATGGATTACGGCTTATATATGGCTTAATATTTATTAAGGAATTTGGACTTATATATATATAGGCACGAGTTTAATTTTTTTATATGTTTATCGTAGCCAAGACCCAAGTCACAGCCGAGAACCGAATTCCCGAGTCACAGTCGTATAAAAGGTAATGTTTTTTTTTTGAAATTGTTTTAGTGTTTGTTTCAAATTAGATAAAATCTCGGAAACCAACTAATTTAGATTTTTTTAATTTTATGTTTGTGTTTGGTTAGCACCGGGACAGTCGGGACAAGTTCCTCATCCGGACCTTTTTTTCTATCTTTCCATCTTTGTTTATTTCAGCCGTGACCGAGGTGTGTAATTAATATTATGCATATGTTTATTATATTATATATTGTTAGTCTTTTGTAGTAAATAATTTTAGGATTGTTTTAGGATTCTAGTCGATTAATTTTGGAAAAGCCCCGTCCGAAATTAATCAACCTTAGAAAACCCGTCCGAAATTAATTTATTAGAAATTAATTTCGGAAAGTCCCCATTTTTGGGACTGCTTTTTGAATGTTTTGTCTCATTTAGGATATGAATGCGTATAACTGGTTTATTATTTGAGATGATTTCGACAGCGTTTCTCCTTTACTCCTACGAATATGTCTTTAAAAACACATATTTGGGGAGTAGAGGGGAAATGCTGCCGAAATATTCTCGAATAGTAAATCAGTTATACGCATTCATATATGAGACGAAACATTCAAAGAGTGGGTTAGGATTGCCTTCCATAGTGCACTAGTAGGTGAAAAAACATTCCTAATTGTTTGTTTTTAATGTGTTTAATTAAATCATTTATTTGAATAATGTTTATTTGCAACGCAGTTATGATAATTGATAAGAGTTGGACAACTATATCCAATCGTAATTCCGATGAATTTTTATATGGTCTTTTCACCTTCCTCGAGCATTGTAAGACATTTGTGCACCCCATCACACAAATGATCCGTTGCCCATGTAAACGTTGTTGTAACTGTGAGAGATTGGTTGACCTCCACACTCTTGAGGTACACTTATCCCAACACGGGTGGGACGAACATTATACCACTTGGAAATATCACGGTGAACCGATTCTTCCGCTTCCTACACCAGTATCACATTCACCTGAACACCTTGACATGAATACGTTCTTAGAAGATATTTCTGTAACTAATGTCGAAACTACACCGACTCAAACTCCTCCGACTCAAACTCCTCCGACTCAAACTCCACCTGATCAAACAACGGGTCCTAATAACGAGTTTGAAGAGTTACTTAGTAGGTCCACCCAAAAGTTGCACACGCTTACCAATTTGACTACATTGGAATTTACAACAGAGATTGCACACATCAAGGTTTTAAATAAAATTAGTGATGTCGGGTTTAACCAGATTCTAGCTTGTCTCCAGAAGTTTTGTACCCGTAGTCAAGGTTTCAATTTCCCATCGTCATACTATGAAATCAAGAAGACATACAGGAAGATCGGGTTAGGATACGAATCGATTCATGCTTGTATAAACGATTGCTTTTTATATTGGGGATCAGAGGATAACAAAAAGAGGGATGATTGTCCAGTCTGCGGAGAGAGTAGATATAAAGACCCCAAGAAAACAAAGGGGAAGTTGGTTGCGAACAAGGTGGTGAGTTACTTTCCGTTAAAACCTAGACTTCAACGCATGTTCAACACAAAACACATAGCAAAGTGGATGACTTGGCATGCTACTGGACAGTCTAAGGATGGCAAGTTGAATCACCCCTGTGACGGTAAAGCATGGAAACATTTTGACTTGATGGTACCTGATTTCTCTAGTGACCCTAGAAATGTTCGATTAGGGTTGGCTGCAGATGGTTTTAATCCTTATGGCATTATGAGTCAAAATTACAGCATGTGGCCGGTCATATTGACAGCATACAACACACCACCGTGGATGTGTATGAAAGAAACTTCTTTAATGTTGACGATGTTAATTCCCGGCCCTAAATCACCTGCAAAAGATATTGATGTTTTCCGGGCGCCTTTGATTAAAGAACTCAAAGATTTATGGAAAGGAGTCAGGACGAAAGACGCTGCTACGTGTACTTATTTCGATATGAAAGCGGCGCTTTTATGGACCATCAATGATTTTCCAGCTCGGGGTAGTCTTTCTGGGTGGGTTGGGCAAGGCTACTACGCATGCCCCACTTGTAACAAGGACACTCCATCGATGGCTATCAAGAACAAAATCGTTTATGTTGGTCATAGAAGATGGTTAAGAACAAATCATTATCTAAGGAATAAAACTAGGCAATTCCATGGTAAAGCCGAACGGAAGCCTAAACCGAGAAAGTTTACCGAAATGGATATCCAGTTACAAATTAATAGCCTCTTGAGTCGTAAGCCGGGGAAGCATCCAAAAATTAAGAAAAGCAACCCACCTCCTGATAGAAATGTTGAATTAAATTGGACTAAGCGTTCTATCTTTTGGGAGCTTGAGTATTGGCCCTTTCTTCTACTAAAACACAATTTGGATGTCATGCACATCGAAAAGAACGTGCTTGAGGCAATACTGAATATCTTGTTACAAAACGATAAATCCAAAGACACGGCAAAGGCAAGGCAAGACTTGGAAAAATTGGGAGTTCGACCCGAGTTGTGGTTAGTTCCAAAAGGAAACGGGAAGTTTGAGAAGCCTCATCCAAAGTACTCTTTCACCAAAGCTAACAGGGAACTTTTTTGTAAATTCATCAAAGGAGTTAGACTACCTGATGGGTTTGGATCCAACTTTAAGCAAAAAGTCACTGCTAATTATGACAACATAACGGGCATGAAATCTCATGACTGTCATATAATGATGCAACGGTTACTTCCTTACGGAGTACAACAATACTTGCCCAAAAACATTGCAGATCCTATAATCCAGCTTTGCTTGTTTTTTAAGCAGCTTTGTTCTAGAATTTTGACGGAGGAGGACATGGTAAAAGCTAAAAACCAATTGATCAGTGTGATGATTAATTTAGAGCAAATCTTTCCTCCTGCTTTTTTTGACATAATGCCTCATTTGGTTGTACATCTACCCGATGAGGCTATTCTAGGTGCCCTCATTCGCTGCAGGTGGATGTATCCATTTGAAAGATACATGAATAAGCTAAAGAATTATGTCCGAAATAAAGCAAAGCCCGAAGGTTCTATCGCGGAGGGTTATGTTGCAGAAGAAGCATTAACTTTTTGTTCGCGTTATCTTGCTGAGGATGTCGAGACGAGATTTAACCGTCTTGACAGGAATGACGACGGTTTGCCTGAACAAAAAGATAAATTCCAGGTGTTCCGGTCCGCATGCAAACTGATGGGTAGAGTCAAAGATATTCATATGAGTTTAGATGTTACGCGGGCAGTTGTATGGTATATACTTAACAACAGTCCTGAAATCGAATCAGACATCTTGGCTTACAAAGAGTATGTCTCTTCCTTATCTATATTTTAAAAAATCTTCTTTCGGGATGACTTATCCTAATATCATGAACTTTTGCAGAGAATCGCCTGATAACGTGGAAACGAGGTTTCCCACCTGGTTTAGTCACAAGGTAAATACATTAGATATATTACCTTGGAGTTATTGCTCATATATCTAAATATGTTTGTATCTCTTTCGTAGATTCGTGAAAAAAAAACGACAGGCGACTGTAATGAAGAGTTATTCTCTTTGGCATGTGGACATACTAGTGCATGTACATACCCCGCTTGCGTAGTTAACGGTGTGAGGTTTGTGATACATGAACGCGATAAACTTCACACCACTCAATGCAGCGGTGTTTCAACAGCCGGGCTTGATGGAGAGATGTATTATGGTCAACTCGAAGAAATTCTGGAGCTCACTTATATCGGGAACCGCAAGGTTGTGTTGTTTCGATGTAAATGGTTTGACACCATTAACCCCCCAAATTGTACGAAACGCAATAGACGTTCTTACATTGAGCAGGGCATACATCATATTTTGACTAATAAGGAATTTCACAAAAATAACCAATACATTCTTGCGACACAAGTATCACAAGTATTTTACCTTGAAGACCTTGCTAGAAAACCAAAGGGTTGGAAGGTGGTCGAACATGTTTATCATGGCGATGTTGAAGAGTCCGATCAAGATGTTATACATGGTAGCAGTTCATCAAATTTTACGCTGAATGTTGGTTTGACTTGTTTGGAGGATACAAATTTGAGTTTGAATGACGAATCGGCAGAAGTGTCCGCCACACAGGTTAATGAAGACGATGATGATCTAATCAATAATGAAGATGATGACGTTGCACATGCCCTTGATGATGATGATGTTCAAATGTCTGATGATGATGAAATGAACCCTAATAATGTTGTTGAAGAAGTTTTATCTAGCGATGATTCAGATTGTGATAATTGATCTTAAGTTGTAATTTGAATGAAACAATGATTTAATCTTTAGATGTGTAATTTTTTTTAATGAAATTGTTCTTATATGTTTAAATGTGTAAATTTTTATGAATTTGTGTATTAGCATTAACCGGTCCACGAAATTGTGTGTTCATGTACTTGTTATATTACAGATGGCGTGTGTAGGTGGTAGATCACACGGTGGGGATGGTGATGGTACTCCACCTAGACGACCTACAAAGTCCGTACCCGGCAATTGCGAAAGTAAGAAATTGTGATTTATTTTTATTTTATGTCAACTCTTATTGTTAATTAAGTGTGTTTGAATTTTCACGAATCAATAACTTCAATAACTAATCTTTGCAGGTGAACCGATACCACATATGGTTACGGTTAATACGAGCCTAAGGAGGAAGCATAGGGCGCATGGAGGACCTTTGCCAGTTTCATTTGATGTTTATGATCTTAATAGCTTCCATCCGTTAGGCAATAATGCTGCGATGTTGACCTCTCTGATGGGGGAAACAGTCCGACCACTTCCACTTACTTGCGAGTGGGAACAGATACCATTGCACCTCAAAGCCCATATCTTTCCTACACTTGAGGTATTAATTGTTTGCGTTACATCTAGTCTTATTAACTGTTTTGGTTGAAAATTGTTTGTTTATTTAAATGCATATGTTTACATGTAGACCTATTTCAACCTGACGGGTTGGTTGGATAGTCATGATACTGTGACTTATGGCGGGGTAACATATGTGGTGGGAGAAAGGATAACAACAGGAATTAACTGTAAGTTGAGGCTACTTTGGCGCAAAAATAGGAACTTGTTAAAGCATGACTATTATTCTATCCATGATTCGGCCGAGGAAGCGGCGCTTGTACCGCCCCCATCGAGTTCTACATGGGCCAACAGATCAGCAAGGGAGTGGCGTGATTTGTGCCGGTATTGGTCCGACCCGAAACAAGTGAGGAGAAGTGAAATTAATGCAGTTAACCGCTCGAAAAACAAAGTTTCTACACATCAAGGGAAAAAATCATTCGCTCAAGGAAGGAACGAATATGTAAGAATCGTTATAGTTTTTGTGATCATTTAAAAGTTTTATATTGTTTATTTATATTTTGTTATTAATTTTTTTTGGTAAAGATCTTGTTATTAATTTATTTGATATTGTACAGAAAGTCAAGCATGGGACCGACGAGGACCTTATACAAACTTGGAAGAGGGCACGCACAAACAAGAATGGCACTATGTCCGAGGAAAATGCAGACAGATATGTAAGTAATTTAATTTATACATGCTTTAATAACATATTTTTATTTGTTTTTAACTTCTTTTTTTCTCTTTCTTTTTCACAGTCGAGAATGATGTGCATAAAAGAAGCGATTTCTTGCGGTGCTGAGCAGTACAAAAGTGATCAAGAAATAATTGATCTAGTAAATCCGAGCCGCAACACTCAAAATATCGTCGGCAGGGGCAGGAAGTTGCCGGGTGGTGGTACCTCATATGGATGCGGGAGTAGTTCTTATAGTGAGGGAGTGACTCGAGAACAACTCTCGGAGGTACTTAGGATTCATGAGCAAGAAAAAGAGCTGCTGAGGAAGCAAACCGAGGAGGCGCAGCAACGGGCTAATTTGGCCCATATGTATGCTAGTATGGCGCAACAAAATGCTGAGGTAAACAACGCCCGCCTAAGTCATTTGATTTCTCATTATACTTCACATGTGGGTCGAGGGTATACCGGACCTCCTAACCCTTTTATACCGCCACCCCAATTCGCTTCTATGCCTGGCATGTCTCAGATCCCTGGTATGCCTCAGTTCCCTGGTATGTCTCAGGTCCCTGTTATGCCCCAGTTCCGTGGTATTCCTCCCCCTCCCGGATTTCCATATAATGCTCCACTCAACCCACTCCAACCTCCAATTACCCAAAATAACAGTTTCACTAACTGTAATCGACCCGTTGTCAACACCACTGGCCCCTCGAGTTCTAACTCTCGGGAAAGTCCCAACTATACCGTCAGCCTAAATCCTCATCAAAATGATACTCGGACCGTCGACGAGTTGGCTCGAGATCTTGAGAATGCCAACAACATGTCCGATAATGAGCTAATTAACTCGGATGCTGATGAGGGGGATGATTCGGGTGATAATGATCAGGCCAACGGGGACTATTCAGATTAGGAGTTGTTGGTTTTAGACTTTTTATTTTGTGTAATAACTTAAGACTTGTTAAATTGTGAAACATGAATTTATTGTGATGTGTAATAATTTTAGACTTGTTACATTTGTGAAATAAGGATTTGGTGAAATGTATTCTAACGTTTTGGCTATTTAACGTATTGTAAATTAGTAGTATTGTACTGTTTAGTGATTTGTAATATTGTGGATTTGTTGAAATATAGATTTTTTTCCGGAAAAAATGCCGGAAAAAAATCTGGAAAAAAACTGCAAAATGCAGTTTTTTTTTTGCCCAGAAACTATTTAGGGTCGAAATTTCGACCCTAATCATATAGGTAGGGTCGAAATTTCGACCCTAAATTATAGTTAGGGTCGAAATTTTCGACCCTAAGTTTTAGGGTCGAAATTTTCGACCCTAAATTTCGACCCTAAACCCCTTCCTGCACGAAATATTCTGGAAAAAAAATAATATAAAATGTTTAGGGTCGAAAATTTCGACCCTAAATTTAAAGAAATTTTCGACCCTAAATTATTAAATAAAAAAAAAAACGTTTTTATAAACTTTTTAATATATACACGTGGATATTAAATAAAAAAAAAAAAAAAAATTCACAAAGATAAAAAAATACACGTGGATTTAATTTAGGGTCGAAAATTTCGACCCTAAATTAAAAAGTGATTCGACCCTAATTTTTGGTCAAAATGATTTTTGGAAAGTGGTGGGCCCCAAATTTTCGACCCTAAATTACAAAGGGTTTTTCGACCCTAGTTTTTTAGGGTCCAAAAGTTAGGGTCGACCACTTAGGGTCGAATATTTCGACCCTAAATATTAGGGTCGAAAACCCTTTGTATTTAGGGTCGAAAATTTCGACCCTAAACCCCAAAATTGTTGTAGTGTATTGAGATAGTTTAATTTTTAATTTTGATTTTTTCTTTAAAAATATTATTTTTGACACATTAACCGATTACTTCATGAATTTTGAATCAAGTGTTACATAAACTCAAACCTGATAAAGCCTTCTATATTTAGAAGTTTAGCGTGACCATTTCAAAGTTGTTTACTGAAGAGACATTCTTGCATCGATGTTTATTGATGAAGAATTCCGAAATTTCTTAGAAGATGATTACACCCGTCATTTTCGATAGAAGATTAAAATAAATACTTCACAGTAGAACGATTTTTCGAGGTATTTAGTATAACGAATGTTATTTTAGGTCCAGAGATAATGATGATGAAGTATATGGTCTACCACGGAGTTCGGTTAGATAACACTGGCAACTGTTGTACGATGAGATACGGATTGGACAGTTGACGATTTAAAAAGATTACCTAGAACAACGCGACGACCCGGGCCCCGTATGTAAAGGTTGGTGGTCAACATCGATTCGCACACTACACCTAGACGACAACCTCGTCTTCATAATACTCGTCTCGTGAAGTAGAGTAATGTATTATAAATTGAGTCACTCACCCCCGATGAATGACACACATTCACACACACTTCTCTTCTCGCTACTTTCTCTATCTACTTTATTTCTCTAAAACCTTGCATCAAGTAGATACTAATTAACTCTCACGTCAAAGTTTGTTTTCCATAAAAAACCTGAAACGAGTTACGGGGTCTTGTCTTATTTCAACTTAAGAACGAAAGATCGAGCAGCCTAGCTATCCTCGTAGTACTATAGCTAAAGATCACTTATGGAAAATATTAACCTTAAAAATAAAGCGAGGTCATTCGGGATGTATGACTTTCCGAATTCAAATAAACTTGAAGTCCTAGTAAATTAGTACTCGTGTGCATATTGTTCTAGATTCAATGTTAATGGGATAGAGTACATACGTAATATGCTAGATAGCCTAACAAGTCTAGAGCCAAATGACATGATCAAGATTGGTATGTATAGTATAGGTACATAGACCATATATTGTGTTTGATTGGAAATCATTTAGACATATGTCACCATCTCATATTAGGGCAAACCACTAAGATAATAACTTCAAAAAGTGGAGTCTATACATACATTTTGAGAAAGTTGCATATAATTGTATAAACGTTATTCAAAAGCCGAGAACTTTGTCATAAAGATTTATCAAAAAAGGAAAGTTAGGACATGCATGCACCGTACAGGGCTCCAACGAAAATATACTGATTTTCGTTTAATTAATTTTATTCGAACAAATAAATGAATATGTAAACATGTCTATTTATCTTGATTTAAACATGTTCATATTCGTTTATATTTCTTTGTTTATAATAAACGAACTTAAACGAATATAAACGAACATAAATAAATGTAAACGATCACATATATACGTAAACGAACATAAATGAGCGTGAAACTAAACAATTCATATGATCTTCAAAATACTTAAATGATTAGAGATATTTGAAATAGTTAATATATAATTTATTAACTTTTTTCTAATATTTGAGATGTTAATCGATCGAAAATAATCGAGTGGAAACGAATGAACTAATTAAACGTAACCGAATAAATATAATCGGTCATCCACAAACACAAATGAACGAACAAAGCGTTTTTTATGTTCGTTCAATTAGCTAAACGGACAAAAAATATTGTTTGTGTTGATTCGTTCATTTATAATAAACGAACTAAACAAGTTTTTCGCTGAAAGATCAACAACTATTCACACAACTTTCAGTTCGTTTACGGCCGCAGCCGTACTATCTGCACTGCAAGAATAAGTAGCACAAAGGCTTTGGCATTGCAACATTTTCTTCACGGAATCAACTAATCAGCTAGACGCAGATTGATTCCAAACAAGTTGCATGGCATGTAGTGGATGCAAGATATAAGAACCCTACTTGCACATGTCATTTAAGACCTGCGACATGTTTCATGGCGATTTTCTCGAATAATTGTCTCCAGGAATGCACAGTACCCCTCATTCATTCCCATCTTCCACCATACTCAAATAATCCAGTTTAGTATGCATTAATGAACATGGCGTATACATGCACATATATATAAACATTCATGAATATCATATTATGCATGATTATTCATAGCCCTAGCGACACATGACTTTTATGTAGGTCCGTCTCTGCGTGTATCTAACTTAATCGGGGTGCGATTTCCCGTGTCGTTTCAATCCATTTTCAATAAGGATTGAACCGGCCAGAAACCACGAGAGCATCAAGACTTCTTACGACTCAACTAACATTGTTGATTGGAATAATGTTTGTCACATTCTCAAATTCAAATTCATTGATTGTTTGTCATCTTATAATAATTGCTAAAAAAACTTATAGATTAAGTTGCTAAAAGGTACTTGTTTGGTGAAATAAAGATGAAAATCTATAGGAGAAGTTAAATTTAAAGAGGGGCCCGAAACTCCACACCAATGTGTTTTGTATCTAGCATTTGTATTTTCATACTTTTTAGCATTTTGTAAGTACATATCATTAATCTAGCCGCCACCAAACCAAAAGAATTAGTACTAGTAACTTATGCGAGATCTAATGTTGACTACAACATCATCGATCGAATACACACATTACTGTCAAATTAGCTTTTTCCTTCTACACTAAACTTTATCACCAACTTATTTTAATAAGTAATACAATAAAAATAAAAAAAATATTCCACTTAAACATAAAAACACCTCAAAAAATAATTACTAACACATATACATACCGATCACACACAACAAAAAAGAGAGAATTCAGTCTTAAAAAGAGCAGATTCTATTGTTTTTTGATAAAGAGCTAGGCGTCGAGTGGGGAGTGTTACAGTCGGTGGGTCTTGAGAGTGGTACCAACTTAGACGACCGATTAGTACAGCCGGTCTTACATAATTACTATTTTCGTCGTATGTTAAGTGTTCATTATGAATCTTTACAGTTTTTTTACTAAATTTTGATTATAAATATTTGTATTCGTGTTATAATTCTTGAGGAAAGTTGAAGGTTTATATAGTTCATAACAATTATTTAAAACTCTAAACAAGTTCAAATCACACATAGCGGAAGCGATTTAATAAGATCATAATAAATAACACAATTATAATTAATCGAATTAGGGTTACATACCTTTATCCTAACAAAGATCCACAAGATAACGGAACAATCACCAATTAGGGTTTACCACGAATACCACCAAGATGTAGTCTAAAGTACGACTATATTACGTTCTTGTACACACGTAATAGAACGAGCTAATCGTGATTCTAGCACGAACAAACCGAGCTTCTACGCTTGTGAATATCTAACCAACAACCCTAGAGAGGGGCTAGGACTAGATAAAATAGCTTAATCGAAAACCAAAGAAAAAACCCTAAAGGTGTTTGTTTTGGCCGGCGATCAAGGGAGAGGAAAAGAGAGATTGGGATAAAAATTATGAAGGTCTTGGGTTGTTTATATAGGCTTGGCAAATCTTGGTCTCCAAGTAATAAAAGATTTAGGAAAGAAAAATCTTTCCCTTTGCCCCCCCTTGTAGCCGACGGTCGAAACAACCCCAGGGGGTGTTTCCGTAATTTTTGTTTTCTTCTTTTCTCTTCTATTGTTTCCATAACGGTCGTTTATACTTAACTTTTAATTATTAACGATCGTTAGTTAAGCTTTGGTTTGATTTAATAAATATATAAAATATATTTAATAAATAAAATTAACGCTTTACGTAATGTGTGCAATCCCGTAATCCCGAGTTCGATCCTATCACACGACTATTAATTTTATGTCCATAAACTTTCACCTCCCACTTGGACAAAATTCGAAAATCGTGATTACATTGACTAGCGTCTTGTTACACTAGCAATGTCCCTAGTACAACTCGGGTAAGGTCTCCTGGACAAGAACCTTTTAATGATTCATCATTATTATTATCCTTTCATTTCAAATACAACGTTAATAAGGATATGGATCTCAGTCATTCCTTTCATTAACCATTCTGTTTCTCGTTTACGGATATAACAAGATTACCAAAACAAATTTGGGTGTGGCCACACAAACATCTTACTACTCCCCGGAGGGGCCCAGCTGTATTATACTTCAAAATAATTTGAAGGAAACAAATCCCATTTCGACTACAAGCAAAACACATGAACTTTGCAACACTTCTAAAAATAACCCTTATAGCTACCAGTTACGTTTAGCGTTAAGTTACCTTACAGAAATGCACTACATTCAATGTAGTTTTCTGGTATCTCAGGTCTAAGGATAACTATTTATGATTTACATAATGACAAAGATCCATAAAGTAAAATCATATAGTTGGGATAAGTCCAATATTTGATCCATCAAATACATCCAAAATTGACCAATATAATTTCAAGTATACTCTGTCACTATTTTGAATTGTCTTAGTTTAATAATACTCCCATATTATTAATCGACAACGAACATTTAGAACATAAGAATTTATTCACGGATTAAAACATGTAAAACAGGATACAAAATCAAATAACAGAAAAATAAACGGAACCCAATCTTTATTACATCAATTCAATAATGTCTAAACATCCTTTATCCAAATACTAATCACAGATTTATTGCATGTATTCGCTAGCTAGTTGCAGCCCAATAGCCTTGGCATGCTTAACTACCTTTGGCCTAGACAAAGCCTTAGTAAAAGGATCAGCTACGTTATCATCTGTGTGAACTTTTATTAATTTTATTTCCCGAGCTTCCACTTGTTCTCGAACGTAGTGATATCTACGTTTAAAGTGTCTGGCTCCTTTCATGACTCCAGGATCATTGGCGAATATTATTGCCGCAGAATTGTCGCAATATATATCAATAGGTTCTTTAATTGAAGGCATCACTCCAAAATATCCAATAAAATTCCTAATTCAAACAACTTCCATTGCGGCTTCTGAAGCGGCCATGTACTCGGATTGAGTCGCATGCATAGCAATGGTTTTCTTCTTACTGCTCTTCCAGTCAACCGCTCCTCCATTGATAACAAACACGTAACCCGTCTGAGACTTCGTATCGTCTTTATCACATTGTCAGGACGCATCACAGAATCCTGTTACATTCACTTCTGTGTCTGGTTTACCCCCAAATACCAAAAACATATCTTTCGTACTCCTCAAATACTTTAGAATATGCTTAACAGCAGTCCAGTGGAGCTTTCCTGATTCTGTTGGTATCTGCTTACCAAGTTTTGAGAAAACGTTATATCAGGCCTTGTGCATCTCACAACATACATAATAGATCCTACAGCCGAAGCATAAGGCACCTTCCGCATGTAAGCCACCTCTTCGGTTGTTGATGCATCTTTCTCATGACTTAATTCATGCTTAACCTCCATAGGTTGAAAACCTTTCTTAGAGTTATGCATGTTATACTTCTTCAATATCTTATCAATATAAGCATCTTGACTAAGACCAATTAACCGCCTTCTCCTATCTCGATAGATTTTAATTCCCAGAATATATGTTGCATCTCCCAAATCTTTCATAGAAAAACATTTACCAAGATAATCCTTAACTTCCTTAAGTCTTGGAATGTTACTTCCCATGATCAATATGTCATCGACATATAAAATTAGGAACACTACATTACTCCCACTAGCTTTGCGATATACACATGGCTCATCACGATTTTGAATAAATCCAAACTTCTTGATTTCTTCATCAAATCGTTTATTCCATTGACGTGATGCTTGCTTCAAACCATAAATAGATCTTTGAAGTTTGCACACGCGCTTCGGATATTTAGGATCAACGTACCCTTCCGGTTGTTGCATATAAATGTCTTCATATAAGCGACCGTTCAAGAAGGCAGTTTTAACATCCATTTGCCATATCTCATAGTCAAAGTATGCTGCTATAGCTATGAGAATCCTAATAGCTCGTAAGTCTGCTACAGGAGAAAATGTATCCTCGTAGTCTACGCCAAAAGTTTGAGTAAAACCTTTAGCTACTAAACATGCTTTATAGGATTGTATTTCACCATCCATGTTGGTTTTCTTCTTGAAGATCTACCTATTTTTCACTACTTTAGCATTTTTTAGGCGCGTCTACAAGAATCCAAACATCATTGATTTTCATGGATTTTATTTCCTCATTCATCGCAACTATCCATTTTAACTTTTCTGGATCAAGCATTGCGGATCGATAGTTAGCAGGTTCTCCAAGATCCCCTACTTCCTCCTCATCATCCTCTATGTAAAGACATAGTTTGCTTGGCGCACGTCGGTTCTCTTATACCTACATGGAGGAATTAATTCTCGTGGAATTCCCAGACTTTCCGGTTCTATTGGAATTTCTTCGCTTCTATTTTCAGAAGGCAATGTATCTTCTTGAATTTCTTCAAGATCATAAGTTCTCCCACCGAATTCTTGATTTACAAGATAACTATCAAGGAAGTCTCCATACCTAGCAACAATAACCTTGTTCTCAGGCAGATAATAGAAGTAGTAACCCATAGTTTCTTTAGGGTAACCTACAAAGATACATTTTACTGAGCGTTGTTGGAGTTTATCTCCAGAGTCACGTTTCACATACGCCTCACAACCCCAAATTTTCAAATAAGAAAAATATGGCTACTTGCCATGCCATAGTTCATATGGTGTCTTATCAACCTTCTTTGTGGGAATCATATTCAGAATACGAACAACAGATTCTAGAGCATAATCCCAAAAGGATAAAGGAAAAGTTATAAGATTAAACATAGATCGCACCATATTTAATAATGTACGATTTCTCCTTTCGGATACACCATTTTGTTGTGGAGTATATGGAGAAGTAAGTTTCTGAACAATTCCGTTCTCACTTAAATAATATTTAAACTCTTGACTTAAATATTCACCACCTCTATCGGAACGAAGAGCTTTAATCTTCTTTCCTAGTTGTAACTCTACTTCTGCTTTAAACATTTTGAATGTTTCAAATACCTCATGTTTATGCTTAAGTAAATAAACATAACCATAACGGCTATAATCATCCGTAAATGTTAAGATGTAGCTAGCACCTTTCTTTGACACATGTCTAAGTGGTCCACACACATCCGTATGTATCAAACCAAGTAGTTCAGTAGCCCTTTCGATATTGCTATTAAAAGGTTTCTTGGTTATATTTATAGAGATACAAGACTCACATTTATCAAATGATTCATCGTTTATATTTTCCAAAAGACCATCACGTTGAAGCTTTTGTATGCGTGTCTTCCAGATATGGGCAAGTCTACAATGCCAAAGATAAGAAGAGTTCTTGTCTTACTTTATCTTCTTATTCATGCTTAAAACAGAATTATTATTACTCTTGGAATTATTATCATGCATGTTAATTTCAAACACACCATTCACAGAAATTGCATTAAGATAGAATAAACCATCTTTGAAAACAGAAATTCCATTATTATCAATAGTGTGAATAAATCGAAGATCCAACAAATTAGAAAAGGAAATAACACCCCTAACAATTGAAGGTGCATAATGACAATTATTTAAAATTAGTACTAAACCCGGAAGTAAAACTAAATTAACTATTCCAATAGCTTCAACTGCTGCTTGTGCGTTATTGCCCACTTACAGAAATTGTTCCCCATAGGTAAGCTTCCTCTCCAACTCAAATCCCTGCAGGGTATTACAAATATTAATACCACATCCTGTATCATATACCCAGGAGTTTGATTTGTATGTAAGATTAAATAACTCTATCATAAATAAGTTACCTGAAGGTGCTGCAACGCCTAGCTCAACCTTCTTCTTATGTTCTTGCAAAACTCATGGAGGTAGAGAGGGCAAGTCCTCTTCCAGTGTTCATTTACTTTGCAATGGTGACAAGTCTCATCCTTTTGAGATTGATTCTTCTTGACAAAGTTTTGCTTCAGTTTTGATGGAGTCGCAACTTGTTTGCCCTTATCAACCTTGCCTTTGCCTTTTTGCTTCTTGTTTACTTGCGGTTTTGGCTTATTCACTCTACCCTTTTGCACATAAAGTACTTGAGGAGTAGAATTGGATGCCTTGTCTTTTAACCCCTTTTCAAAGTCAATGAGCATTGCATGCAAATCATTACCGTGCAATGCATATTATAGTTTCGAACGAAATCATTGGAGTCCTTGTTAAGGGACCTATTGATCAAGTTGATAGCCATATTATGATCATAGGGTTGTCCTAGTGCAATGAGCTGTTCCATATAACCCCTCATCTTCATATAATGGGCACTTATAGACTTTCCAGGAGCTTGCTTGCAACTATGTAGAGCATCAACCAAATCATAGATCTCTACAGCATGCGGCTTTTCATACACAACCTTGAGTTCATCAAGCATTCGCTTTGGTGAAAATAGCTCATACTTCTGTTGAAGTAGAGAAGCCATTTTCCCTAACATTACAGCAGCCACCTCTTGGTGCTTCTTAACGTTAGCAGCGTGTTCAAGACTTTGCGCATCAGATGCTCCCTCAGCAAGATCCTCCAGAAAAGGAGTAGTCAAGATATGAATAGTACCCGCTACCCTCAAAACAATTCTTAGTGAGCGATACCAATCATTGAAGTTTGGGCCAGTAAGTTCAGGACGATCAAAGAAAGCCTTGAACACCGAACTTAATGTCATATTGTTTTCGGGTTGAGCCATTTCTACAGAAATAAGTTCAAACATTAGTATTTTCGATAATACCATTCAAGAAAATAAAATTACCTCGGTAAGAAAAAAACCATAGTATTTTCCTTGAAACTAGAATCCATATTGACATAAACTCATCACATCAGTTGATCTGCTAGTGACAAATGTATTCAACATAGTAACTTGTCGAACAATAATCGACAAACAAATTTGCAATTTCTAGATATGTTAGGGATTTACATTGCCAAAATCATTTGCATTGTGAACATGTTTTATCCCTACTTTACGCCTTAAGTTTCCAGATCTCACTGACAAACTTAATTAAGTCTACTAATCTAAAGAACGTAAAACATTCATGCGAATTCTCATTCTATGAACGTTTTTTTTCCATCACAACATCGCCCCGAATCTCATATGACGATAATTGTAACTTCAAGTGTTCGTCAATTAGATGGCATAAGACTTAAATTTTAGGGTATAGATTTTTGGTGTCAAAATCATGTATGGAGAAGCATGCATACATCTCCATAGCATAAGTTTAATAAAACGTTTAGTAAACTTTTGTGAGACTAAATAAAACGCCACATATTTGCAAGTTGAGGTATTGGTTAAACCAATTAAAAATTTTACCCACAACTAAATTCACACATTACGTTCCTAGAACTTGGCTAAAGCACAAAGCAATAACCTTATTCGTTGTGTTTCATATGTGAATTAATGCGGTTAAATCAGCTTTAATGAATTATGTAAATAACAACCGTAGGTACTCCAACTTTGACGCATGGGCGAGCCGGGAATTTGGTCAGCGCTGAAGCATAACACCTCCTTCCTTAACCGGGTACCTGACCAGCGGTACGTTATACCCACTTTATAGTTTGTCAAAATTGAGTAGGCTGTTAAGTTATTATTGCAATTCCAATCAACGCAAATCATATGTTATTTAGGTCTCAAAACAATTCATTAATTTTGATAAGATTTAGTCAATATTACTTTTCTTAAAAAAATTACCCTTGTTTACAACATACAATTTATAAAACGCATTAAAACAACTAGTACAAAAATAAAACTAAATCAAATAGCCACATGCATAACAATTTATTCAAAGAAAATCAAATTAGGGTTTTAATAAACATAAAAAGTCTTCCCTAATTTTAAAACTTTGAATCAAATAAAGCAAATAGCATATAAAATCATATGATCCGTGAAAAAACATGCACGTTTATCACGGATCTCCCACATACTCTTAACAATTAAAACACTACGGATCGTAACCACACATGACATAACAATTAATTCATGCAAACATCTAAAGATAATTACCATGTAATTTTAAGGTTTACAAAATAAAAAAAAATTGTATAAAAAATTCGGCATAGCCGATTTATAAAAACAATAAAAAACAAAACCCTAATTTTTGTTAAAACATAAAAAAACAACATGTAATTTTTAACACAAATCATTATTAGTAAAAAAACCTTTAGATCTCGATAATTATAACATGTTAAAACAGCTCTTTGATACCACTGAAGGTTTATATACTTCATAACAATTATTTAAAACCCTAAACAAGATCAAAGCACACATAGCGGAAGCGATTTAACAAGATCATAAATAATAACACAATTATAATTAATCGAATTAGGGTTACATACCTTTATCCTAGCAAAGATCCACAAGATAACGGAACAATCACCAATTAGGGTTTACCACGAACACCATCAAGATATAGTCTAAAGTAAGACTATATTACGTTCTTGTACACACGTAATACAACGAGCTAATCGTGATTCTAGCACGAATAAACCGAGCTTCTACGCTTGTGGAATATCTACCCAACAACCCTAGAGAGGGGCTAGGTTTAGATAAAATAGCTTAATCGAAAACCAAAGAAAAATCCTAAGGGTGTTTGTTTTGGCTGGCGATCAAGGGAGAGGAAAAGATAGATTGGGATAAAAATTATGAAGGTCTTGGGTTGTTTATATAGGATTTTCAAATCTTGGTCTCCAAGTAATAGGCGATTTAGGAAAGAAAAATCTTTCCCTTTGCCCCCTTGTAGCCGACGGTCGAAACAACCCCAAGGGGTGTTTCCGTAATTTTTGTTTTCTTCTTTTCTCGTCTATTCTTTTCATAACGGTCGTTTATACTTAACTCTTAATTATTAACGATCGTTAGTTAAGCTTTGGTATGATTTAATAAATATATAAAATATATTTAATAAATAAAATTAACCCTTTACGTATTGTGTACAATCCCGTAATCCCGAGTTCGATCCTATCACATGACTATTAATTTTATGTCCATAAACTTTCAAAAGTCATATAAATATATTGTGTTTATAATGTATTTTTATTAGTATAATTTTCATCAAATATTATGTAACATAAATAAAAATATTTATAATCAAAGTTAAAATAATATAAACTAAAAAAATTAAAGTTAACTCTTATTATGAGATGGGGAGAGTATCAGATAGGATATCCGAGTCCGAGAACCTCATGCATACACATTGGATGATATTAGAAATCTGGGAGCGATTGACATCATAATCTGGTGTCAAAGTCGTCACGTAGGATTTTAGGACTTTGACACCAGAATCTCTTTGGCACCATGAGGGAGTGGTTGGCACTTGGCACAAGAAAAATTAGTCCCAAAAAGGTATAATGGGCTCACATATACTCACTTTTATAACTTAAAAAAATAATAAAAAAAAAAAATTTTCTTTGGCGCTAGTTGGTCAACTTGGCGCAATGACGCGAGTCACTTTGACACCAGATTGGGAGTGGTGCGCCAAAGGAGAACTGACGCTAAAAGCTATCAGCCCACCAAGCAACCTATCGCTCCCGTTGCTCTTAAAGGTGAAATAGGTGTAATTTTTTTTTTAATCGTTGGTGTAATTGGTTATGTGGCTAGGGGTGAGCGCGGTTTCGGAACCGCACCGAACCGAACCGGAACCGTAAGAACCTAGAACCGCAAAACGTAAAATATAGGAACCGAGAACCGAACCGAATACCGTGTTTCGGTTCCGCTCGGTTCTCGGGTCCGGTTTAGATATTTCGGGTCTTACCCAATTGTAACCGCAAAATTTTAAAAACACCCAAACATTCAATATTTTTTTATTTCTTTACGCATATTTACTTCTAAACAAAAAAAATGTAGCAACTATACTATAAGAAGATAAAAAAGTAATAGTTTTAATGTAAAACTACTTCAAAAAATTCAATTTTAATTCAAATTGTATGTATTCAACGAGTTTTTTTTTTGTTGTTTATAGATTACAAAGTATTATAGAATTTATTATGTATAATACAAAAATCATGTTGCTATAACGATCAACTTATATATTAGGATTTTCGATATGTGAAATATTACGTAAAAAAATGAAAAATTCCTATATACTTGAAATTTTAACGGTTCTTCGGGTTCGGAACCGAGAACCGCGGAACCGAACCGAACCGAAGCGAACCGAGAACCGCAATTCTATAAATTTTGGAACCGAGAACCGAACCGCGGTTCTAAAATACGGTTCGGTTTCGGTTCGGTTCTCGGTTCCGGTTCGGTTTTCGGTCCATATGCTCACCCTAATGTGGCACACTTAAAGGTGTAATTGGTTATGTGGCACACTTTTATTAGAACGCGTATATTCGATAATTGCTAGCAGAATCTACAGTGAAAGATATAAGAGAAAACGACGTGACTACATGACTTTTGAACTTATGCACACGCAATATCCACATGCTAATTACCAGCACTAAGGGTTTGTTTTTTTTTTTTTCCTTTTTATATGGAAGGTGTACCATACATCCACTAAAACATAATAATGGGAAGAGAGGGGCTTTAGTTGACTTGTACATATGGAAGATTTAATAAATTTTTAATATTAAAATAATATTTGGTCCCACTTCTTTCCCCACTCATGCAATTTAGTGGAAAAAAAAACACCCCCTAAGATGATGTGGTACTGATCGATCGCTAGTGGCATAAATACGAGCCCCCACTCTTCGACTCATCTCATCGTCTGGGTGTCACCTTTCGGTGTCCCGCTCATGGCTCTTTTTCGATGATGTTACATCTTGTCCCGGCTAACCTTCATCATTATTTTGGGCTCCAAAAAGGCAAAATTCGACCGACTTATTTGTTGTATCTTACGTATATATTAGAATCTTAAGCTTCATTTGATGCAGAACACTGGGGGGCCAAAACATGTTTAAGATTAGCTTCTTCAACGATGCCACCTATTACGAAGACAACATTAGTACTGGTTTTCGGTTCTAGAAAGGTATATGTCGCTCAATCATATATTTTCGTTCTATGTTAAGCACAAAATGATTAATAACTTATTTAAGTAATAGTTTGAGATGATTTCTTGTACAAATAAAGTAAATCGTTAGCTTTATCGTGAAGACGAATCAACGATGTTAAACGTTGATGTTAAAACCGATCTTAATCTTCATAAAGATATCGAAAATGTCATTTTTATGTGATAGTATATGGAAGCTGTCATTTTTATGTGATAGTTTATGGAAGCATACTAAGATTGGTTTTAGTCAAGGTTCTAAATAGCGTAAGGCGTGGTGTGGCGGCAAGGCTAAGTTTTAAACTTTTGCGGTTAAGGTAAAGTTTTTGCGTTTTTAAGGCGTGACTTAAAACGACAAAAAATATGAAATTATTTTTATATTTATATAGATTTTATAGGGATCAAGATTAGGAAAAACATTGTAGTAAATTATGAATAAGGTTAAACACTGCTATTTTTACATATAATCTTCTATATTTTAAAAAAAATAAAAAATCGGAGTTGAATAAAAAAAAACTTGCCACGCCTCACGTCTTTGCCCGCCATATCGCGCTTTTTCACACCTTAACTCACGCCACGCCTAGAACCCACGGCATGATGTATGTCGTAACAGCGAGGCCACGTCTCACGCCTTGACGACGCCTTTACGCTGCCGTAACGCGCCTTTAGAACCATGGTTTTAGTACTTGAAACAAGTTAATTTTTACGTTGGTTCAGAGGTTTCGTTTGTGGAAGCATATACTTTCATGTGTATTATATTATAGTTGAGGCAACTATATGAATATATTGAGATTTAAGTTAGTTTTGTTGTTATAAATTTTTTAAATATTATATATTAAAAAAAAACTCAAAGTTAAAGTTGAATTAGTTTGCATTTAAAAAGTTAAAATTAATATATATTTTTTTTTGAATAAAGCGGGTATATTTTTCTTATTTTTAATAAGGTCAAATATTTCCTTAGGAGATATAGTAGTATTCAAACATCATAACAAAAATAAATATTAAATTAAAGTTGATTGTGCTTTCTAAAAAAGATAGGTACACGTTGTTTGTAGCTTAGTTAAATCAAAATAAAGTTCTATAGTGGACTCGAATGTAGTATACAACCAGTTAATAACTAAGGGGTGTTTGCTTTTCTATTTATGTCTCTTAGTGAGAAGACCAGTTAATAACTAAGGGGTGTTTATTTTTCTATTTATGTCTTTTAGTGAGAAGAGAAGTGAGCCCAAATCTTTTTGACCATCTTTTTCCCTACTCACATTAAAACCCTTATCTTCCTACTAAAAGGCTAATTAAGAGCCTCATATGATACCTAATAAAAAAAGAAACAGCTCTTAAATGTCTTTCATGTAAGTTATTTAAAACAAAATACAATAATTGTGACTGAGAATATTGCATAGTCGGCAAAGTGTCCATGTAGGGGAAATCGCACCGCAATACGCAAGATCACAAAAATCTCATAAAACTGCATCGTAAAAACCGCACCACGACAAAAAGTCGGTGGAGTGGTATTAAGAAAAAAGAAAAATTACAAATGTGGCGCGGTTTCGGTTTTACCCGTAAAACCGCACCACAAAATCTGCACTGCACCACACATTAATTATATTTAACCGATAAATGACATATCGATTATTTAGCGTGTGTTATAAGGGTTTTAATGCATATTATCATTAACTTTCTATTAAATGTGTATGTTTACATTAGATTTATGCATTGCTATACTTAAAAATACCTATATCGTGAACCAAAAACCGCAAAAACCCACAACAATTATATAAATCATAAGTTGTGGTGCGGTGCGGTTAAAATCCACGAAAACCGGAAAAACCCGTAAAACCGAAACCTCATAAAACCGCACGGTGCGAATTTACACTTTCTAAAAACCGCAATCGTGGATGTGGTTTGATTTTTGCCAGAATCCGCACCGCCCCGCACCATACTACCCGACATATAATTTTCGTCAATTTTAATAAAAGCAAAAGCACTTTTAAATGTTCATTTCTTAATTTTCTTTTCAGTAATCTAATTTTAAAAATCATGGATTATAATATTTCATTATTTCAAAGTGAAATTATTATTATGGAGTCCAACTAATTGATGTTGGCTTATTAATAGTGACTGGTCTTGTCTCTTGTCTGCTTCTTATTCACTTATTTCGTTGCTTTTTAATTGCAATTTAGTTTGTAGTAAAAGTTTATTTTCAGATTAGTGAAAATTTCTTACAGAGCCGTTTATTGAAGTTGTTGACCTACAGAGGCCAACTTTATTTTACTTTACCAAAAAGGCCACTATGCTCGGGAATTAGTTAAGACGAGCATGCTTTTGCCACGTGTCATGATTTTAACGGTTTAAATTTTTTTTTAACAAAACAATGACTGACCTAAGCACATGTTTTGTCAACCTCTGACTGTCGGTGGGGGGCCCCACACTAACGAACACAGTAACACACTCACCGGATTGGACCCTAATTTCTGACAAAATGGTACTCGGTGGATATAAATCCCGAGTATCAATTTACAAAAACCCTACAACAGCTTCTTTTTAAACAAACACACAATCTCACAAAATCAAAAACCCGAGTTTTATTAAAAATCGAAGTTTTTAGCAGCTAGGTTATGCCAAATCCTCAATCTCTCAAAACCAAAAACCCGACTTTTATTAAAAATGGAAGTTTTTAGCAACTAGTTTATGTTTAAGTCATAATCTCTTATATTTATTCCCGAGTATATTTAAATATAACGGAGCAGCTAGAGTCAAGTTGGTGGTTTTTTTTTTCATTCTACTTTATGGCGGTATGTTATTTAATTAATTTTTAATTTCATTAATAATTTTTTATGTTTATTTGTTATACATTATTGATATGTTGTTATTGTAAAATTTTAGGATTATAGTGTTACGTTGACGTGTAGAAGCAAGTTATCCTTGTTACCGTTTTTCAGAGAAGATTTAGAAACACACCAAAAGAACGTTTGTTTAGGCAATCATGTTTTGGTTGGTTGTGGAATTTGCCAGAATGCGTAGAGACTGGTCTTTTAATACATTTCCTTGCTTGTTGTCAAACGGATTTTGTAGAAGAAGAGACAGAAAATGTTCCGTTATGTTATGATGTTGGTGGTCATATTATAAAATTTGGCAGGGAAGAATTTTGTTTAATGACCAGTTTAAAATTTGGTGTACAGTTTCATGGTAGTTATTTAAAGGGGCCAATGCCGTTTAGGAGACGTGTTTTTTCATCAGCTTATGATACTCGTCATATACTCGTTAGGGATTTATATAGATTTGTTAAAAGCGATGCATTTGAAAACCTAAATGACTATGATGCTGTACGGCTTGCGTTGATAGCTGTTTTGGAGTTGGTGCTACTTGGGCATGAGTCTAGTTACATTGTTCCAGAATGGTGCTTTATGTTAGTTGAAAATTTAGATGCATGTAACTTGTATCCGTGGGGTTCGTATGTTTGGTCCACACTGTATAAGCAGTTAAGGAATGCCGTATACGTACGTGCCGAACACCACCACGCGAATGTAGACAGAGACCCAGACGAAGAACCACCCAAGTATCAATTAATGGGTTTTACATGGGCTTTCAAGGTATGTAATATGTTGTGTTTTGTCTAACTAAAATATAGTACGTGTATAATTTGAAAACAATTTATTTTCAGGCTTGGATGTTGGAGACTTATAGCGTTAATGCGGTGGATTATTTCACACGACTTGATGGTTATCCTCGATCAGTCCGGTGGTTCCGAGAAAAAAAGTTTTTTTGTAGACAAATTCCTACTTTAATTGATGTGAGTTCTACGACGCTTAGACATTCCTATTTGGCAATAATTTATTTAATAATTTGTATATGTGTTTAATTAATCTTATAATATTTTGCAAGGGTGTTATACCAAACGAAAGGTTGTTTTCCGACGAAGTTGAGATGTCGACAGACTGGTGGATTGATAGCCTTAGATATTTCAATAATGAGATACATCAACCGTCCCAAATACCTGAGTTTGATAACCGTTATAATCGTGATGATGTACCAACAGACGTTTACTCAGTTTTGATGGAAAATGATCGAACTATCCAAGAATTGAATGCAAAAATTATGGTAAATGGTTAACATGATGTATGTAAATGTCTATCATCGAAAACTTGACGTATAATTATGCCAACTATTTTAATGCAGGCATTACAGGGTTGTGGCCAAGTCTCACCAAAAAAACATGTCGTGAATGAATCTGATGTTGGTGGGTTCGGTAATGAGTTTACTGGTACTCAATATAGTGTTTTTATTAACATTGAGGTAATTTTTATTTTTTAATATAATTGTCATGTTAGTTTTACTTTTTTGTTAATTAAAAATAACTTAAAATATATTCTGTGTTAGGACCAACAACAATATGGTTTAGGTAATTTTACCACAGTTGGTAGCCACTTCTTTGACGATATTCGAATTCCGTCGTCATATACGCCGTCTTATAAAGTGAAACGCTTCGTTCGGGCAGCCTGCTAAGCCATCCTCAAGGCATAGTATGTATGAAATGAATAACCCGATGCCCCACGAGGGTTTTGGTCGATGGTCTAAGGTTGATCGAACATTTGAGGGTAGCTCTTCACAACATCGTGATATTCGCGGCGTACACCCAGTAAGTAGATCATTAGTATTATTAAATTGTTTATACAAGTTAATATTGTAAATTTTTTAATTTAAAACCTGTTAAATTGTAATTAATTGTCAGGAAATGATAGACCGTGAAAGAAGAGCACGTCGTCCAGGACCACAAAAAATGAGCCCATTTACATGTCTTCCGCCTACAACCAAATTAGGTCGGGGAAAACGTGTTGGAAAGTCAAAAAATAAGAGTGTGCTCGATAACATTACAACCTTTAATCTGGGTGATGAAGAGAACGGGTAACATTGTTTTCAGCTTCAAAATCAAAGTCCAACCACAAAAGAATTTGTTTCGTTTGAGAACGTAGATCCCGATAAGGTATATTTTAAGCTAAATATTTTTAAAATGTTATTTTAATGCAAACCGATTATTTATTTGTTTGGCATGTTTAGGTAAAGCGAGAAATGTATGTTAGATACGAGGATTTTATGGAGAACCCGGTTGATATATTCTTGGATTGTCATGTCAAGGGTTTTACTGTTATGGATACGTTTTGGTATGAACTAGTTCCTCACCTTGCCAATATAAGCCTTTCAAAGCGTAATTCTGTAATGGCTGGTTGGTTGTCAGATGATGTAAGTTTTTTTTAGAGTGTTCAAGTATTAACAATTTATTTAGTAGCTATTAAAAATAAAATTTTTAATTTTGTTGAAACAGCAAATTAATTGTTGGATTGAGTTGATGGTTAGGCATCGACCGCGTGGGGCTGATTGGACAGTTGCTAAAACTGGGACTGCAACGTATTACCCTGGATCAAATGTTTTTTATATTTTATTTGATAGGTTCTTGAAAGGAACTTTGAATGGTTCGACGTGTCCATACCCAGCGTGGCATGACGTACAAATTGTAAGTATTTCCATTTATATGTTTATCATCGTAACATACATTTAATAGTATGTGATATAAAAGATATGCGTTCTACTAATCATTTGTATATTAAAATGATTTACATTTGTAGGTGTATATGCCAATCAATTGCGGTAGTAGTCACTGGGTAACCGCTATAGTTAATTTAATTATTGACCAGGTGTCGATCATAGACTCATTACCTTGCACTAATCGAAAGGATGCCCTGCAGAAGCAATTGTCAGAATGGTCAAGTGTGGTGAACGACCTTTTGTATAGACAAGGTTACTTTCAAAACCGCATACGTAGACCACATGATTTCAAAGTATCCTACAACGAAGTCAATTTTCCAGTTCCACAATAAGGAAACTATATGGATTGTGGGGTAATAACATGTTAGTTGATATACAACCTTTCTCAAGGTATAATCCCTTATGTAGTAGGTGAACCTAATGCATACTTTCACCAAGTTAGAGAAGAAATGGCGAAGAATTTCTATACCCATCGTTGCGAGGATACAAGGGATTGTGGTTATACACAGAATTTGTTTGTTTGAATGTTAGTTGTCAATCTCTAAGAGCTAAAAATAAATTTGTCTGTTATTTTTCTTTTTTCGTTGAAATTGTATGTTTGTTGTTATTGAGTAATATTTATAAATCAAAGTTTTTAAGAAAAAAAGCTATTGGCATAGATGTGACCTATCAATTAAAAGAAAGCTACTGACATAGATGTGACACAACCCTGACATGTAAAGATATTAGTGTGACAATACAATGAATTTATGTTTGTCTCTTAAAAAAATTCCCGACCTTAATTTTTTTGAAACACTATATATACATATGTTAAATGCTAACATATTTTGTTGAAAATATCAATTATTTTAGAAGTATGGATGAAGATAACAATTCTCGTTACCCAAACAATTTGTACAATTTTGTTGGTTCTTCCACACAACCAAATATGGCACGTACTTCGTCCCCAGGTCGTCTAATTGCTTCACATCCCAACCAGCCCCTACCTTTGACCCCGGTTGTTTTTCCAACTAGTGTTGGAAAACCAATGAGGATCATACCAGGACCGACTGGTATTCTTCAGCAAGCAAAGTATAGAAAAGCAACATTGAAAAAGGAAGGTGGTGATGTTGTTGGAACATCTACTCAAGATTATGTAAAGAAAATAGTTAAAGATGCAAGTGAGGATGATCATTTTACGCGTGACCCTTGGATTTGCGCAATACAGTATTTAGCTGATGAAGGGAGTAGTGTGATTGGTTTTTTAGGTGACATCAATAGTTTTATGTCACCTAAAGAGAAACTTGAAAGAGTTGTGGCGGTAGTTAAAAGTTGTAACCTAAATTCAATTGGAGACCTAAATGTAACACTTAAAGATACATCTGGTATTGTTGTTGGTACTGTTCATCACAAAGTTATCGAAAAAGAGGGATACAAAAAGTCTATAGCAGTTGGAGCTGTGTTGATACTTAAAAACGTGTCCGTGTTTAACCCCAAACCAACTGAATATTATCTTAACATCACCTTGAAAAACATTGTTACGATGTTTGACAACAATGTCATTTATGGTTACTTTTAGTTTATGTTTTACTTTGTGTTCTTTAATAAGGACATGTTGTATGTGTACTTTTACTTTCTGGTTGTATTTGTGTTGTTTTCTAGTGTATCAATAAATTTAATAATATGTATTTTATGTTTGTGTGTGTAGATTTATTTGTAATTTAAAGGCACTAATTTAAAACAAAGCATATATTACATTGATTAGAAAACATTGAATAGTACATAACATAGTAAACACTAAAACTATGCGAAAAACACATAACGTCTTAATAGAAACCTAATTTCCGTATATAACTTCATTTTGGGGACGGTCAACCAGAATTAAGGATTCTTTGTATGGACCAACGATGAATGAGCCACTATTTCCTTGCATAGCCCCAAGGTTTTGAAATGACTGCAAATTTTGGTTGTACACTTGCACAACGTTAAGAAACATTACTATGTTGACATCAGCATCAATTATTGGCTCTCCATCAATTGTAAAGCCTAATAATTTTGGCAGATCATAATAAGGCATCACTCGAGTGAATAGTAACGTTGTTGAGTTAATAAAACCAGCATCATCAATTCCTAATATCCATGCACAAATAATCCTCACATCTTCATTAATGTAACTTCCAGAAATTACAAGTGAGGCTCCAAGATTAGTAACATAAAACGGTGGGGGAATCATTGAAGTAATTGTTTCAGGCATGTTTTGTACATGAAATCGTCTAGCAAGTAAATCTAACGAGACAATTAAGTAAACTTTATCTGAAAAAATACCTTCAGGATTTAAAAATTCAGAGCCCACCAAATTTTTTTTACCCCCAACCACTGCTTGCCCTTTCCTTTTTATTCGAATGCTATCACGTGGTAAACGATCAATAGGAATATTGGTCCATCTATTTGACCTTATTGTAAACACATGAACGTATCATGGTCCCTGTGAGTATAGGGGTAGTTTATTTTCAAAAGGGTTAAGTCTAACGTTCTTGGATGAACCCCAAAACCAAATATCATTTTTGGTAAATTGGGTTGAGACACGAAGTTTGGTAGAATAATAGAAACACACTTTTGTATTGAAGGGTTCCACAATACAAGAGCCATATCATCAGCAAACGCGAAGCACCATATACCTTCTGAAGTCGCTATTGGCTTAAGAGCATTTAGATTTAATTGAGAATGAATACGTGTGCACAATCAATCATTATGCACCGCATACAAGTATCCATCATTACCTTGCTTATATGCCAAATATGAAAAAAAGGATTTGTGGTGCGTGAACCGTAACTACGTATGAAGTCCCTACCTTGTATCTCATAACGCCATCTCCAACAAACGTTGCGAAAACGAACTAAATCGTCAACACCAGACTTGAGCATTATTTCTCTTTGAACTTCAAACGGTATATAATCAGACATAGTTAAATTATAAAAGTTTCAGATATCACAATTTGGAAATAATCAAAAATTTCTAAGAATTTATATTTGTGAAGTTGATTATTTAACTTAAAAACTGCATGAAAATATCATTGTTTAATCTGACATTGATTAGACTAGTCACTGACAGTTTACAATGTCTCAGTAATTATTTCCCGAGCATGAAAATATCTTTGTTTACTCTGACATTGATTAGACTAGTCTTACAATGTCTCAGTAATTATTTCCCGAGCATGAAAATATCATTGTTTATTCTGACATTGATTAGACTAGTCACTGACAGTTTACAATGTCTCATTAATTATTGGGCTAATTTAAAAAATGTCCTATTAGGTGTTTTACTTTTTTCAAATAACCCAAAATTAAAATAATTAGGCAATTACCCCTATTAGACCTTATTCGACCCAATTCAACCTTATTCTACCATATTCGACTCATTCGACCTATTATACTTGAACCTAAGTATGACACGTGGCAAATTGTTTTGTTTAAGGAAAGTACAAGTGGGTCCCAATAGTACACCCAAGTACACTTCTTGTAAGTGTACTTGTTATTCAACTTCATGTCAAATCGGTTATTCGACTTGTACTTTTATAATAAAAAAATAAATTTGTAATAACATTCTCTATTATTCGACTTTGACCCAAAATTATTCGACCCGTACTTCAAAAAATAAAAAATCTAAAAAAAATTCGTAAAAACTTTTTGAAATTTATAGAAAAAATATTATAAAATTTTTATAAAACTTTAATTAAAAATTTATAAAAAATTCGTAAAAAAATTTATAAAATTTTTATAAAATTTTTATAAAACATATAAAATTAATAAAAAAATTATAAAAATAATACAAAATTCGTAAAAGCTTATAAAATAATTTTTTATATTTTTTTTTACAAAAAACTTATAAAATATTTAAAAAAATATTTAAAAGTTCGTACAAATTTTTTTTTATAAAAAACTTATAAAAAGTTTATAGAAATTTATAAAAAAACTTATAAAAAAATTATAAAAACTTCGTAAAAAAATTTAAAAGAATTTTATAAAAACTTTTTTAAAAAAATTAAAAAAATTTCGTAAAAAACTTTAACGTTATTTTTACAAATTCTTTATAAAAAAATCTGGTAAAAACATTTTTATAAATTTTTTTTATATTCTGCAACTCACTTTATTCGTATACTACTCCAAGGGGGACTGCATACATCTTTATCAATACTCTTTTTTTTTTAGTTATAGGGTATAAACACCCATTATGGACCACTTAATTTTTACAGTAGTTGTCTTTTTCATTATAAACAAAATTTATCAACAACTACAAACAGAAAAATAATTAAATAAAAACTCATCCATCTCTCTTTTCTCTCACACACCCATCTCTCTTCTCTCTCATCCCATTTTTTCATTCATTCATCAACTTTAACAAGAATTATTTCAAAATCTTATTGTTTCCTACAAGAACTCATAATATAAGTGTGATATTACATGCAATTTGTGGATCTCTTTCGTATCTTATTTTATTAAGTACCATTTTTCATCAACTTCTTTCTAATAGTACTATTTTTCTAATTATCTGGCCAACCTTCCCGACATCTATTGCATTTCATCAACTTCATATGATGCTGAATTATCTCCGGTAAAAGTCCACAAAGAATCCTCAGCCGCCACCTGGGGCGGAGCCAGAAAATTTGGTGCGGGAGGTCAAACTTTGATATTTTTTATAAACTACACTAAAAAATGGTTCTTAAGGGGTCAAATTATTATAAAAAGCCGAATATTTTCGAAAATTTACACTACGATTTTTTCGCTCGGGGGGTCAAACGACCCCCTTGACCCCTCCCTACCTCCGCCCCTGGCCGCCACGACTATTGTTCCGGCGCCAGAATATGCACGGATGCCGGAAATAGTATGGTAAAAAAGAACTTAAAGATGATGAATAGGGTGATGTTTATGTTTTTTACATGTAGATCTAATATCCTAATTTAGATCTGAAAAATGGGTGAATGTATTGGATCTGAAAAAATGGCTGAGAGAGAGGGAAATGGATGTGTGTGTGAGAGAAATGGGTGTGTGAGAGAGTTACACTGTTAGTCCATGTACTTGATATTCCTCGATGTTTATAGCGGTGTTTTTGCTTTAGTTAAAATTGGTGTAGGTGTAAAAAGATTATTTAGATTTTGGATATATGTAATGATTTGTTTGGAATCTGGTTGTGCACGTATTTAGGAGTGGTGCAGAAGGTTAAATCAGATTAGATATGTAGGAGTGGTGCAGAAGCCACAATACACCAATATTAGAAAATAAGTTTAAACTGCTAAAACTACAAGAGGTCTATTTTAGCAACAGGGGAGGCTCGATCAAGCTTCAATAGCTTCACAACAAACTTGCACCGTCCATCGACACCATCAACCATTGAGGATGAGTTTAACCCAATAGTAATATTTTCTAGCAAAGGGGAACAAGCTAGTAAAGACTATGAAACAAACTTCATTGTTTGAACCTTTTAAGCCTAAAAATGTCACTTTCCGTAGCTGCAACTGCCTTGTTGTGCCAAAGTCTACCTCTGCACATGTTGGGACATAATCCATGGATGCCTACAAGATTAAATGGCATTCAGATGCACAACTACGATATATATCAAGATTATTGCATAAAGTACGTAAGTATTCAACTAACCAGGATCTCAATGTTCTGGAAATTCGGATAGCGACAAATTATTTCATATATGAATGATAGCATACTATTATTGGCAAAATCTATCGAGCCAAATCCAAGAATCTTGAGGCAAGGAAAAGTGACAGAGACTTCCCTTGTAGCACCAGCTTCTGCCGAGAACTATAAAAATAATTTGTCACACAGAATTCACTTATATGATCAGAAACCACATAAAATGTTTTTATTATTTTTTATAATTTTTTTAAAAAGTTTTTAGAATTTTTTTTTATTAATTTTTATATTTTTTATATATTTCTATAAATCTTTTATAAGTTTTTAAAAAAAAATTATAAATTTTTTTATAAAATTTTTAACGGCTTTTTTTATTTTTTTTAAATTTTTAATAATTTTTATTTTTACTTTTTATACATTTCTTTTTATAAATTTCTAAAACATTTTACGATTTTTTTTTTTTTTTTTTGAAGTACGGGTCGAATAATTTTGGGTCAAAGTCGAATAATAGGGAATGTTATTACAAATTTATTTTTTTATTATAAAAGTACAAGTCGAATAACCGATTTGACATGAAGTTGAATAACAAGTACACTTACAAGAAGTGTACTTGGGTGTACTATTGGGACCCATTTGTACTTTCCTTAAACAAAACAATTTGTCACGTGTCATGCTTAGGTTCAAGTAGAATAGGTCGAAAGAGTCGAATATGGTAGAATAAGGTTGAATAGGGTCGAATAAGGTCTACTAGGGGTAATTGCCTAATTATTTTAATTTTAGGTTATTTGACAAAAGTAAAACACCTAATGGTACATTTTTTAAATTAGCCCTTAACTATTTCCCGAGCATGAAAATATCATTGTTTATTCTGACATTGATTAGACTAGTCACTGACAGTTTACAATGTCTCAATAATTATTTCCCGAGCATGAAAATATCTTTGTTTATTCTGACATTGATTAGACTAGTCTTACAATGTCTCAGTAATTATTTCCCGAGCATGAAAATATCATTGTTTATTCTGACATTGATTAGACTAGTCACTGACAGTTTACAATGTCTCATTAATTATTTCCCGAGCATGAAAGTATCATTGTGTAATCTGACATTGATTAGACTAGTCACTGACAGTTTACAATGTCTCATTCATTATTTCCCAAGCATGAAAATATCTTTGTTTATTCTGACATTGATTAGACTAGTCACTGACAGTTTACAATGTCTCAGTAATTATTTCCCGAGCATGAAAATATCTTTGTTTATTCTGACATTGATTAGACTAGTCTTACAATGTCTCAGTAATTATTTCCCGAGCATGAAAATATCATTGTTTATTCTGACATTGATTAGACTAGTCACTGATAGTTTACAATGTCTCATTTAGTAACTAAATGGATCTATTTAAGTATCAACTTAAATTGTTTTTGGTAAACAAATCCACATAATCTTACTAGGAAAATAAAAATATGTCTGACTACATTCCCTTTGACATTCAAAGAGAAATCATGGTTAGGTTGCCTGTAGAATCTTTATGCAGGTTTCGTCTTGTGTCTAAGCGATGGAAATCTTGCATTGATCGCTGAAGTTTTATTCGTCGGTTTGGCTCGCGTGAAGTTGATTATTGTAGTTTCATTTTACAGTTTAAGGAAACAGATGAAAGTGAAATGTACACGGTTGATGCTGACTTAACATTTACACCAACAAATTCACCAGTTAATGATCCTGCTCTGAAGGCACTTGCAACGTCAGAGGGGATTTGGTGTTTTTTAGTTACCGATGATGTTGCACTTCTGTTATGGAACCCGTGTATGTCAAAGTCGGTAACCATATTGACACCATTCCAACAACTTGAACCTCCTGCTACCAAAAGAATATTTGGATTTGGGGTGTATCAACCAACTCAAGATCCAACTATTGTCAAAATTAATTATGCTATAAATGGTCAGGGTACATGGTCTGTATCAGTATTTAGAATGACTACCCGGTCATGGACCAATCTTGAATCTGTTGGTTTTCCTTATGCTACTATTAGAATTAAGAGGGGTAGTCAGGCAGTTGTTGATGGTAAAATATTTTGGACAGCTTGTGAAAAATACGTTTGTGATCAAGGTTATCTTCACAGAAGGTACGTGATCGTTTCATTTGATTTTCTTACTAATCAAATCTTAGTCCAAGATGTTCCTCAAGAAATCATAAATCACATTCCACCGCCATTCACAGTCACCCAATATGAAAGCACTCTCGTACTTGGTGGTAGTACAGCTTGGGAACACGGTCGGAGTGCTATGGCATGGGATTTATTGTTGAACGGTGGAATTGTTAGTGTTGGTCCATTACATTATTTTCTCCCTATGACAATTGAACATAGGCCCAAAATTTTGGGATTCACAAACGATGATACCCCAATTTTTGAAACCAGCATTGGTCCCTACGGTGAACCCCACATACTAGAAACATGGAATCATGATATGGGGATCTTTAATAACAACGAAGCTATTGAAGGAATCCCGGGTTCGTTTATGGTTGGCTCGTACAAGGAATCTTTATTCCTTCTAAACTGTCCAGTTAGTGATATAATTGCATAATGTATTTTACCTTTATGTATTGTTTAAAAAGTTGTATTTCTATGTAATAGGTTATGTTATTTCAATTCTGTTTTAATAATAAAAAAAATATTTCATAGTAAATATTTATTTCGTAATGTTTATCCTGACATTGATTAGACAACTCACTGCCATTATTGATACTCTCTTTAAAACTTTCCCGATTATCTTTTTAGATGGGGTATAATTGTTTATCCTGACATTGATTAGACAGGTCACTACAATTATTGATACTCTCTTTCAAATTTTCCCGACTATCTTTTTAAATGGGATATAAATGTTTATCCTGACAATGATTAAACCGTAACTTAAAAAATGTACTCAAAGCCAAAATCATTCAAATGTATAATTCACTTTCGCGATCAAGAACGTGGTGCTATGATGCGTGTAGATATGACGTCCTCAATGTTACTTGAGATGATATACAAAAAGTTCAATTTGAATCCCGGTGAAAAAATACAATTTTCGGTCAAACTTTCTTCAATTGAAAGTATGCTAGAAATTAATGACGACAATGAGGTATCTTTTTTTGTTGAATGCGCTTGTTCTTCTCCTAACGAAATACCCAACTTGTATGTTCGTTTACAAAAAAAAAATGTTCAATTTTTTCGATGATAACGATTTTCAAAACAAAGAATCACAAACTGATGAATATTCAGAAAATGATATTGTAGATTCTGGATATAAACATGAGGCCGATTTTCCAAAACTAGGATCTTCATTTGCTTTTTTATCGGACGAAGAAAATGACAACAACGTAGATATTAATGAGGCAAATTTCACTAAACCAGGATGTTCAAGTGCGTTTTCATCATATGACGAAAAGGTTGATTCTGGATATAACAACTATGCAAATTTTACAAAACCAGGTTCATCATGTGCGTTTTCTACACATGCAGAAAATGAATATGAGGATAATTCATCTACACATGATAATAATACTACTCAAAAACCGTTTTCAAATAAATGGAAAAATTTCATGTCAAACTTACCTAACGTCCCGGAAACCCCCTTTTATAAGTCAAAACCTACGATAGCAAGGGATTACAATAAAGATACACGGGTTTACGTTGGAAAGGTGTTTTTAAGTTTGGAAGCCCTAGATTTGGCCGTTAGGTTGAAAGTTATAGAATCCGGTTATCAATTTAGATCTAAAAAATCAAACATCAATACTCGTGTTTATCATTGCTATAATTTTGAAGAATGCGACTGGATTATTCGGGCAAGACGTTGGCAAAAAACAGATGCGTTTGAGATTACAAGCATGATTGATATTCACACATGTCCAAAAACACAAACTTTTCCAAACCACAGAAACGCAAACAAAAAAGTTATTGGTCACATATTTAGAGAAGAGTTAAAAGATGATAAGCGTGATCTGAAAAGTAAAGATATACAAAAATCCATCATGTCAAAATATAAAATAAGTATATCGTATCAACAAGCGTGGAGAGGTAAGGATTATGGGTTACACATGATTAGGGGATCGCCTTACGATTCCTTTGAAATGTTACCATATTATTGTTACAATTTATCAAAAAAAAATCACGGAACTGTCACACGTATCAAGACAAACGAAGAAGAAGTTTTTGAGATGCTGTTCATTGCCCTAGGTGCTCAGGTCAGTGTTTTATTTTTTATATTATTCATTCATAAGTATAATAGTGATGCATTATTTTTTATATGTTATATCTTTGATTTTTTAACTTCAGATCCGAACGTTTCTTAATCAACTACGCCCTTTGCTTATAATCGACGCTGCACATTTGAAGGGTTTGTATAAGGGTGCAAATTTGTTAGCTTTAGGGATGGATGGAAACAACCAAATTGTGCCTATCGCTTTTGGTATATGTCGAGGTGAAACTGGCCCAAACTGGTCGTGGTGGATGTCGGTACTTAAAGAATGTATTGGTGAAAACCCAAATTTGATTTTCATATCCGACAGACATGCAGCTATAGCTTTGGCAGTACGAAACGAGTTTCCATTAGCGTTTCATGGTATATGTTGTCGACATCTAATGATGAACCTATCGTTGAAAAAGAAGAAGACAAAAAAAATTTACTAGAAGATTTGCAAGGCGTATACGGTGGAGGATTTTACAACCAACATGAACATACTGCAAGCAGTTCAGCCTGATGCGTACCACAAGTTAATTGAAGCAGGTCCTCAAAGATGGTCAAGAGCGTATTCTCCCCGCCCCGCTACAATTATTGTACTTCTAACAACATCGAGTTTGTTAATAATTGTACAAGAAAGACAAGAAGGCTACCTATAACAATGCTGACAGAGTCGTACCAGCAAATGGTGCAAAATTGGTACTACGATCGACGTGAAGCTGCAGGTAGTTATGTTCATAATTATAAAAGTAGAACTCTAAAAAAATTATATATAATCAATAATCTGCCTTTTCTACCAGCAAATATGAAGTACGAAATCACAAATTGGGCCGCGGATAAGGTGGAGAAAAGGAAGATTAAAAGTGAAACATGGATCGTTCACGACGTCAATCAATATCAGTACCAGGTTATGGATGGTCATTATACCCGATTGGTAGACTTTGGAAACCATACATGTGAATGTCGTAAATGGCAGATTTCAGGCATACCTTGTGGGCACGTGATAGCTGTAACTAGATTTTTGCATACAACAGATTGCGTACAATTTGTAGCAGATTGGTTTAGAAAGGAAAAATACCAAGCCACGTACGCAGAATCCATCCACTTTGTTGGAGATGTGCATGAATGAGAGTTTCCTTTTCATATACGCCCCCATTATACCTCCTGAAATGTATAGCCCACAACCTGGCTGTCCAAAAAACACCAACCGAATATTGTCACAAGGTGAGTTACCAAAGGGTATACATTGCACCAGATGCAATGAAGGGGGCCACATGCGTGATCAGTGCAAAAAATCATACGTCCCACAACCACCAGTAAAGACTCGCCGACAACAAGTTCCAACAAAAAACAATAATTATGCTAGTCCCGTCGATGAATTTAACCAAAACACTTTTAACGATTTCGGACAAAACACTTAACAACCATTTCAACCTTACTTTCATAACTCATACCCAACATATCATTTCCAAACGCATAACCCTGAAGTACCACAAACTTATAACGTTTATGGGGGATAAAGCTTTAATCACAACATACATCCCTCACAACAGTATGATCATACACAGGGAAATGACTATCAGAACACATCTTTTGCGAACGAACACTACAATTCACAACAATACACCTCTCAACACCTAGATGATATAAACCCAAACAACTTTAGTTGGTTCAACAACTTTGGTTTTTAAGAGACTAATTTGTTTTCCAAATTCTCAGATTGCATTTGGCCTTGTTAGGTGTATCTTGTAATATATTTCCTTTAACGAATAAATTTAGTTCATATAATCAAACACCCACAATGAATTATACACTGCCATAGCATTTATTATTGATTAAAAAGGTGACATGACAATACATTTAAACAGTTAAAGGACTAACTGCACACATCTATATAATGCACCTTCACACAAACAAATATCACAACGTCTAGTAACCCATTTTCATATTCCAAACATGAAATACGCTATCCGCTTGCACCATTATGGAAGGTTCTCTTCACCCCCTGGAAGAAAATTTGTTGGTGGTCTCATTGCAACCATAGACCAAGTCGACCTTCAAACTTTTTTAACAAATAAAATAAAATTTATTTTGACCAACAATATAGGTTACAATCCTACCTCCTCAACATTCTATACATAAAAAAACCTAATTGTTCTCTTGATTCAGGCCTGCTCTCATTGGACGATGCTTTACAAGACCGTGAATTTATCCAAGCATATACGCATGTTCCTCGAACTGAACTACATGTATATGTGTCTCGTGTCAAATTATCACCTTTGATTGTGGCGGAACAAAACATCGACATGGGTAACAAACAGAGAAAACAAGATAAGCCTTCATGTTCAAGAAAACTATTTGAGTAATATGTAACAAGTGGGGACATCTTCATTAGTGTATGCTATGAATTTGTAACCCACTACTTTGTAATGCATGCGCAACTTGTTGCTTTCAAAGTGACTAGTCTTATCAATCCTGCAATAGAAATAAATGAACCACTGTTCCATTTTATCTTCTTGTTATATATATTTCCTTACATTTAGACTACAATCCATACTCATCTTTAATTCAATCTTCTCACATAAATAACATGTCAACCTCAAATCAATATACATTCGAATTTCAAGTCAACCACAATGGCCAATTCAAACTTAACCCCCTAAGATATGAACACGGTTCAGTACTAGATGTTAGCGTTCCACCAATGTTGTATGTAGATATGGTTAGTTACATAAAATCAAAGCTAACTGTTCTATATTACACCCATATAACAATTGACAACATATATTACGCACTACCACAAATCAAAAACTTACAGGGTCTGAAAAAATAAAGAGCGATTACGATATCGATGTTATGTACGACATTGCTAAAGTTGTTGGAAAACTCCAGATTTACGTTTCTCATCAACCGGTAGATTTAACCACGGCGTTGATTCCAAATGACGGTTCATTGGAGGAATCGTTAACAGGTATCATTTCAGAAGAAACAAACCTAAAACTACAAGAATCACTCCGGTATCTACATCAAATGCAGAAACAGAAGAATAAAAGGTTAGATCACAATAGATCGTTCGAACTAGTTACAAAAGCAAAACCAACTACACCATATACCCAAATCAACAATAATTTTCTTGTTCACAATAGTGGCCAATTGGTGATAGATGCAATAAATAACCCAACATATGTCAACGGTGGTACAATGATGATCAACATCCCAAGAATGAAACTTAAAGATATTAAACAATATCTTTTCAACATTCTTTCTTACAAAATCCATGCTCTTTATTACAAAATAAATTATTACGAGAAATCTCACACAGTCAAACTAAGAAACAACTATGACATGCATGTCATGTTCGACATCTCAGCAGCGCACGACATGTTGGAGATGTACATCGACCATGTAGGTGTGGATTTTATTATACCAAACTAAATATGTTCAAATGCTGCCCTGGCAAAAATGATGGCCGATGTAATAACAGGTTACGAAGGTGAAAATGAAGATGAAAATAAGGAAGATTTCACAAATGACCAAATGATTGAATGGGCAGAACAAGAACACCTGGAGAACGAGGAGATTAAGGAAATTCCCCGCCTCAGACCTAAAAGGTTCCTCTTATCTACTAACTACAATTAACATCATTTGTTAGTAGTACTCCATCATTTGTTAGTTGTACTCAGACTGTCTTATTAATATGCTAAATTTAATGTTTAATATATTATTTTATTTTTCTTTATGTATCAGATGTCATGCCAATATTTAATTACTCATCACATGTACTATGATATTTGTTTGATTCGAATATCTAAATTAGCACATCAAATCACTGACAATGTCCTTCATCTCATATGATTTTTCCCGAGTATATCATTGCCTTAGCTGGATACTCACATGCTTTCAATGCTTTAAATATCAAGGAATCAGTGGACCATTTTTCTCTTATTATTTGAATTCTTATATCATTATTATAACACTGTGATAGCAACTACACATATTCGTATTCTCTATATATATCTTAAAATTAATCTCCAACCCACACAATTAACAAACAATATTTCTCCCACACTAACATAATATGGATGCTTCTTCAAATCAACTTAGAACAGATGTTATTGAGAGCATACAAAGGGATCTACAGGATGAGATCACACTTGCACACAATTTGGTGACAGAATTGAATTGTTACTTCTGACGAATGCGTGCCCGTGAACCATGAATTAGGTTGGTGGAGTCTATGCAAATGACAACCGTTACCAGTTACGGGTTGCATACACTTCTTATGGCTCAAGAAGCAGATCAACGTATGTATGACAACTTGAATGAAGCAAGGAAAAATTTGATTATAACTATTGCTAAGAAGGAACGATTAATTCGTAACTACAAATCGATATAAATTATCCAATCCTGTAACAAAATTATCTTGTTACTTTCATCTTTTGTGTTTTCCATTGTTTTTAGTAATTATAATTATATTATGCTTTGAATACAACCCTGAATGTATCGAGTAATTAATGTTTGATCATTTTGCACATCAAACTATTTAAATACTAATTTGCAATTCAAAATATATCTCAAAATATATCTCAACCATGCATGTACAGGAAATTCGTATATATTCTTTTTTACACACAATATATTTTTCCTTTCCACTATGTTTTTATTAATTTTTTCTACAAAATTTGCGCATACTACATACTTACTCATTACTTGAACAGAAAATACTATACAATTTTTTTTCATCAAAATCTTCACGAGTGCTATACTTTGCCCATTAATATATTATTCAACATGCCAATTAATTTTTTTTTCGCTTTATCAATACGCGAATAGCTCTTTAAAAACTACTCAACATGCCAATAATTTTTTTAAAATAAAATCATAACGATAAATTAAACATGCGCAAAGTAGGGGTTACACACTAATTTTACTAAGTTTTTAAACATTACCAAATTAATTTCTTTACAAATAAAAAATAAAATTTTTTTAAATTAAATTGATACTCGGGATTTATATCCACCGAGTACCATTTTGTCAGAAAATTAGGGTCCAATCACTAATATGTTACTGTGTGCGTCAGTGTGGGCCCCCCCACCGACAGTCAAAGGCTGACAAAACATATGCTTGGGTCAGTCATTGTTTTGTTAATTTTTTTTTAAACCGTTAAAATCATGACACGTGGCAAATGCATGCTCGTCTTAACTAATTCCCGAGCATGGTGGCCTTTTTGGTAAAGTGAAATAAAGTTGGCCTCTGCAGGTCAACAACTTCAATAAACGGCCCTGTAAGAAATTTTCACTTTAGATTAACCATCCAAGTTATTTTTCAAAGTCAAACTAAAAACTTAGGAAAATCACTTAAAAATGTAATAAATTTATCACTTTTTTTGGTTGTGTGTAGTGAACTATTTTTTTCTCATTGTGTGTATTAAACTTTCAATTTCATATCATTTTATGTATTTTACGACCATTTTACCCCTAGTTTTTTCAAATTTTGAAGGGCAAAATGGTCATTATACAAGACAAAATCGTCTCAAAATACACGCAATGATCGAAAATAAAAAGTTTAGTACACACAATGAGAAAAAAATAATTTAGTACAAACAACCATAAAAAGTGGCAAGTTTACTAGATTTTTAAGTGATTTTCCCTAAAACTTTGCTTCATATCGTTGAGTTTGGTAATAGTTTTTTTTAAAAATGTTTTTATCAATTAGCATTATCATTTAACATATTTGTTAAAAAAGTTTGTTGGTTAAAGCAATGAGTATTAGAGAGGAAGGTACCACAACGAGCCAAGCTCGCCGTGCTTACGTGGCCAGCTCGCCGTGGCTCGTCGCCACACCGACCCCCTGTTCGCCGTGAGAATTTCGGAAATCCGAAATTTCTTCGACGAGCGATGTGGGGTCCCTTCTTCTTCTTCTTTTTTTCTAGGATTTAATCGAGTGCATTTGTGTGTTGTGTGTGGGATTTAATCGAGTGTATTTATATTTGTGTATTGTGTGTGTGTTGTGTGTGGGATGTTGTAGAAGACAAGATTTTTTTTAATATAAATATTATATTTTCAATATTTCTCCTTGTGGTTTAAGATTTGTCATATTTTGGTTTAATTTTTATAATTTTTATAATTTTTTTAGAACGCTTTTAACTTAAGTTGTATTTATTTTTGTAGTGTATTTTAATTCATGTATTTGTATTTTTAATTTAATAAAATAAATTTTAATTTGTATGAAAATGAAAAAAAGAAAAATAAAAGTTAGTGGTGGGGACCAAGTGATGAGGGGTTTGGTGTGTTGTGAGTGAATGAGTATTTTTGTTAGTTGTGTTGGTGTGATGTGGCGCTGAGTTGGCAGGTGATTATGCAAAATTTTGAAGGTTTGATTAGTTGTGATACCTTTGTCTCTTAGTATTTCTCATAAAATTCTATTTTTCGTATACTCTTTCAAAAAGCATTTTTAAATAAGAATTATTAATAAAAGAGTTTTAAACATAATAAATTATTTAAATACTCTTATTAATATAACATATTTAATTTGAATGAGTTATTTATTTATATATGTATGTCCTTTTATATCTTTTCACACATTTAAATTACAGCTACTGCTAACCTCCCAAATAATTTTATAAATTAACTAATATTGCTAACTGGTATTACAAACTGCTACTACTAAACTATGACTGCTCGTACTAATTGGTACTGCTAACCGTTAGTGTAACTGAACACACCCACTATGTATGATCCATGAATATGAAAAGAGCTTAAACCATGAGCAATAAATCAAATCTTTTAATACTTAATGCATTTAATACTATTAATGCATACTTCAATACCTAGCAAAGACACATATAAAGAACTTGGACATTATCAAGCTCTTTGAAAAAACATTACAAAAAACTTTAGATATAATGCTAAAAACTTCTTTAGAACATTTTTTAAAATAGTGAAAAATCATTAGTCATTTGAGCCATTATAGTTGCTCTTAGATCATCGTACACCAAATCATTTTTGGTTCAAACATAGAATTCATGTTGTTCCAATTAGTTTTTACCAAAAATTCGCATTAATTAATATGTCCTAGATTAATGGTAATTCATTCCCCCGTAAGTAATAGTGATTTGAATTATTTTAGGTACATCTATTCGTACCCTTACCTCACAAAAAAGTATAAAAAGTACACTTTTTTTGTACTTTTGTCTCTCGGTTTTTTCTGGACAGTTTTTTATCAGTTTTTGTTCCGTATTTTTATCAGTTTAACAGTTTTGACATGTTAAACTTTATTTTTTTTATTCTGTATTTTCCGATTCACAGTTTTATAACATAACTAAAATTATAAAAATAAAAAAATAAAGTAAAATTAAAAAAATATAAAATTAAGGGGTTATAGATGGGAGTTTTAGGGGTGTCTTTATAACCTGACCCATTATTTTAACACACGGTTTTCTATGGGTCCAATTTAATAGCCGGTTTAATAGATCACTGGTTTAATTAGCTAAAAATCGGATCAACCTGCTTACACAACCATGTATACTTTTTTTTTCATTCTGCCAGTCTTCGAACAGATTCTCTACTCAAGTGGTTTTCTGTTACACATCAATATCTTTCATTTATTTAGGATATATATTTATGTTTTATGTTTATCTGTTTAGTATTTTTTATCTTTTATGTGTATCTTCTAAAGTAGTATTTATGGTTTCATAATGTAATCATTTATCATTCATTCAATCAATCAAGTTTAAAGAAAAACAATGTCTAATCTTTTAATCTCAAGTTCTTAAGAAGTAAAAACACGCTTGAAATGATGCCATTTATCCCGAAACACTTTAACCGCGTCGTATCATTTTCCATTCACGTCAACTTAGATTCTAAAACAAGATAATTCTTAAACAACCAATTCAGCAATTCAACAACCCCAAGTTGGAAAGTTTACACATTTTTAATGTGTGCAAGCAACTTCATATTCAATCATGCAAGACCTACCACCACCTTTGATTCAAAATAAAAAAAAACGATCTATCATCACCAACCATGTCAAACGTTAAAAGGGAAGGAAAAGCTAAAAGATCTAACATGAAAACCCTACAAAAAAAAAGTATGTATGGAGATATAAAGGTTTTGTCCTAAAGGGACTAATGGAGCTACTTTTGGGTTGCAGACAAGCTTTTAGGTAACAGTCGTTCGTGCATGGTGAGACATTTTCTTGTAGAATCGTACATAAATCAAAATGGGACCTTTTGCTTGTATGTATACCACATGCTTTTGTATAAGACAGTGCCGACGTAATATGTTTTAATATTGATCGAGACAAGAAATGTGATATTAGGCTAGAGAGACCGGAGAGGCACTTAAAATCCACGAGTAGAATATACATAAAAAAATTCACACGTGGCTTTTTCAATAACCTCACCAGAAACCTATGCAGAGGATTTTATAATAACTATCTCACCATCGATAAGTTTTGGGTAAACCGTAAAAAACGTCTTTGTACTTTTCGAAAAACGCAAATATGCCATTGAGTGAGAACTACAAGCATTCTTGCGCCTGAACTTTCATTTCCCCAGCAAATACTCCGAGTCAGTTTCTTTTAACTTTTCCTAACGTTCTGTCGTTAACTCCCTCACGTGCCTGCCACGTGAGGGTATATTCATCATTTCCCGGTCCAACCCATCTCCCCACCTTCCATCATATGCAAAAAAACGTCCCTGAATAGGTTTCCCGCCATTACTAATATGTGTGGTTGGTAACTTGCATATATAGGTGTGTCGACACATTCATTTTCAGTCATATATGTTCTTTATAACCATCATCTTGACTAGTCATGGTGAGAATTTGTGAATGTGGCAAACCCGCAACAATCAAAACTTCATGGACTGACAGGAACCTGGGGCGACAGTTCTACTGTTGACCTCGTTGTAGTTTTATTGGTTGGAATAATCCCCCAATGTGTTACCGAGCAGTTGATGTAATTCCTAAGCTTTTCCGGGCACGGGGTGAGCTCGAAGAAGATCTTAATGAGCAACTGATGTTGTTGACCGAAAAGGAAGCTCTTGTGAATAAACTGAAAAAGATGTTGCTTCTATCCTGGATTTTTATGTTCCTTGCATACAAGATTTTTTAAGTTTGAAATCTTAGTTTGTGCTTCATTTCTTGTTTAAGGGGATAAGGGTATCCCTGCTTGTAATGACCTTTTTCATGTTAAATAAAATCTGCTTATTTTGACTGTTGTTGGATGTTTGGGTATACGGTTTTTGGGAACTCAGTCGATAATGAATCGATAACCTGTTTTATTTTTCAATCGTTTTGTAGATCTATTATTCCTTGATCACTTAAAAAAGTCAACATATGGGTGTGTTTATGAATGTATTCATGTTAGAATTTAATAAGTCAACAATAGGTTGTATTTTTTTGGTTGTGGACTATTTGTTAGTCTACAACACCATTTGTTTTGCACAAATATCTTGTATAAAAAAATGTAGAGAAAAACAATAACATATTAACTAACCTCCATTGCCAATCATGCACTAAACAACTATAATTTATATTGTCTACAACACACTGTTTCAAATTATAAGAATAACATTTTTGTCCTTAATCACACATATTATTTGGAAAAAAAATAATTGTGAACATTTAGCACCATCAATTCTCACTTGTGCAAATTCACTTATGGCAACTCACAGCTCCATCGACATTTCTTATTCTGCTTTGCAGAACGACCATCCACTTTCTTGCTTGCTCTCTTCTTTCTTGTACCCTTACCAGTTGGATTTGTTCCTGTTGATGCTTGAGTTGTTTGTGATGCCATGGGCACTATCTGGGACTCCTTGGCTTGCTGTTTGACTGTTTGTAGCTCCATGGTCTGCACTCACACTTGTGCATCCTCGCTTATTATGACCCTGTCCTTTACACTTGTTGCAAGTCATCCGGACTCCATGCCTAGTCAACTTTCCTATATTACCCATTTTCTTTATAGCCAACTCTAAAGCTTCCTCCTTGGAAATTCTTCTCTTCTTCTTTGGTCTACCTATTGGAACATGGGGATGATGAAGTAGTAACACACTTGGGATCCAACATCTTGGCAAGAATTGGTAACCAATAACAAGTTCAACCTTATATTGATACGTCTCCTTCCATGTCTTCAACCAATAACATGGTGCCACCCATTCCTCTGGTATCCCAACAAGTTCTCCATGAACTGCCATGTTGTTCAATGCTGCAACAGCATGCCTACATGGTATGCCAACTAACTCTCATCTCCTACAATCACAGTGTAGAGGTCTTAATATAGTTAATAATACGCGTTGCGGTGGGGGTTAGCAAACCAATAGTTTTATCAATCACTTGTTTCACAATCACACTTCTCTTCATAAGATACTCCCTTATATATTCCAAACACCCAATGATTGGCATATCGCGTTCATCAACCAACTTACTGTTAAAACACCCACATATGTTGTTGAGTAGGATATCACAATTAGGCCTCCATGAATATGGCATATATTATAACCAAACAAACATACCTCAGAAATATGCCTTGCACCATAAATCTGGACAAATATTTTTTAACCAGTCACAAGCTTTAGGGTCAACTGCTTTGACTTGATCCATTCCTGCCTCGAACTGAGGTATTGTTGATGCCCTTGCACATTTCTAAATAAGACCCTTCAATCTATTGTCTTTGTGTTCCTTTTTTATATTTTCATAAATGTGTCTAACACAAAATCTATGCTCGATAGTTGGGAACAAATCTGCAATGGCTGGTAATATCCCCTAAAGAAGTAAAGTACCCCCTAAAGCAGTAAAGTAAATTGCAAAATCAATTTTGTGACACTACAATATAGATATTTAATTAATAGACAACGATTATACGTTTTGTCTGTCGGAAATGAATGTGATGTTTGAATTAGATTGCAAGTTAAGATCATCTCCTAAATAGTTTAGAAACCATAACCATGAACTCTTACACTCTGATTCAACAATTGCATACGCTACCGGGTACGCACCATTATTGCCATCGACACCAACAACCGTTAAGATTTGACCAGTGTATGGACCTTTAATAAATGCTCCATCCAAACCCATAATATCCCTTTTAATTGCTATGAAGCCTGCTTTCAGAGGACCGAGACATATATAAATTCGTTTAAAAACCCTTGAATTAAAGGTTAAATCGGTGTTTGTTTTAACCTGGATCTTGACAGTCGTATCTGGGTTTTTTCATTTCAAGTCCATCGTATAATCCCGCAATTTTCTATATTGCTCTTCATAATCACCTTCTAATATTTTGATACAACTGGGCTTTTGTATGGGTTCAATTAAGTTCTCGGTATCTTCTTGAATTGATCACGGCTCAAAGTGGAATAGTTGTTCTTGGTTACTAAAAAGGGGTTTGGTTTTCTATGCTACTAAAAAGGTAAATGCGTGAAGTAAATAAAGATAAACTAAAAGCAATTAATAAATATAAACCTTGTATTAAAATAAAACAGTTAAATACCTAAACTCAGAAAAGTCACTGATTCGGAATATTATTGCTTGATCTGGAATATACTAAGCAGAAACCTTTATTCGGAATATATGCTTCATGCGGAATAATTGCTCATTCGGAACATTTGCTTGATTCAGAATGTTTTCTTTGATTCGGAATAAAATACTATAAAGCTTGATTCGGAATAATTTGGTTTACTCGGAATAAAACTTGACTCGGAATAACTTTGACAAGAACCTTCGTTCGGAATAAAAAAATGATTCGGAATATTTTGAAAAAACTTGATTCGGAATATAGCTACTCATCCGGAATATTGATTATTCCGGATGAACAAACTGATCCGGAATAATTTGAATGAAAACTTTGTTTCGGAATACTCTAACTGATCCGGAATATTAAAACTGATTCGGAATAATAAAAATAAAAGCTTCGTTCGGAATAAAAAGCTTTATCCGGAATAACTAATCCAAAACCTTCATTCGGAACATTTTGTTTATTCGGAATAACTTAACTAGAAAGCTTCATCCGGAATATTATGACAAAACCCTTGATCCGGAATATTGTATTGGTTCGGAATCTGGGGATCTTGAAGACGCGAAGAACAAGGAGATAAAATAAGAACGAATTTAACCAAAATCCACCAAGTTTTTAACCAAAACTTAAACCAATTTAACCACTAATCATTTACTAATCATAAACATCAAACCAAAACAATAAAAACACAAAATCCACTTACTTTTGAAGATCAAACTCAACAAAATAAAACTAAAAACTTTGAATCACCAAGAAAAGAAAGATAAAGATTAAATGGAAGATGATATTGATTGATTAAGGTTAAGTAAACAAAAGGGATGATTAAAAACTTACAAGATCTTTGATTCAACAAAAATGAAAAATCACCAACACCTTAATGGTGTTGGTTACCCTACGAAAACAAGAAAGAAGAAAAAACTAGAAAAGAAAAACTAGTTAATGTTTGAGAAGGGATTCCTATTTATAGGTCTTGAAATTGGTTGGTGAGTGGGCTTTTCCCCTTTCTTCTTGTCTTCTTGTCTTTTCAGAAAAGTTGACGTTTCCGATTCTGATTCGGGATTTTTCGATGAATAAATTCAACTCGTCCTTTAATTTCTTCGTTTAATAGACTTGAGTTCTTCGACATATGTAAATCTTCCATCTTTGGTCATTTTCTTCGATAAATCTTCAAATAGGCCCATTGACTTCAAATCTTTTGCATCTCTTGGACAATAGACTTCGTCTTGAGTCTTTTTCTTTGATAAAACCCGTGCAATCCCATGTTCTCTTCAATATTTATCCGGTTGGCTCTGAAAACACAACAAACACACAAATCACGTATAATTCTAAACAAATGACATTAAATACGCGTTTTGGTCTCGTTTTAGCAAGAAATAAGTGGTAAAAGGATGGGTGTTTTCACACCTATCAATTCCCCTATACTTAACCATTGCCATGCCCTCATGCAATGCTTAATGATAAAGCAATTTTACATTTTTCTCATAATCAATCAACCTTGGCCTTATTAACAATAACCACTACTACTAAAGAGATATATAAAAACTTGAATGAAACAAAAAGGATAGAAAACCATTTTCACTTGAAAATAGCTACATGGAAATAACTTGCAAAGAGATCTAAGACTTACATTAGGGCTTTGGTTGCTGCGAAGATTTATCACCCTCAAGTTTCACGTTCCCCAAACTAAGCTTAAAAACGAGATCATTGTTATTATAAGTTAGCAAAACAAACACTTACACACACGGCTTAATTATATGCTTAAACTCCCTTATTCCTAGGTGTATCTCTTATATTTTATTATTGTCTTAGAATGAATGAAGATGCATTTTTGGACTTATTTCGATAGTTTATTTAGGCTGAAAGCAAATTAGGACGATTTGATTAATAGTTAGCTAAAGGACAAAATCTCTTAAAACTGCTTCTCGGGACCTCAAAAAGTTCATATCTTGGCATAACTCGCTTCACGATTTGAGACCTTTCTCGGGCCGATATTTGGCATGTACTTCATACTTCATATCTTGAGAGACGTTCTTGAGATAATGGTCTTCTCTTCGTTAATAGAGTTTCTTCACTTGGAGACTTTTGAGGGATACTCCAACTTTGTTGACCACGACTTCATCATTATTTCTTCAATCGTTAATTGGAATTTTGAGATACAACGATCCGCCTCCTTTTCGGACTTGGATCTATTTATCCTCATATCTTGTTAGGGTCTTTTCGGATAGACTTCTCCATGATCTTTATGGGAGTTGATTGCTTTTCGTCGTGAGTCTTGATCCTTCATATTGATATGGGAATAATGCCTTTCACATCACCTTGAATCTTTAGCAATAAAATGGAATCCTCATGCCTTGTTAGGGCCTTTTCGGACTCGCCAATCTTCGCGCCCCGCTTCATTAGCTATGCCTTGCCTATGAACTCTTATCATTATCGAGCAACTTTTAAACGATCTTGGGCTAGAAGCTAAGTTATTCAATAAAATCGTACGACCTTACTTATTGCAGATAAATTATTAGCAAGCGATGGGAGAATAGGCTTATAATCACACCAAGTGTGCTTGTGCAAGAATACCGACTTATAATTGACTCTATCATTTCTCGTTCTCCACAATTTAAAATCTCAAGTAATGAGACTCGTGGATGCTTAGTCTAATAAACCAATTAAGGTCTACATGGTTAAGGATACTTGCTAGAATAAATTTGGATAAGTCTATTCGGGTTGAGTCAAAATAATCGCAACAGGCCTAATATGTCAAACATTTCTAAACTAGCTACACCACTTTATTAATATTTTTGACTTTATTGTGGGATATATACACATGAAAGCATCGATAAAAATTTAAAAATTACGACTATATGGCCAAAGTTAATTAAAAATTTGAAAAATGCTGAAAAAGATGATTTTCCGGTTAAATGAAGGCATTTTAATGGAAAATTTCACTTAAAACTTCGATAGAAGTCCCCCTACACTTAATATAAACATTGTCCTCAATGTTTAAGCATGTGGGAAAAGTCTCCCCTACACTTATGACATTGTGCACGTTGGTTAAACCAAGCTAAGGAAGAGACGACTAAAGTGATCAATTTCAAACGTGAGTATGAAGAAAACTGAATCACGATAGTTGAGAGATAGAACCGGATTGCGGATAACACGGGAGTACGGTTCTTCAAAGATTCCAAAAGTGCATTCATCCCTGTAATCACATCACCACACAAACACAAACAACCTATATAGGTCCCCCTACACTTAGGAGGTAAAACGAAAAGGGATAGATACTCGGGTTGCCTCCCGAGGAGCGCTTGTTTTTTATAACCGAGTCACGAGCCTGACTCGACCCAAAACTAGTTCATGGGAAACGTGGTGAGGGATGGAATCATCTCATGAGAGATGTCCTCACCAAAGTACAACTTCACTCGTTGGCCATTCACCTTAAAATTAGGTCCATTAGGTTGAGCGAGCTCGAGAGTACCATATGGAAAAATTTGGGCAATGGTGAATGGGCCGGACTAACGAGATTTTAGCTTGCCCGAAAAGATTTTCAACCGAGAGTTAAAGATTAAAACTTTGTCTCCAACTTGGAACTCTCGGTTTTTAATCTTAGAGTCATGAATGAGCTTAGTCTTTTCCTTATAGATCAAAGAATTTTCATAAGCTTCATTCCTGAGTTCATTAAGCTCATTGAGTTGGATTTTGCGTAGGTCACCGGCTTTGTTGATGTCTAAGTTAGCCCACTTCAAGGCCCAGTAAGCCTTGTGCTCCAACTCAATGGGGAGGTGGCATGCTTTCCCGTACACGAGACGATATGGTGTACAACCAATCGGAGTCTTGTATGCGGTACGAAAAGCCCACAAAGCATCATCAAATTTATCGGCCCATGAGGCACGATGCTCTCCCACGGTTCGTTCAAGAATTCGCTTTAACCCTCGGTTAGAGATTTCAGCCTGGCCATTAGTTTGTGGGTGGTATGCGGTGGAAAGACGATAATTTACACCATACTTAGCCATGACTCTTGCGAATTGATCATTGCAAAAATGAGTCCCGCGATCACTAATAATGGCACGAGGCACACCGAATCTAGCGAATAGCGACTTCAAAAAGTTACAAACCACCCTTGCGTCGTTAGTGGGTAAAGCTTTGGCTTAAACCCATTTAGAAACGTAGTCAACGGCTATAAGGATGTATTTGTTTCCTTTAGATGAAGGGAATGGCCCCATAAAGTCGATGCCCCATACATCAAAGATTTTACATTCTTGTATGAAATTTTGAGGCATCTCATCTTTATGTGTGATCTTGCCTTGTCGTTGGCAAGCATCACAATTTTTCACCATTTCGTGAGCGTCACGATAAATGGAGGGCCAATAAAATCCCGAGTCAAACACTTTCTTTGCGGTGAAGTTGGGACCAAAGTGACCACCGGTGGGTCCTTTGTGGCAAGCTTTGAGAATGTTCAAAGTTGCCGGTCCATCAACACATCGGCGAATAATCAGATCAGCGCATTGTTTGAAGAGATACGGGTCATCCCAAAAGTAAGTCTTAATATCTTTAAAGAACTTTTTCTTTTGTTGGGATGTTAACCCGTCAATGAGAATTCCCCCCGCCAAGTAGTTTGCAATGTCCGCAAACCACGGGGTTTCATCCAAATTCGAGTTGATAGACATTAAGGTCTCAAGGGGAAAAGAGTCATTGTTCTCTTTGTTCGGATGATCCCCTTGATAAGGATCCTCAAGTCTACTGAGATGATCCGCGGCTAGGTTTTCGGCTCCCTTCTTATCACGAATTTCGATTTTAAATTCTTGAAGTAGCAAAACCCAGCGAAGAAGTCTTGGTTTAGAATCTTTTTTAGTTAGCAAATACTTCAACGCGGAATGGTCCGTGTACACGATGGTAGTGGAAAGGACGAGATAGGGGCGAAATTATTCAAAAGCATAGACAACAGCTAAAAGCTCTTTTTCGGTTGTCGTGTAATGCAACTGAGCCCCTGTCATTGTCTTGCTAGCGTAATGGATCAGTTGGAAATGTTTGTTTAACCTTTGTCCCAAAACCGCTCCAATAGAAAAGTCGCTAGCATCACACATCAACTCAAAAGGTAGCTCCCAATTAGGGGTAACCAAGACCGGTGCCTTAGTTAGCTTATCCTTAAGAAGGTTGAAGGCTTCAATACACTCTTTGAAAAAGATAAAAGGAGTGTCTTTTTCCAAGAGGTGGGTCATCGGGCGAGCGATTTTAGAAAATTCTTTGATAAATCGACGGTAGAATCCCGCATGACCAAGGAAACTTCTCACACCCTTCACGGTTGAAGGTGGAGGCAATTTTGCAATAACATCGACTTTAGCACGGTCCACTTCAACACCGGCTTTGGAGATTTTGTGTCCTAGCACGATGCCCTCTTTTACCATGAAATGACATTTTTTCCCAATTAAGAACAAGGCGAGTGTCTTCACACCGCTTAAGCATACGTTCTAAATTGGCAAGGCAAGCAGAGAAAGAATCGCCATAAACCGAGAAATCATCCATGAATACTTCCATAGTTTCTTCAACCATGTCATGGAAGATAGCCATCATACACCTTTGGAACATCCCAGGAGCATTACATAAACCGAAAGGCATTCTTTTGTAAGCAAAGGTTCCGTAGGGACAAGTGAATGTGGTTTTCTCTTGGTCTTTGGGATCGATGGAAATTTGAAAATACCCGGAGAAACCGTCTAAGAAGCAATAATAGTCATTACTAGAGGTGGCAATTTTTGACCCATGGTTAATTTTTGGGTCAACTTGGTTAAATTAGAAAAAGAAAGGGGTCTAGTTGGGTTTCCTTTAAAATCTTAGATTGGTCTAGATGGGTCAAAAAAGCCCCTTCTTAAAATTATAAATGGGTCTAATTGGGTCTCCTCATTTGTCACATGGGTCTAGATGGGTCTCCCTTTATATTACTAATGGGTCAAGATGAGTCACCCAATAGGTTTAGTAATATCAAAAGTGTTTTTTTTCCTTTTTTTTCACATGCTTGTCAAAATTTCACACACTTGTTATTTTTTTACGTCTTCACCGTATTTTTACGTTTTCATCATAAATTTACGTTTTGTCAAAAAATTTACGTTTTTGTCAGAAATTTTACGTTTTCATAAAAATATTCAACGTTTTCGTCAGTAAATTTACGTTTTTGTCAGAAATTTTACATTTTCATTAGAAATTTTACGTTTTTGTCAGAAATTTTACGTTTTCCTCAGAAATTTTACGTTTTCGTCGGTAAATTTACGTTCTCGTCAGAAATTTTACGTTTTCTTCAGAAATTTTACGTTTTCTTCAGAAGTTTTACGTTCTCATCAGTAAATTTACGTTTTCGTCAGTAAATTTAGGTTTTTGTAAGAAATTTTACGTTTTCGTCAGTAAATTTACGTTTTTGTCAGAAATTTTACATTTTCATCAGAAATTTTACGATTTCGTCAGAACTTTACGTTTTCGTTAGAAATTCTACGATTTTGTCAGTAAATTTTACGTTTTCGTCATAAATTTTACGTTTTCGTCAGTAAATTTAAGTTTTCGTCAGTAAATTTACGTTTTCGTCAGAAATTTTACGTTTTCTTCAGTAAATTTACGTTTTCGTCAGAAATTTTACGTTTTCTTCAAAAAATTTACGTTTTCGTCAGAATTTTACGTTTTCGTCAGAAATTCTACGATTTTGTCAGTAAATTTTACGTTTTCGTCATAAATTTTACGTTTTCGTTAGTAAATTTAAGTTTTCGTCAGTAAATTTACGTTTTCGTCAGAAATTTTACGTTTTCTTCAGTAAATTTACGTTTTCGTCAGAAATTTTACGTTTTCTTCAAAAGATTTACGTTTTCGTCAGTAAATTTTACGTTTTCGTCAGAAATTTTACGTTTTTGTCAGTAAATTTACGTTTTCGTCAGTAAATTTACGTTTTCGTCAGAAATTTTACGTTTTCGTCAGTAAATTTACGTTTTTGTCTTAAATTTTACATTTTCATCAGAAATTTACGATTTCGTCAGAATTTTACGTTTTCGTCAGAAATTCTACGATTTTGTCAGTAAATTTTACGTTTTCGTCATAAATTTTATGTTTTGTCCCGTAAATTTAAGTTTTAGTCAGTAAATTTACGTTTTCTTCAGAAATTTTACGTTTTCGTCAGAAATTTTACATTTTCTTCAATAATTTTACGTTTTCGTCAGTAAATTTTACGTTTTCCTCAGAAACTTTACGTTTTCCTCAGAAATTTTACGATTTTGTCAGAAATTCTACGATTTTGTCAGTAAATTTTACGTTTTGCGTCATAAATTTTACGTTTTCGTTAGAAATTTTACGTTTTCTTCAGTAAATTTACGTTTTCGTCAGAAATTTTACGTTTTCTTCAAAAAATTTACGTTTTCGTCAGTAAATTTTACATTTTCGTCAGAAATTTTACGTTTTTGTCAGTAAATTTACGTTTTCGTCAGTAAATTTACGTTTTCGTCAGAAATTTTACGTTTTCGTCAGTAAATTTCCGTTTTTGTCAGAAATTTTACATTTTCATCAGAAATTTTACGATTTCGTCAGAATTTTACGTTTTCCTCAGAAATTCTACGATTTTGTCAGTAAATTTTACGTTTTCGTCATAAATTTTACGTTCTGGTCAGTAAATTTAAGTTTTCGTCAGTAAATTTACGTTTTCGTCAGAAATTTTACGTTTTCGTCAGTAAATTTACGTTTTCGTCAGAAATTTTACATTTTCTTCAATAATTTTACGTTTTCGTCAGTAAATTTTACGTTTTCCTCAGAAATTCTACGTTTTCGTCAGTAAAGTTTACGTTTTCGTCAGTAAAGTTTACGTTTTCGTCAGAAATTTTACGTTTTCGTCACAAATTTTACGTTAGTAAATTTACGTTTTCATCAGAAATTTTACGTTTTCATCAAAAAATTTACGTTTTCAAAAATTTTACGTTTTCGTAATAAGTTCTGATTACGTAAAAATACGGATGAAAACGTAAAATTTCTGACGAAAATTAAAATTTTTGGCGAAAACGTAAATTGATAGACTAAAACGTAAAATTTCAGACGAAAACGTAAAATTTCTGATGAAAACGTAAAATTTCTGAAGAAAACGTAAAACTTCTGACAAAAAGTAAATTTTTTTACGAAAACGTAAAATTTCTGATGAAAACGTAAAATTCCTGACGAAATCGTAAAATTTCTGACGAAGACTTAAAATTTCTGATGAAAACGTAAAATTGCTGACAAAAACCTAAAATTTCTGATGAAAACGTATAATTTCTGACGAAAACGTAAAATTTCTGATGAAAACATAAAATTCCTGACGAAATCGTAAATTTTCTGACGAAAACTTAATTTTTTTGATGAAAACGTAAAATTGCTGACGAAAACGTAAAATTTACGATGAAAACGTAAAGTTTCTGACGAAAACGTAAAATTTCTGACAAAAAGTAATATTTTTGACGAAAACGTAAAATTTCTGATGAAAACGTAAAATTCCTGATGAAATCGTAAATTTTCTGACGAAAACTTAAAATTTTTGATGAAAACGTAAAATTGCTGACGAAAACGTAAAATTTATGATGAAAACGTAAATTTTTTGACGAAAACGTAAAATTTCTGATGAAAACGTAAAACTTCTGACGAAAACGTTATTTTTTTTATGAAAACGTAAAATTTCTGATGAAAACGTAAAATTCCTGACGAAAACGTAAAATTTCTGACGAAATCGTAAAATTTCTGATGAAAACGTAAAAATACGGAAGAAAAAGTGTAGAACAATGATAATCTTGTGAAACAAGGGGGTTGATGTTTTTCTAGAGAGAGAGAGTTAGAGAGAGAAATGAAAGAAAACACATATATTGAAATGAGAGAATAAAACAACCAACACCTCTTTCCATGGTGGAAAGAGGTTTAAATACCCCAAGTCCTTAAAGGACTTGGGCTTCCGGCCCATGAACATGCTCATGGGTCGGGCTATGTAATAAATGACATTAAACTTAACTACGAGCCTATAACTACATTGTTGGAGTGAACGAGACTTTCTAAATGCGTAAAACGTATTTCCAACAATCTCCCCCAAAGGGAGGTCACTCCAAATTTACAAAGTCCTAATCTAGCATGTTAGATCTTGCTCTTGAGCTCGTAGTCTTCTTTTCTTTCTTTTTCTTTTCCTTTGTGAATATGTGTTGAGTGATATCAGCCCCTTTTTGTTTGGAACATGTTCTTTTGGCCTTTCACGTGCAGCCTTTGCTTTTCTGGTAAGGTTCGCCTCTTTGTGACTTCATGTCCCACAAGCTTATCCTTTGTTTAATTCTTGAAAGTTTCAGAGTCGATACAGCGGAAGAATTTTTAGGTCATACTTTCTTGAATTTTCAGGAGTATTTGATACTAAAAGAATAAGCATGTGAGGACGTCTTCAACAGGTACACCGCAACGCCACCGTCTTCAACTGGTACACAGCAACGCCACCGTCTTCAACAGGTACACAGCAACGCCACCGTCTTTAACAGGTACACAGCAACGACACGAATAAAATGGCTTTGACATTTTATTCTAATTCGGTAGCATTTTACCTCCGGTCGGTGAAGACCGTTGGACGATATTAGATATCGTACCCGTGACGGATAGTTTCAATTAAGTAACTTCCTGACAGGATTTCGCGGGTAAACCCGTTCTCTTTATTCGACCGTCCAAAGCTGACTGCGAACATAAAGAGTGAATCATTTGGATTAAAAATCCTTATGATTGAAGCCGTCAATTCATGAAACCTGGAACAAGTGAATTTCAATTAAGATATTCACCATCGTTGCTTTCCAGTTGTCACAAACTTGATTCAAATTGAATCTTGCTTGTTACCTACCAAGTGCTGTTTGATGTTAACACTAGAAGGATTTCCACTCGTCACTGTGAACACTAAAGAGTGTCACTCTGAGCGTTCTGGCAAGATCATATGATAATGCGTAGAGGCCTGGAACGAGTTTAAGTTCAATTAAGAATTAAACTACTGTTTCTTTCCAGTTGTCACAAGATTAGTTCGTAAAGAACCGCACGTGTCACCTACCATGAGCTTGTTTGATGTTGGCTCAAGCAGGATTTCCATCTTCACTGTAATACTTACGTATCACTCGGATGTTCTGGCAATATTGCAAGAATACTGCGTAGGACTCATAAAGATCTCTTACTTTTCACAGTGTGTGAGAAAGCAAGGAATAAATGGAAAGTGTCCTAATGAGACTTTTGATGATCTCTTGGCTCTAGACTCGATTGTGCGTTTTGATTTAGTGAGCGATGGCTGGAGAGGAGTGCCACCTTTTCAATACCAGTCTATTCGGAGTGAATAAACCAATAGATAACGTGTTGATCTCCGTGTGATTAAAACAAATACCTTTTGAGAGATATTTGAGTTAGCTGGGAAGGGTTGTGCATTGCATCACTGGGTCCATGACGTCTTTCTTCAATACCGAGAATCATTAGCAAAAATGACCTCAGTAGCATATGTATTGACCCGGTTTCTGCCTAAAGTTGTAAGGAGGGCTTCTTTCTTTACACCCTTTATCTTTACAATTCTTTTTCATTCTTCAACCCCTTCAATGCTTACCAATACGTCATCACTAGCACCTTGTTGTGATTGTTCCAGTGCTAGCTTAAGTACTTGGTCGGCATTCAGCTACGTTCACAATCTTTCTCCAACTTTCCTAGGACTTCTAATTCTATCTAAGGAATTGTCCTTGGGAAGATTGCATCGGTTCTGATGAATCATTGGACTAATATCTATACCTACCACCCTTTTGTCACCACATCGTCGTAAGATAAGTGTTGTTTTAGGTTGATATAGTCACCATGAAAAATCCTTGAAAATCACCTAAGGTACTTGTGATATTGAAATCAAAAGTTTTTGTACCTTAGGTGTTTTGTTCATCAAAACGCTCCCCCTTAACACGTGCTCTGCACATATTAAGTTGGATTATCATTAAATCTTTTTCATCTTTTAGCCAAGTATTATTTAAGTCTCCTTAATCCCATTTTCTCCCCTTATCCAAAATGTTAACCATTAATATTTTGGATATTGAATGGATTAACCGGTCTTTGGGTAAAAATGAAATCGATGTTTGGCCATAGAACATGTTAATGCTCCCCCTTAATTTAATAAGGGATAGTTGTAGTGCTTTAGTATGATATATTTTGAAAGATTTAGAATCTCGTGAGAAATTCTTGAAAAATTATCATACCTTAACACTACAACAAGCCACAAAAGCTGATAAAGTAAAAAGATAACATATTCACAATAATGTACATATGGAGTTGACCTGTAATGAGACGAACCAAAATTAATTGGTTCGTTCCGTGAGCCGATGGTGAGCTCCATATGGTCGTCCACCGACGAATCGTTCTATGCTTCGTAGCAACCGGCGCTTCCTTAGCACTTCCTCAATTTTCCTGATTACATACGAAGATCCTTTTCTGCACTGGGTTGTCCAGGTGTATGTGACTGCCGGAAGAGATAAGTTGGAATTGAGAACCGACAAATCATCTCGAACATTCTTTAGCGTTCCATCACTGAATTTGTGCAGTTCTGAGAATCGCATATATTGCATGACGCCAGTCTGATTTGGATAAAAGATTCCTGCTTCCGGCTTGGTAGTCCCCATGTAAACCTTCTTGTTCTTGTGCAAATTACTGAGTGGAGTCGTATGGGGACGTTCCAGGTTTAGCTTCTTCTGATATCTTTCTACCCCAAGTTGAAAGTCTTCCACCCGGTGTTGAATGACAATTTTCCTGGCGTATTGACGAAAATTTGAACTCAAGGCTATGACAATATCAGGTGATAGATGGTCAACTTTCTCTTGAGCCAAAAGCAACAATAGATCTTCTATGTCTTCAAGTTGAAGGTACTGGAGATCACTTTCGTCAATGCGGTATTCTTTCTCATCGGTACGTTTGAGCAAGATTGCATTTAAGTAATCGTAACCGAAAACCGTCTGAGTAGTTGCCCCAAGGATACTTTTGATTCTGTGAGATGAGACAATAGAAGCACCTTGCTTAGGACGATGGAAGTGATTATAGGCTAACTTCTTCTTTTTGTCCCAGTGAGATATGCCAAGTGAAGCATAGGTGTCATAAAATTTGAGCAGCTTCTTTCTCCATATTGAGTCAGGCACTTTGTCCTATCCATGGAACATTCTCCAAGTTGACAGCCTTGAGCATTGTTAGTGACGTGGCATACTTCTTTGCTCCATTTTCAAGGTATTCAAGATCGTGAGAGACAAAATGCTCGATTGGGATAGTGGCAGAACTAGTGATGACCGTTGGTGTAAGAGGTTGCAATACGGGAGTTTGAATTCCTGTAGTTGTCGCTCTCATTGCTTTTGTAAGCTCATTCAGGTGATATTCTGCTTCATTATGGGTGATCTTTAATGTGTCAAAGAAGTCCACATTTGCAGCTGCCATTTTGATCAGATCCGGGGTCATCGTTGGTTTCCCATGAGAGTACCTTAGAAAAGCCGAGAAGTCGATAGGGTTGTTGAGGAATTGAGTCATCTCCATTACAGTTGCAGTTTCAAATGGATGATGTGGTGCTGCGTTTGTTAGCCAAAGTTGTTCTTGTACCGTATCATCAATGATAAGGGATTCAGCAAATGTCGGTTCTGGAACATTTAAATCTTCAACTTCCATGTCATCATCATGCGGAGCTGTAGATGATGTTGAAGGTTGAGTTTGCGTCACCAGTATATCATCGTGAGGTTCTTCTTCAAGCATTGTTTCGGTCGGTTCTTCTGCTTGCATGTATTCTACAGATTCAATATGAGAATCAGTAGTGAATTCTGGTGCAGTAGATATACCTGAAGCAACCTGCTGAGTTTCTGATACTGTTGTCTCCAGTGGCTTATCTGTGGTGTCAGCAACCGTTTCTGCAATGTCCTCGAGACCTTTCTCGGTTGCCGTTTCATTGTCATCCTTGCTTGTCTCGTCGGCATTTGTACCAGTGTTGTCATTCTTATCACCCTTGTTGACTTCATTACCCTTGTCATTATCGTCATCGTCATCCTGATCATCATCTGTATCCTCGTCCTCGTCCTTATCGTCATCAACATTCTTATCCTTTCCTTGTTCATCCTCTTCATCCTCCTCATCTCCTTCCTTATCCTTATCCTCATTCTCATCATCCTTTTCACCATGTTCCTCGTCATCTTCCTCTTCTAACTCATTCTCATCATCAGACTCAGAGTCGGTAGTGTCTGCAGGATTCTCTTCATCAATTGCTTTGTTGAGATATTGCAGAACTTTGCGTTTGTATTTTGATTTATGAGCTCCCAAGTCTAGCAGACGTTTCTGAAGCAATGTCATGATTTGAAGAGTAGATAGACCATTACCGACAAGATGTGGTAATTGTTGATCAACATAAGACTTGACTTCGCGTCGAATGATCGCGGTCATCTGCTCGTCAATTGACCCGAGAAAAGCAGCATTTTCTTTATCCCGAGTTTTCTTCTCTTTACGAAATGCTTTATGTTGTTCTTTGAGCTTTGACACTTTGTCTGATAGTTTTTGAAGAATGGGCTCATCAGGATGCGTTTCCTTTGGAGGAGTAGCAAACCTTTCTGTCAACGTAGCTATTTGGGTAGCTTGAGCCTCTAGCTGTTGTTGAAGAGACTGGATCAACGGATCATTGATTGTGAGAAAAGGATTTGATGTAGATGAAGCTTGTGGTTCTGTTGGTGGAGGTGTAACCAAAACCGTTAAAGTGGTCGTGGATGATACTGGTTGTACCGGGATAGGTGTTGATGTAGATGCAGTGGTTAGGACGGTGGTTGATACAGGTTGTTCAACTGTAGATGCCGGTGTAGATTCCGTGGTAATGGTGGTGGTTGATACTTGTTGTTCAACAGTTGCGGGTGTGATGGTGGTGGTCGGGACCTCACTGATAATTGGGGTTGAAAGTAGGGAAGTGGTGGTCGATGTAATAGTGCTTATAGGGACATCCACCATTTGTTCGTTTGTTGACGGATCAGTGTTGGTGACTTCAACACCCTCCCCTTCTAAATTGAGATATTTCAAAACATCATCAGAGTTTGAAGTAGATTTACTTTGAAGTTGTGTGTCTGGAATGAAAGTTGCATGAGCATCTTCATTTAGTACCATGTGAGTCGGTTCAGGCAGAGATGTGGTGATATTTGCATCCCGATACATCATACTTGTATCTGTGTCAGCACTGCTCTCACGTTCTTCACTTGGTTCCCGACTTTCAAGTTGAAAGGTAGCAGCATCTTCATACTCATCTTCATAAGTATCTTCTTCGTCGAAGAATTCCGTATCATCATTAGGATTACCAAAATCTGCTAAATCATCAAATACCCTTGAGCCTGATCCACCAAAGGCTTCCTGTCGACTTTGTTGAAGAATAATACGAAGTCTTTTTTCTTCAGAAAGTTGTTGTTGAACAGGATCATTTTGAGCAACACTTGCCTCTTTGCCTTTAGCTTTCCTTGCTTTCTTAGGCCTGCGGAGTGGTACTTCTTCTTCTTGTTCTTCTTCAGTGTGGATCAGCTCATCTTCATCATCTTCATCAACAATTTGCATTTTTCCTGAGCGTTTATCTTTAGGAGCAGCTGGTTGACGCTGTGAAACTCGTTTCTTGCGTTTACCTTTTTGCTTCTCTGAGGGTGGTAAATTTGCCCGCTTGAATTGTGCGTCAATGTCTCGAAGCATTTCTTGGTATTTATCACTCTCCTTGATTCCATCATTAATCATCGTGTCAGGTACTAGTGCAGGAAGTAATGCATACTTTGTGGAATTTGTGTCTGCATTCATTGAGAGAATCACATAATCATCATCTTTCGTGTGATAAAAGAACTTCCCGCGAGTGTCAATGGTTGGGTCATTCTTCATAAAATAGTGGATAATGAGCTTGGTGAATCTCGGGAATGGAAGATGCACGGATTTCTTCTTCGTTCCAGTAATCTGATAACAAAATTCTTGCCAGAGAAGAAGTGCATAATCGACTTTTGATGCAGTATACAATCCCCAAAATAAGTGAGCCTGTGGTGGTCTCATTGCATCGGTGCCCCTAGTTTTACCAGTGAGACACTTGACGATGATGGTGATAATTGCTTTCCAGGGTTGCCCTATGTGTGAAGTGTTAAATTGTGATGGACTGTTAATTTCACCCTCATAATTCATGGCACGAATAACTCGAAGCACTTCATCATTCTTTGGGTTAGCCACAAATTGTTCTCCTTGTGCCAACCTAGGGAGCTTAAACAATTTCCTAAAAATGCTCAAGTTGAGTACCCTTGGTGTTTTGTTCAATTCGAAAGATATGATCTTGTTAGAGAAAGATGCAGTATTCCAGAATTCATGGATGTAGACTTCGGGAACAGATGCAGTACGTCTGAGTGTGTCGCTGATGGGTGATATGTCTAGGATATCCGTGGCTATTTTGAAAGCAGGTAAAATCGGATCAAAATCATCTTGTAATCTAGTGTTGTTCTCAGCATATGGGAGCCTATTACTGAGCGGGACAAGTTCAAGATCACGGACTCGTTGTTCTTCCTCGGTGATTGACATTTTCCTGCTTTGATGACATATTCACAAATGATATACACAACATATGTAGATATATTCAATCTATGCCAATTTTAAACACAGGAAAAATATCATTACACTTATTACCACAACATTCACACATACATCAGATGAACAAGGTCCTTACATATAGCAATGCACTTAGGAAAATGGCATGAATGCCAGTGATAATTTTATTCTAAGGAGATACCGTCCTAGCCTTAGTTCTTACAATATTTGGATTTCTTGGAGGTCATGACCAAAACCTCAGTTGGTTTAGGTTTGATGTCTACTAACACCTCAGTAGGTCTTGGTTTGATTTCAACCAAAACTTCAGTGGGTTTTGATTTAGTTTCAACCACTACGTCAGGAATTGTAGGATTACCCTCAACCCAAAAGATAGTGGGCTTGAACAAAGATGAAGCTTTGTCTGCCATGGCCTGGAAACACAAACCCAAGACATTGAGTAAGTAATTTGTATCTCTTTTGTTTACATAGGAATCAACTTATTAAATAAGATGAACTTCTGTAATAAGAAACCGTTCAAGTATTCTTATGAGATAAAAATTGGCTTATTTCAACAACACTTGGTTTCGTTTAAATGGCCCTAAAGAACTTAAAGCTAAAGAAGGATTAGTGCAAGCTAGGCCAAACTCATGGTATATCCTAAGGCAATAGCATAAGAATAAGAGACCTAATTCCATCGCAATGTAGCAAACCATCGGAATCCTAGCCATACCATCGCAATGAAACAATCATCGGAATCCTAATGAAATACCATCCTATCGCAATATCTAAGGCTATCGCAATCTGTGCATTTCCATCGGAATAACTGAGAAGTCATCGCAATATACCCCATCGCAATACATAGTGCGAATCCATCGCAATGACACATCGGAATGTGCCATCGCAACATGCCATCGCAATGAACCAACGAATGCCATCGCAATGAGCCTGTCGCAACGAACCATCGGAATGACTCGTCGCAACGACCCATCGCAATAGAACCATCGCAATGACTTATCGCAATGAGCATCGCAATGAGTCATCGCAATAACTCATCGCAATAGCCCATCGCAACGAATCATCGAAATGACTCATCGCAATGATAGCATCGCAATGATGTATCACAATCTACATCGAAATCCGTGACAGGGATTCGATCTCATCTTTGACTTCACGATCTGGAGTTTTAGGCAACGTTTTAAGCGATTCTGAGCAAAACCATTGTGTAATAGTGTATCCTTAACAAATCCCAGCACTTAAAATACATGTTCATGGCAAAAATTAAAACCCTAAATCGAAAAACTTGAAACTGTGGTTTCTGTGTTTGATTAATGATGATGAAACATGTTTGACGAAGTTAAATAAGCCATAGATTTATTACCTAGATAATGAAGCAATCAAGAAACAATTAATCAATCTTGAATCAAGATGAAGCTTTGAGTTCCTTAACAATGGCAGAAAAAAGTGTGTTTTGTGTGTGTTGCGAATGACGACGGGAAGGAGGGGGGGTTGGCTTTTGACTTGGTCAAAATTGCTTCAATCCCCTACCATTATTGCAAAGTTGCAAAACTGGTCCCCCTATTTGTAAGTTAAAGTGAAAGTTCAAGTTAACTTAGCTTATAATAAACTCATTCCCAAGCACAAACACAAATACTTGACGCCAAAATGTTAATGACCTATCCAAGATATACTTAATTCACACATGGCACACATAGCGTAACCGAAGATGATGGGTAGCTAATATTTTCTGATAATCCTTTTGAACGACCAAATTTGTTAACTTTAAAGAATTAATATTTGCTCCCCCTTAATCCCTGACCCGTTTTCTATTTAAAGAGCAGTAATCAAAGATATTAGGGACACAACTATTAATGAGGACATTTGCCGATTAAGTGATTGTATAGAACGATTCTGGTGGAAATAAGATTTCTCTTATTTAAACAAGATAAGTGCACTGAAACGTACACGAATTTGTGTTAGACCAAGTTATTAAGTAAACTTGGTCCCTTACAAGGTTTTAAAGTAAAACCTTGCTCGAGAAACTTAATTCCCGTTGTGAGCCAACGTTTTCAAAAGAAATACGTGACTTTAATACGAAAAGCGGGTTGCAGTCAGAAATAACTACAAGCCATAATGGGCATGTTTTAAAACTTGTACAACTTTTATACGGACTCTATTTATGGCGCCGTGTCAATAGTAATCGACATTTCTAAAGCCGTAAATATTACCGTACTAAAAGACATGCCCGAGTTGAAAAGAAAAATATTTTTGGGTTTTCTTGATTTTATATTTTTTATGGATTTTCTTGGTTTTATATTTTTTTATGGTTTTTCTTGATTTTATATTTTTGTATTTTGCTTTTGATGGTTTAAGTATGTACTATAATATACAAGATCACGATCAAAAGGATACTCGAGAATAGTTTACCAGTACTATTCTTCAGACTCTTCTGCCAACTCCTTAAGTGTCGCTGGTGAAAATGATTTCATGCCTAGCTTTTCGATCAAAAACTCGATGCGTGCTCGATCTAAGGCCTTTGTGAATATATCTGCCAGCTGATACTCAGTGTTGACGAAGTATAGTTCGATCACTCCATTTTCCACTTGCTCCTTGATAAAATGGTAGCGGATGTCAATGTGCTTTGCTCGAGAGTGTTGAACATAGTTGCAGCATAGAGCGATTGCACTTTTGTTATCACAGTACATCGGGATTTTGTTGAATCCAAGACCGTAGTCAGTCAATTGTGATCTCATCCAAAGAACTTGAGCACAACAACCGGACATAGCTATGTATTCAGCCTCAGTACTTGATATCGCAACGCTTTTCTGCCTTTTTGATGCCCAACTGATAAGTCTATCTCCAAGGAGTTGCACACTGCCAGAAGTGCTACGTCTGGTATCTTGACACCCGGCATAATCTGCATCTGCATATGAAATTAATACAATAGAAGAATCCTTCGGATACCTCATACCACGATTAAGTGTTCCTTTTAGATACCGAAAGATCCTTTTCACAACATGTAAGTGCTTTTCGGTAGGCCGAGCCTGATACCGGGCACACATGCCTATAGCAAATTGCAAATCAGGCCTGCTAGCAGTCAGATAGAGAAGGGTGCCGATCATTCCACGGTAAAGTTTAGGATCGACAGCTATCCCTTCCTTATCTTCATCTAACTTGGATCTCTCCACCATTGGAGTATCCACGGGGTCACAGTTTTCAAAGTGATATTTCTTTAAGGATTCAAGAGCAAATTTGGATTGATTAATAAAGATGCCTCTGGGATTCTGAGAAATTTGCAACCCTAAGAAAAATGAAATTTTTCCCATCATTGACATCTTAAAGCGTGTGGACATAATTTTCTCAAAACGGTCAGACAAACGTTGATTAGTAGCAGCAAATATTATATCATCAACATAAATTTGTACAAGTATCATGTCGTTGTCCTCCTTGAGAATGAATAATATGGGGTCCACTTTGCCTTTGGAGAAGCCTTTGGAGATGAGATACGTCGATAAGAGATCATACCACGCGCGTGGAGCCTGTTTCAACCCGTAAAGAGCCTTCTTGAGCTTGTACACATGATTAGGATACTCTGAATTGACGAATCCATTCGGCTGGCTTACATAGACATCTTCCCTTAATTCACCATTAAGAAATGCCGTCTTAACATCCATTTGGTAGACGATCATATTCATGTGAGCAGCATAAGCAAGGAATAGTCTAATTGCCTCCAATCGTGCAACAGGAGCAAAGGATTCTTCAAAATCGATACCCAAAGCTTGTTTGTAACCTCTAGCGACCAATCTAGCTTTGTTTTTCAGCACACTACCTAACTCATCGAGCTTAACCTTGTATACCCACAACAGTGTCAAGATTTCAACGTTGCTGGGTAACGGAACTAATTCCCACACTTCAAGACGTTGGAATTCATTGAGTTCCTCTTGCATTTCTTCAATCCATGATGATTTGGTCATGGCTTGTTGCCAGTTTTTAGGTTCAGTGTCTGACAGAAATGCATCAAAATAGCAATATAATGCATGTTCTTGGAGTTGATGGCGTGTTAAGACTGGTCGATCGATGTCACCAATAATATTGCGGATTAGGTGATCCTTTGTCCATTTAGTGTTGTGAGTTTCAATCCGTGGTGGTCGGGAGTGAACGATTGCAGGAGCTTCCTCTGAAGTAGACGCACCCGTAGGGTCATCAGGTATATGTGAACCAAAGAAAGGAAGCTCTTGTAAGTGAGCATATTCCAGATCGTGATCATATAATTCCTCTACAACATCATTAGGAACGAGTGGGGGTGATGATTCAGGTGTTGTTTAAGAATTGGTAGGGGATGGTACATCTTGATCAAGAGTAACAGTAGTTGCCTCGGATGCATTTCCATTATCTTTAGCAACAACTACGGGAATCGGAGCTACTGCTACGGGTACCGAAGAATCATTACTCTGTGGACTAAAGAATTCATCAAACATAGGTTGAAATAACTTATCCCACTCGGACCTTGTTGGTGGTATGAATGATGGAGAAGTAGGGTTGTTGGGAATTAAGCCGGAACTGATTGTACCGGTTCCCATCTCGTGTAATGCGGGTTCAGAGCTGTGTTGCTCAGAAGCCATCGCTGTCAGCTCATCAAAATCGACATCCAAAGTTTCTACAATCTTGCCAAGACGACGGTTATAAATCCGGTAAGCCTTCTTTGCAGGTGAATAGCCAATGAAAATTCCAATATCAGCCTTCGGTTGAAGTTTTCCCAGATTTTCACTATTTGTATTTGGATAGCAAAGTGCACCAAACACATGAAGATAGGAAATATCGGATTTATGTCCATGAAGAAGCTCATTGGTGTTTTACCATGACGTTTGCGAATGATTGAGCGGTTTTGGGTATAACATGCGGTTGCTACTGCTTCTGCCCATAAGAATAAGGGAGCATTCGCATAAATCAACATAGTTCTAGCAGCTTCCATCAGTGTACGGTTACGTCTTTCAACGACACCATTTTGTTGTGGAGTGCGAGCCACAGATGTTTCATGAGAAATACCAACCTTTTCATAATAAGTTCGAAGAGTCTGATTAACGAACTCAGTGCCGTTATCAGTCCGAATGCGGCGAACAGTAGCATTCCGATGGACTTGGATCATTTTTAAGAAGGTAATGATATACTCTGGTGCTTGATCCTTAGATGCTAAAAACTTTACCCATGTAAACCTTGAGAAATCATCCACTATGACGAGGATGTATTTTCTACCACTCACACTAGCTGTACGCATTGGCCCACAAAGATCCATGTGCAAAAGATACATTGGTTCTTGGTTGGTGTCTTCTGCTTTAGGTTTGTAAGATTTCTTGGTGCTTTTCCCCAATGAACATGCGGAACATAAATGATCCTTGTCGAACTTAAGTTTCGGAAGACCACGAACAAGTTCGTTTCTAGCCAAATGGTTAATGGCATCAAAGTTAAGATGAGATAACCGACGATGCCACAACCATGACTTGGTCTTAGATGCTTTGGAGAGTAAGCAAACAGGAGAGGCGTCCATCATGTTTTGAATAGACAAAGTATATAGATTATCCCCTCGAGAACCCTTTAACAAATCATTTCCTGCAAGATCGCGAATGAAGCAAGTATGTTGTCGAAAGGCCACTTCAAGGTTAGAATCGCGGAATTGTCCTACTGAGAATAGATTATGACCAAGTCCCTCTACATAGTAAACCCTTGAAATCATGACATTCCCAATTTGATATTCACCATAACCCATAATCTTTGCAATATGGTCGTTGCCGAATTTTACCGTTCCTAGAAACTTGCTGACGAAATTTTTGAGCATCGAGCGGTCTCCAGTCATATGTTTGGAGCACCCCGAGTCCAAATACCAAAGAATAATTTGGACGACCTGAAAATTTTACCAAACACAGATGATGTATCGGATTCTAATTGTTCTTCTGAGTTAGCAGGTACAGATATAGTTATCTTAGATTTGCTATCAGACAAAACTTTAGGTTTCCAGATTTTCTTACTAGTGATTGGCTTAGATTCTAGTTGTCTAGTATTCTGAGGTACTTTGTGACTGGGGACATTACCACTGGTAGGCACATTAGTGGGGGCAGACCTAGTTAAAGGGCGCTTTTTCCATTTCTTAGTGCTAGTGTTCCTATTTAAAGGACGCTTAGACCTAACTTCCGTGGATGTGATCCTAGTTAAAGGGCACGTAGTTCCATTTGCAGTAAAGGTCCTACCAGTGGGTTTCCATTGCCACCCAACTTGAGTAAATTTCTTACCTGTTGGCTTCCATTCAAGATTGTTCTTAATAGCATGCATTTCATTCACGTGATCAATAAGGCATAAATCATGATGCTTAGAAAACATACATTCGTTACAATTCCAACATTTCGCATTAGAATTCACACTTTGCTTAGGTTTCCACTCATAAAGAGGACCTTTTGTCTTAGCTACATGATTCTTTTTATTTAAAACTGAAACAACGTTCCTAGGGTGCACTTCTACTTTCTTCTTCTCAGTCCTATTAGTTGAAGGCTTGATCCTATCTTTCTTTCCTCGAGATCCTTTAGCCTTAGTGGACACTTTTACTCCTGTAGAAGCCAAGGGAACATTAGTTACAGATTTTAAAGGTGCCTTACTTGATAGTGTCAATGACGGTTTTGCTCTTGGAGTCTTATTGAATGGGGTGACAGCAATGGGTCGAGTAGTGAGTAGTGCAGAACCCGGTTTGCCTATATATTGCAAATATGCTAAGCAATATTGAACACGCTTAATATATTCATGAGCTGTGTAGTAGTAACTGCTTGAGGGATCTAGCGCATACAGATCATCTAAAATATCCCTAACCAGATCTACGTGCTTAGTTGCGTTCTTCATATAGTCATCGTAGGTAACCGGGTTTTTCTTATGGAGCGGATTCTTATAAAGCACTACTGACTTGGTTGTTGGAGCACTAGAGGACGGTGCAGAATTGCTAGCTAAGTTATTAACAACTTCTTGTCGGGTGAAAAGAAGTGTCTCCTTTAACTCGGCCAAAACCATGTTTTTGTCTATGAGCTGAATTTTTAGGTCAGAGGTTTCCTCACATTTCTTGTTCAGTTTGTCAATTAAAGACTTTCGCTCTGTCGCATTAAACGCGAGGTGTTCTTCTATTGAACCAGAAATTTGTGAGTCTCCCTGCCTTACTTGTTCACGCTCTCCTAGTATAGAATTAATTCTAGTTTCTAGGACATGATTGTTAGCCTCTGCAGCCTCTAGTTCCGTTTTTGTTTCTACTAATTCTCTCTTAAGTCTCATCATTTCTTCTTCTAAATTTTGAACCATCTGAATCATCTTGTCACTTGTCTCAACGGAGTTTCCACCATCATTTAGTTTTGAAAGAGTTTCATTTTTAGATTGATTCTCAATTTCAAGAGATATAGAATGTTGTTGAAGCTCGTTAAAACTTTTTGAAAGTGTATTATATGAATCCTGAAGCTTTAAAAATTCAGCGTTGGATTCATGACAAGAATGATTTTCTATAGTATTCACATGTTCATTAGTATTCACAGATTTATGCACATCATCACAAATATTCACAGTAGATGAAATTTCATGAGTATATTGAATAGTAACAACTTGCATCACTTCAAGAGACACCATATGTTCTAAAAAGCAGTCATATTCTGATAAGATCTTTTCCTTTTCAATTAAGTGTTGTTCATAAGCATCATCCATGTCATTGAAAACTTTTTGAACTTCACCAATTTCAAAACTTAAATTACACGCTAGATTATAGACTCCTTGTTTAATATGATTCACAAAAGGAACGATTGCTTCTTCAAACACCGATTTCATGTGTTCGAATGCCCATTCTCCAGCGGTTTGAGCCGTTGAAGTCGTACATTCCAAGATGACCTTGTCAAAATCGGTAAGGTATTGCCCAAGCTCTTCAATATTGAGCCTTACCGTACTAACCGGGGGAAGATTCTTAGGAATTTCCTTTGGTTTGTCCGAGTTGACAAGTGTAGGAATTATAATAAGGCATTCTCTAGTCGGCATGAAAGTGGATGTTTGGAGAGTTTTCTTTTTCATATTAAAACGAGTTCTAAGATCTATTGTGGCATTTTTTGCATTCATTGAAGCATAATCATATTCAGGATATGTCAAAAGTAGTTTTAACTGCTTTTCATCATATGGTGTTATAGAATCACTTGAGAACACTATCGGATTTAATGCCAGACCTAACTTTGTTGCATCATACAGTCGGGGGTTGTGGTTAAGTGCTTGCTTTGCATAACCCGGGTTAGGTGGTAAGTCTATGAGACGCGATAAGTTGAACTCTTTAAATGAATTATGAAACAAATGTACTAGATGTGAAGCAGCATATTGTTTTAAAAGCTTAAGTTCCGTTTCTTTTATTCTGTTAGACGTCTTAATTTCCATTTCAAGCTGTTTGGATTCCAGAATTTCAAAATCTGTTTGAAGTTGTTGAAAATTAGTGACGACTGACTCTTTTTCTTTAAGCTCATTCGAAAGGTTTGCTCTTAAACTTTCAATTTCAAGCAGATTGTCCATTTGAACTTTCCTAAACCTATCAAATTCAGGATTGGTTAAGGTAGTGGACACAGGAGTCATTTCCAAGGTTTTAACCTTGTCCTTATGCAAAGCAAGCTCAGCAGATAAAGTCTGATTAACATTAAGGGTTTCACGGACTGCATTATTCATTTGGCTGAGCAAAGATGCAGGGACCATAACCAAATCAGGTTGAGCAGACGAATTAATAGTCATAGGAGCTTCCGGTTGTGGTTCACTCAAAATCTGAGGACTTGCAATGTTATTGCTATCATTGTTTGTCTCATCGATTGAATTACTAACCACCGGAGGCTCTTCCGAATACTCCGACATTTGCTCAACTTGATGAGGTACAATGCTAGTATCTGTAGCAGTATTTGGTACCTCAGCAATGGTATCAGTCCCATAGAGTGAAAGATTTGCCATGAGAGCTGCTTTGGCGGTGTTAAAATCATCACAATCCGAGTCATATGCATCCAAATCGTCACATTGATAAGCAGCATTGTTGGTGATGACTGTTGTGAGACGATCAGTTTCCGCTACTCCTGGATCTGCAAGGAATGCCAATTCTTCTTCATCAAGCTCACGACCTTGGGCTTGATCATTCACCAGGTAAATCTTCTCCTTAAACCATGTGTCGTCCCTTCTCCTCTTAGGCTGCTTGCATTCTCGGGCCATGTGTCCTTCCGCTTTGCAGTTGTAGCAAATAACCACCTTCATTTTACCATTGCTGTTAGCCCTTGTAGCAGTAGTATTGGATGAACGTGCACCAGCAGTAGACAAATTTGATCTCCCTTGAAGTGGTTGCACCATGACCCTGCCGTCCTGAATTGTTGCCTGTTGTCGAGAGTTAGACGATTTCCTTAACTGATTGTTAGTTGGTGCTGAACCTCGGTAACCTCTTTTGTTCAAAGTTTGACTTAAAAATGCAGACAACAGAGCTAGGATTTCAGTAGGGCTATCTCCTTGTTTAATTTCAGGGACAGGGATGTCATCGTCACAGTATAATGCTGATGCTGGTTGAGCAACAAACTGATTGGTTGGAACACTTTCTTGATGTGAGTAATGATGTTGAGGAGCCTCGAGTTGTGGATAGGTACTAACAGGGTTGGTGGGAGGTTGATACGGTGAATACTGGTGTGAAGCATAAGGTGATGGGTGTGAATCTCCTTGTGATGATGATGTTGCTGGTTGGTGATAAGATGTTGGTGGCGGTGGCAAAATCGAGTACTGTGGAAAGCTTGGTGTTTGATACACAGGTTGATATGAAGATTTGTGTCCTAAAGCAAGCGGAGAGTTGTGATATGATAGTGTAGGATGATTTGCCAATAATGCCATTGGTTCATGATAGGGTCCTTGAGAGATTCGGTTTTGGATCACATGCTTCTCATGTTGTTGTAAGAAAGCATACAGTTGATCTAAGTTGGACTTGTGTAGATCACGAATCATTTTGACATCCGTCACATATTGACTCCATTCAGGGGGTAGTGTGTTCAAAAACTTGGTGTTTAACTGGAATTGTTCAATCTTTAGATTATAGACATTCATGTCATTCATCAGAGTGGTAAAACGCCAGTAAAAATCATGGAGAGTCTCCCCTGGAATGTATTGGAATCTATCAAACAAATCATATAATTGACATTCTCGTTCTTGCTTAGTGAGAGATGTCCCTTGTAGCAAAACCGCAAGTCGATCCCAAAGATCCTTGGCCACTTTATGTTCACTCACCATTCTGAAGATATCGGGTGGAAGGGCTTGAAGAATTGTCTGAACAGCCCTTTCATCGGCATCTGCAATGGCTTTGTTGGCATCGGTTAACTCATGATACTGCCTTGGCCTTGTCACATTGTTGATGGTAACCTCTCCCCAATCTAATGGACCTTTGTCAATTGATTCTAGCATAAGTCGACCACTTTGTTTGCCCATGATGTATGTTCTCATTCGACTTTGCCATGATTCAAATAAGTCTTTGATGAGCAAAGGCGGGCGAGTATCGGTACCCGAAATGATCGATATATCGGTGAGTGAAGTCATAGTTGGCATAAATGAATGTGAATTCATTTTGTGATCCCTTGAATAAGATTATCAAAGATGATCGAACAATGAAATAAAGTTATGAGTTTTTGTGTTGTTAACTAAAAGATATTGTTATCTTGTTGTAGTGTTAGCTTTTGAACGTTTCCAAATTACCAAATTAAATGCCAAATAGAAGAAAATCCACTAAGTATCTAAAACCAGTTCTGTCGCAATGTTCTTTCTGTCGGAATACCTAGATCGGAAAGTCTTACTATCGGAATCAGCTCAGATCGTAATGCTTTTAGATCGCAATGTAACCTTGTAGCAATGATGATGGTATCGGAATGCCTAGATCGCAATGCGATGTCTATCGGAATGCTTCAGATCGCAATAGCTATCGGAATGATCTAGATCGCAAAGTGGCTTACAAAATTTGAGCAGAGTAACGACTTAACACACCTTCCTTATACCCGTCGGAATCTCAGATCGCAATAGCGATCGGAATGATTCAGATCGGAATAAGTAATAAAAATCCAACGATCGCAATGTATAAACCTAACCCTTTCCGATGGTTAAGTTATTGCGATGGAGGCCCAAGTACCGTTTGTACATTCCGATGGATGCTTCTGCTGAAATTTCGGAATGTAGAAAACACACTTTTTTGCACTTTTGATCCAAGAAAACTGAAGTTTTAATGAAAACCAAGATACCAAGAACAGGTTTAAGCCCAAATTCCTATGTTACACTACCTATCACTACGATCAAACGAAATTTTTTTGAAGATTTCGGCCAAAAAGCTAATTTGTACTCTACGAATGTAAAGAATACACAACTCAACACAAAAACAAGCCTTTATCTCATCCCATGCTCTTGATACCAAATGTAGAACAATGATAATCTTGTGAAACAAGGGGGTTGATGTTTTTCTAGAGAGAGAGAGTTAGAGAGAGAAATGAAAGAAAACACATATATTGAAATGAGAGAATAAAACAACCAACACCTCTTTCCATGGTGGAAAGAGGTTTAAATACCCCAAGTCCTTAAAGGACTTGGGCTTCCGGCCCATGAACATGCTCATGGGTCGGGCTATGTAATAAATGACATTAAACTTAACTACGAGCCTATAACTACATTGTTGGAGTGACCGAGACTTTCTAAATGCGTAAAACGTATTTCCAACAAAAAGTAAAATTTCTGACGAAAACGTAAAATTCCTGACGAAAACGTAAAATTTCTGACAAAAACATAAAGTTTCTGACTAAATCGTAAAATTTCTGACGAAAATGTAAAATTCCTGATGAAAACGTAAAATTTCTGAAGAAAACGTAAAACTTTTGACAAAAAGTAATTTTTTTTACGAAAACGTAAAATTCCTGATGGAAACGTAAAATTCCTGATGAAAACGTAAAATTCGTGACGAAAACGTAAAATTTCTGACGAAATCGTAAAATTTCTGATGAAAACGTAAAAATACGGAAGAAAAAGTAAAATTTCTGACGAAAACGTAAAATTCCTGACGAAAACGTAAAATTTCTGACAAAAACGTAAAGTTTCTGACTAAATCGTAAAATTTCTGACGTAAATGTAAAATTCCTGATGAAAACGTAAAACTTCTGACGAACACGTAAATTGTTTTGATGAAAACGTAAAATTTCTGACGAAAACGTAAAAAATACGGATGAAAACTTAAATTTTTTGATGAAAACGTAAATTTACTGACGAAAACGTAAAATTTCTGACGAAAACGTAAGTTTACTGATGAAAACGTAAAGTTATTAACAAAACGTCAAAAAGTAAAAGGCTAACCTCCTAAAAACCCATTTAAAACAAAAAAAACCCAAAAACCCTTTAAACCCAAAATAACCCAAAAAACCCAAACTTTTCCTAAAAACCCATTTACACCCAAACCCATCTAAACCCAAACCCATTTAGACTAAACCCATCTAAACCCAACCTCTTAAAAGACCCATCTAAACCCATACCCATTTAAACCCAAACCCATCTAAGACCCATGACCCAACCCAACCCAACCCAACCCAACCATTTTGCCACCTCTAGTCATTACCCACTAGACGCTCGAGCATTTGATCCATGAAAGGAAGAGGAAAGTGATCTTTTCTCGTGGCATCATTGAGTTTACGATAGTCGATACAAACTCTCCACCCAGTAACGAGACGAGTAAGAATCAACTTGTTGTGTTCATTGGGAACAACGGTTATTCCGCCTTTCTTGGGCACACAATGGACGGGACTTACCTATGGCGAATCCGAAATAGGGTAAATCATGCCGGCATCTAGAAGTTTGATAACCTCTTGTTTGATGACGTTATGAATTCGAGAATTAACCCTTCTTTGGCTTTGGATTGCGGGTTTAAAGTCATCTTCCATGAAAATTTTGTGAGTACAAAAGTTTGGATCAATTCCGCGGATATCGGAAATTTTCCAAGCAATTGCCTTCTTATGATCTTTAAGCACGGTGATAAGGCGAGATTTTTCTTCTTCTTTCAAGTCCTTAGCGATGATGACGGGCGACTTCTTCTTATCTTCAAGGAACACGTACTCGAGATGGGACGGTAATTCCTTAAGCTCTAAATCCGGAGGATTTTTGATGGAAGGCATATTCAAATTCGGTTCATCGATGGCAATATCCTTGGGAGATGATGAATAAATATAGTCCTCATTGAGAAGTTTCTCGATGGTACGAATGTCTTCATCCCAATCGGTGGGAGAATCGTCATATTGTAAGTTCATATCTCCCAAAGTTGCTTCAAATTGTGTCAAAAGGAAATCACTTTCTCCAAATGGAGTTAGTGATGGAGCAAGAGAGGCAACGGTCTCAACATTGGGAAGAGAGGAAAGACTACTTTTACAAGCATCCTTAAAGTGTTCTTCACAAGCCTCATCAAGAACGTCGATACAACTAACACTCTCGTATGAATAAGGCTGTTTAGAAATCTTACCCATGTTGAAAACAATTTGATCGTCACCAAATCTCATGATAAGCTCACCCGCGTCGACATCAATGAGAGTGCGACCGGTCCTAAAAAATGGACGACCAATGATTAATGGAACTCGAGGGTCCATCTCGTAGTCAACGACAACAAAATCCGTCGGGGAGGTGAATTTGTCGACGCCAACGAAAACGTCTTCGGCTATCTCCACCGGATAAGCAACCGTACGGTTAGCTAATTCCAAAGTCATTTGGGTGGGGACTAGCTTGGGGAGAGATAATTGCTTCCAAACGCTTAGAGGCATTAAGTTGATACTAGCACCTAGATCGGCTAGTGCCATGCAATTCTCTACTCCCGGGAAGTTGCAAGGGATTAAGAAGCAACCGGAATCACCAAGTTTGGTTGGTAATTTCCTTAACAGAACCGCGGAGCAGTTCTCGTTAAGTTGGGTATTAGCGATATCAAGAAGCTTTTCCTTGTCACTAAGAAGATCTTTAAACATCTTCGCGAATTTAGGCATGTGAGCGAGAGCCTCAGCGAAGGAGATGTTGAAATTCAATTGTTTAAACATTTTGAGAAAGTTTGAAACTTGAATATCGTCCTTGCTTTTGAGCTTCTCTTTCCTCAACCTTGAGGGATAAGGTATGTCGGATGAAGAGGAAGGCTTTGAAATAGTAGGATCACTCACATCCTTGGGTGGTGGAGGGGTGGAAGTAAGAGGTGGAGGAATAGGAATAGTGGACTCGTTTTCCTTTGTCACAATCACCGGTGTAGGTGTAGGAAGCTCGGGTTCCTTGGTACCTTTTCCACTGCGAGTGGTGATTGATTTCATCTCCCCTCTTGGATTAGCAACGTTGTTACTCGGAAGAGTACCCTAAGAAGAGGGTTGATTACCTTGGAAGAAACCAGCCATCATGTCCCTTAGGTCATTCGTTTGACTACTCAAAGAGTTTCTCATATCCGCTCGAAGATCATTCCCTTGTTTCACCATATCGCCCTTCAAATTAATAATCTGGGTCTGCGGATTCTTCACCAACACATCATTCGTCCGCATGTACGTTTCGACCTCGTGGTTGAAAATGGTGGGTTGCGTAGGAGGAGGTGCTTGATAAGCAGGTGGTTGGTAAGGAGCGGGTTGGTAAACTTGATTAGGATTTTGAGGTGGATATGGTTGTCTTTGAGGTGGTTGGTATGGTGCTCGAGGTTGGTTTTGATTGGTTCGGTTAGGGTTTTGTTGTTGGTTTTGATTGGTTGGAGGAAAACCGGGCGGGGAAAGAAAGTTGTTTGAGCGATAGCTGAGCAAGTTGCGGTCACCTTGAGGACGTGCTTGATAGCCTCTCGGAGGATAGGTGTCGTATGCTGCGTTAACATTCTCACAAAGATAGTCTTGGGTGGAGGTACAAGTAGTGTAAGAGTGAGGACCCCCGCATATTTCACATGGTTGGCTAACAGCATTGACCTGATCGTTTTGAGTGTTGATGCTTTTGGTATTGTTAGCGGTTTGGACAGAAAGCGATTCAATAAGCGAAGTAAGTTTATCAATTCTCTTGTCGTTGTCATTAGTGCTTGCACTAGCGGCATTGGTACGAACACTCTTGGTTTGCACACGAGACTTATTCTCAATAATATCCCAAGCGGCATTAGAAGTCTTAACCAAAAATTACCCCCCGAGGCACTATTTAGTGAATCTTGGTCATTCATGCTTAAACCATTGTAAAAAGTATTAATTTGGTACACTTTGGTAAAACCATGTTGTGGGCACTTTCTTAAAATTTCTTTAAAACGGTCCCAAGATTCACTAAAAGTCTCATCGTACTTTTATTCAAAATTAATAATTGCATTCCGCAAAGCGGTAGTACGAGAGGGTGGGAAAAAGTAGTTTATGAATTTGGTCTCTAAGTCCGTCCACGTAAGAATACTTTGTGGCGGTTCCTTTGCAAGCTAATGCCGGGCTTGTCCCTCTAAAGAGAAGGGAAAAAGTTGTAAACGGATTACCTCTTGTGGGACCCCATTGAATTTGACCGTATTTGTGAGTTGAAGGAACTTTTTGATGTGGTCATGAGGATCGTCAATGGTACGCCCCAAGAATGGTTGAGCAGAGACCATTTGAATGAAGCCGGATTTGAGCTCAAAGTTGTTGGCTGCAATCGCGGGTATGACAATAGCATCATTGTTGCCCTACACATGTGCTTGCAAAAGTTCAATCATCGGGCGATTGTCCGGAAGAGGTTCATTGTTGTTATTATTCATCTCTGGCTGAGGTGGATTATTATTGTTGTTGTGTACACCGGCCATGTCTAAGTTATCGATAGTCTCGGGCTCGGGATAAGACGTTGATCGAGTGCGCATACACCTGCAAAAGAACTAACAAAGCAGAAATCTTTTTGGTTTTTTTATGTTTTTTAATTTTTTTGTATTTTTGAAAATTTTATATTTTTTAGGATTTTTGAAAATTTTTATGAAAAAGTAACGTTCACGGTGAACGGATCCCAAAATCCAATTTCTCACAAAGTTCCAATAATCCTTACGAGAAGAGCCGACAGCGGCGCCATTTGATACAACTGGGCTTTTGTATGGGTTCAATTAAATTCTCGGTATCTTCTCGAATTGATCACGGCTCAAAGTGGAATAGTTGTTCTTGGTTACTAAAAAAGGTTTTGGTTTTCTATGCTACTAAAAAGGTAAATGCGTGAAGTAAATAAAGATAAACTAAAAGCAATTAATAAAAATAAACCTTGAATTAAAATAAAACAGTTAAATACCTAAACTCAGAAAAGTAACTGATTCGGAATATTATTGCTTGATCCGGATATACTAAGCAGAAACCTTTATTCGGAATATATGCTTCATGCGGAATAATTGCTCATTCGGAACATTTGCTTGATTCGGAATGTTTTCTTTGATTCGGAATAAAATACTAAAAAGCTTGATTCGGAATAATTTGGTTTACTCGGAATAAAACTTGACTCGGAATAACTTTGACAAGAACCTTCGTTCGGAATAAAAAACTGATTCGGAATATTTTGAAAAAACTTGATTCGGAATATAGCTACTCATCCGGAATATTGATTATTCCGGATGAACAAACTGATCCGGAATAATTTTAATGAAAACTTTGGTTCGGAATACTCTAACTGATCCGGAATATTAAAACTGATTCGGAATACTAAAAATAAAAGCTTCGTTCGGAATAAAAATCTTTATCCGGAATAACTAATCCAAAACCTTCATTCGGAACATTTTGTTTATTCGGAATAACTTAACTAGAAAGCTTCATCCGGAATATTATGACAAAACCCTTGATCCGGAATATTGTATTGATTCGGAATCTGGGGATCTTGAAGACGCGAAGAACAGGGAGATAAAATAAGAACGAATTTAACCAAAATCCACCAAGTTTTTAACCAAAACTTAAACCAATTTAACCACTAATCATTTACTAATCATAAACATCAAACCAAAACAATAAAAACACAAAACCCACTTACTTTTGAAGATCAAACTCAACAAAATAAAACTAAAAACTTTGAATCACCAAGAAAAGAAAGATAAAGATTAAATGGAAGATGATATTGATTGATTAAGGTTAAGTAAACAAAAGGGAAGATTAAAAACTTACAAGATCTTTGATTCAACAAAAATGAAAAATCACCAACACCTTAATGGTGTTGGTTACCCTACGAAAACAAGAAAGAAGAAAAAACTGGAAAAGAAAAACTAGCTAATGTTTGAGAAGGGATTCCTATTTATAGGTCTTGAAATTGGTTGGTGAGTGGGCTTTCCCCCTTTCTTCTTGTCTTCTTGTCTTTTCAGAAAAGTAGACGTTTTCGATTCTGATTCGGGATTTGTCGATGAATAAATTCAACTCGTCCTTTAATTTCTTCGTTTAATAGACTTGAGTTCTTCGACATATGTAAATCTTCCATCTTTGGTCATTTTCTTCGATAAATCTTCAAATAGGCCCATTGACTTCAAATCTTTTGCATCTCTTGGACAATAGACTTCGTCTTGAGTCTTTTTCTTTGATAAAACCCGTGCAATCCCATGTTTTCTTCAATATTTATCCGGTTGCCTCTGAAAACACAACAAACACACAAACCACGCATAATTCCAAACAAATGACATTAAATATACGCGTTTTGATCTCGTCTTAGCAAGAAATAAGTGGTAAAAGGATGGGTGTTTTCGCACCTATCATATTTCCATGGCAATTCGTCTAGCTCGGCCAACCTTGTTAGCGGAGAGTTTGATATTGTATTTTTTTCACTAAAATACCATGTAGACTAGCGATTGGGGTGTTACGGTGTGCTACAATGAATTTGAGCACTTTTTTAGATAGGAATCGTGAATTACAAAGCGGAATTTTTCTTGATTGGAGGCATTGATGATCGTCAGTGAATGTTTTGATTTTCCATGATGGGTCGTTTTTTATTTTGGAGGCGTGTAGGGACCATTTACACTTTGGTGTATTCCATACCTTTTGACCACATAAGTTTCCTTTATCTGCATTTTTACCCTTCAAATCTGAACTAGAAGGATCCATTGAAGGCCCTGAATCATCTTGACCAACATTCTCCGAAGGCCCTGAATCATCTTGACCAACATTCATAGAAGGACATAACAAAGTACCGTAACAAAAAGCTGTAATCCTGCCAACATCGCACTTCTTGACCCTAATCATTATGCTACTTTGGATGAAATACTTTTTTATGTCTTCATGTATCTCCTGTCTTGATTTATATTCCTTGCTAGCGTATATATTCATAGTTACTTCGTCCCTGCCCTCGTAGTCTCCGTTAATTTTTCTAATCCTTCTCCTCCTTGTACCATACAATTCGTTTATAGTTGGACCATAACTGGCAAAATCGTTCAAGTCAAAGGTTTCAACCATATTATCTACTTCTTAGTCATCTATAACCTAATTTTGAGTATTTTGAATGTGCATATAATGGTCAAAATCAAAATCATGCATGTCCACCTCTTGCATAACCTCTTACATGGGGGTTGTATCTTCTTGTTCAAAATCACTTTCATTACTTGCAATCAAACTATCTACATCCTCCACATCTTCAACATCATGTTCCATATCAACAACCTCTTCATCGACCTCTTCATTCGCACAGTTTCCAGGCTGTTACATAAATAAATCATCCACCGTAAACTCCTCGTCATCCTCTATAACAGAGGGATCATCTGGAGCCGCCTATTGACACAAATCTGCGTCTTGTTCTGCAATGTCAGCAAAGTCTTTTAGGCCTTCCAAAGGCTTATTTCCAGAAAGGTGGGCATGCTCATTCCACTCATCCCCAAAAATACTTACTGGATTTCTAGAATCAATGTTTTGCAACATGGTTGTGTAACTAAAAGGCCCGGTTGATGCTTGACTTTCATTATATACAAACATCCCTACATCATCCTGCCTATCCAGATCAACAGTTGGTAAAACATTTTCATTAATCATCCCAATGTAAACCTCTATTTCTTTGACGTGGCTATTCACGTAGTTCTTTAGTTGTGTTACATTATCCTTGGAATTTAGGGATACCAATCCCTCATCTAAGAATTGACCTGGTATCCTAAAATAAGACTGGACAATACTTACATCATTGAAACCTAAATCACATAAGAACGAATGGTAATCAGCCATAAAAAATCGATCAACAACTACTGAATCATACGAAGCTATTGTCGGCGACTCATATGTCCTTCTAGGCTTTGGTGAAAAGGTTCCACTATAATTGATCTTTAGGGCGAATAACTTCTGATTAATGTCTGTGAAATTAACCGACACATAAACAATCAACAACCACCATAAGATCCTAATTAAACACTATCCTCTACAATTAAACATTAAGTACATGGTACGAAGTATTTGCATGTTGTAAACAAGTACAAAACCAATAAAAACGGCCAAATTAAAGAAAACCTTACCATTAACACAAACAGAAAGGGGGATCTGTGCATTATCTTCTCTAGTAACTCCCATTTGTTGGGTTCCAATTTGTGTTAGATTAATCATTATGCACTCAATACACGATTTAGGGGAAAAATTGAAATACTATTTAGAGTGTTTTATACAATCGAGGGGTTTATTTGCTTATCCACACGTCCATAATATGACACGCTAGTGGCGAAACCTATTCAGGGACGTTTTTTGCATATGCTAAAAGGTGGGGAGATGGGTTGGACCGAAAAATGACGAATATACCATCACGTGCCAGACACGTGAGGGAGTTAACGGCAGAACGTTAGGAAAAGTAAAAAAAGACGACCCGGGGGCATATTTGTAAGGGTAATGAAAGTTTAGGGGCAAGAATTCTTCTAGTTCTCACTCAAGGGCATATTTGTATTTTTTTAAAGTATAAGGACGTTTTTTGAGGTTAACCCATAAATTTTCTATCACTTGAGAAAAACAAATGTAGACCCCCTTTTTTAAACGTTACAAATTTAAAAAAATAAATTAAAAAACCTTTTTTCTTATAAAACACAATTTCACCTCCTTATTTTTCATATATTCTCCCCAAGTTTATAAAAATCTTCTTCTCCCATCAGTGGAATCAAGAAGATATGAAACACACGGTTAAAGTTTCGGCTCAAATCCCACAAAAGTCGAGGGCGAGTAGATGATGCCAATCCCAACTGGATCAGAACCAAAGTTGTCAGAATGCATGGACACACTTTGAAGAAATTCAGTTATGTAGCAGATGTGTTTCTATATCTGAAAATAGCACGAAGGGTAACGATAGGAATAGCGTGGGTTTTTGGAATCAAATTTTGCGTTACTTGCAGAGCAAAACAGGGAAACCCGGTAAAAGAACGTATAAGATAGCGTGGATGAGAAATGAAAGATGATACGCCCTCAAGTGTGTAAGCTTGTTGGAGTGTACAACAACATGATGTGAATGAGAGTAGTGAGTGGAGCCGACGACTAGGTGTAAATAAAAAGAGCATGTGATGACTATCGAGTTGAGTAGAGGTCAAAGTTTAGGTATCGTCATTGTTGGGCAATTTTCAAAAAAATAGTAAAAAATTTATGGGGGTGAGCTTCGCAGGTGGAACGCAAATGATGATTAAGAAAGCCAAAGCAGCAAGACGTCTAAGACATCGAAGTCTGCGGATGTTAGTTCTTTTCTAAGTGTTGGCGACCCTGAGGTTCGACGACTAATCAGCAGGGATAAAGCCAAAGTTGCCGTTGCGAGGAAGAAAAAAGGGTCAATCGTGGAGTTCGTCAACTGCGTCCCAGAAAGTTAAGTTTGATATGTTGATGGTAACCGATATGGTAAATGCAGGCAACGACGAACACCTAGTATTTTTGGACATGAACAAAAAAGAGTTTGAATGTCATAAACACAAGTTGGAAAATCAAGCTCAAAAACTATATCTTGACACCGAGCGTCGGAGAATGGAACAACTTCGAGCACAACGTGAAGACTTAGCATTCTATATGGCTCCCTACGATCACTTGGAAGGGCAAGCACATGCCATGAACAACTCAAGATGGATATTATGAATCGGTGGAATTTGAATTTTTAGTGTTTTTTATATACTCATGTACCGTTTTTAAATTATGTCATTTAAGTTTTTATTTACCCGTGTATCGTATTATATTTCATAAAAAAATGTTTTAATTTATGAACAAGAAAATACAAGTGATAGTTGAAATATGAGGTGAAAATGAGTTTTCTTTTTTAGTAACTTTGAAAAGCATTCTCTCAGTCCCATAATAAGTGTTCACTATGGAATATTCCAAGTGTTTGTTACTAAACTTTGACCACAAATATTTGTATATGTGTCATATAATACTCGATGAAAATTATACAAATGAAAATATTTTTTAAAGCCGAATCTATTCATATGACATTCCTCAAGTATTATATAACACAAATACAAATATTTATGGTCAAAATTTTGTAACAAAGATTTTAAATATTTTAATAGTGAACATTTAATATTAAACGAAAGTAGTAGGGTTTTTTAGGATCGATGAAATTTGGATTTTTAGTTTTTTTTATTTACCGTTGTATCGTTTTTAAATTATGTCATTAAGTTTTTATTTACCCGTGTATCGTATTGTATTTAATAAAAAAGAGTTTTAATTTATGAACAAGAAAATACAAGTGATAGTGGAAAGGTGAGGTGGAAATAAGTTTTTCTTTATTACGTAGTAGTACCTTTGAAAAGTACTCCCTCTGTCCCATAATAAATGTCTACTATTCCAGGTTTTTGTTACTAAAGTTTGACCACAAATATTTGTATATGTGTTATATAATACTCGATGAAAATTATACCAATGAAAATATTTTTTAAAACCGAATATATTCATACGACTTTCGTCAAGTATTATATAACACAAATACAAATATTTATGATCAAAATTTTGTAACAAAGATTTTAAATATTTAATAGTGAACACTTAATATTTATGATTAAAATTTTGGTACTCGTATTATTTATGTCCCCACAGGTTTTTGCGATGCATCAGATTTGTATATATTAGGGATAAGCACGGTGCCGGTCCCGTCCCGAATTAAGGGTACCGATTATTTCTCGAGCATAAATTTATGGTAGCGGTACCGTACCGAACGGAATTCGGGTATCGGTACCGGTACGGGAGTCGGTACCGGTACCGGAAAATTGGGATTTTCCCGTTCTTTTTCGGGAATTTCCCGATTTAAAATCGGTCCCGTCCCGAATTAATGGTCCCGAATTTCTTTCATCGTATTTCGTAGTCCCGATACCGTACCGAACAAGATTCGGGTATCGGAAACCGGTACGGTTCTAGGATTCGGGTCGAAATACTCATCCTAGTATATATATATATCAACATAGTACTATGAGAAACACATGAAAATCTAATAAAACATTTTTCAACCACCGACCTTTACTGTTCGTGAATAGAAAATCCTTCTATGTCAAATTTCATTACTAAAATGTTTTAAATTTGCATATTTAACTCGTTATATTTTTATAGAGTTAGTAACTGTTAAAATTCGTTAAACTATAATTTAGATCAAATTTACTATATATGGGAAGCAGGAGTCAAACCAGGTTTTATAAAGCTGGGGAGTGGCGTCTCTAAAATTCATCGTCACTTCAACGTTACCTCACCATTCTCACTCATTTAAATAATCCACAAAAATCTCACCTTTCTAGGATACTAATAAAAAAAACACACATTCATCTCACCTCCACCTCATCTTTCCAATATCAATTTTATTTAATTTATTCATAAATTTAATTAAAAACGATACAAGCGGGTAAATAAAAACGATACACTGATGAATTAATTTTTTTTATTATACTTTTATTATAAACGTAAACAATACATGGGTAAATAAAAACATAACAATGATATTAAAAACAACACATAGATAAATAAAAATGATACACGCATAATTTAAGAAGGAAAAACCGCGGATAAATTTTCAAAACCTCACAACAATGAAGATAATTAAACCGACACATACACTCAGCTTCATATTTACAAAGGGCGTTATTTGTTACATCCTCGTTAGTTGCTCCAAGATTTGCGTTTTTGTAACATTTGCGATGTTGTAACATCCAACAAACTTACGCACGGCTAACATTATGGGCTTCCATTTCCCGTTTATGTTATCGTATGTTTGTTTCCTTTGATCGTCTAAATGACCCTTCATCATTTGCAAAACCTCGGCCCAAAAACTACGAGTATTTGTTGGGTTACCTGGCACGGCGTTTTCAGCAACAAAGTTCCAAGCGCTACAGAACGCTATTTCTTCGGCGGTGTCCATAGTACCGACACCATTGGAGAAGTGAAAGAGGATGAATTATGTGTTTGAGGAAGAAGATGTGAAAGAAGGTGAATTTTGTGTGTTTTGAAATGGGTTAAATGTGTTAGCAGATTGTTTTGTATGGGCTTAGCCCAAGCTTATACTTAGTCATGTATTAGGTTTGGCCTATGTTGGCATGTACTTATACTTGTATTATGAAATCCTAAGCGGCAATAACAATGATACGTCTTTCATGGTATCAGAGAGAAATCTCGATCCATAAACCCTAACCCTAAAAACACATCTAACGGCGATTTAACAGTCGCAAAATCCCTTCTCCCACCATGACAAACGACAATCCACCGCCACCACCTACACTCACCTTAGTTGAACGCCTTTACGCAGTTCACAACATCAACAGCCTTATACCAGAAAAACTTGATCTCGATGAGGCCAGCTACTCATCGTGGTGTTATTTTTTACGGGGTCATTGCACCAACTTTGGTGTCTTACCACACATCGATGGCACAAAAACAACAGATGATTCTTCTACATCCACTCCAAACGACGAGTGGCTAACCGTTGATTCCATAGTCAAGTCGTGGCTTTTTCTCACTTTTCTCCCAAACTTCCCAAAAGGCTGATTAAAGCAAACCCTACGACGGATAAGGACGCTTGGGATACCATCGAAGCAATCTTTCAAGAAAACAAACGTACACGGACTATCGCTTTAAAAGGCGAACTTCGTGTCATCCAAATGGGTGATCTATCCGCTGATTCATACTTCTCCAAGATCGATTCGATCCTTACATTACTCACTGATCTTGGTTCGACTATAAGTGAAGAAGATGTTGTTACCTACGCCATAAATGGTCTAAGCGAAAAGTATGGCAATCTTTCTGAAATAATGGCTCACAAAGACCCGTTTCCCGACCTTGCTATGATCTCCTCCATGGTTACAACGGAGGAGATGCGTGTTCGCTCGCGACCTACTATATTGTCTCATAACACAACTTCAAGTGCTCCTCAAATATTGTTGGCTGAAAATTCTAATCGAAGGCAGGAGAATCGGACCACTGGGAATCGGGACTCGCGGCCCAACACAAAGACAGAAGTGTGTCGTAACTTTGGTCGTGGGTACTGTCGTTGGGGAACTGAATGTCGGTGTCTTCATGACTCGAACTGGACAAACAATAACTCTCGGCATAATGGAAATAATAGGTCAAGTGCTTCATACAGTGACATGCATAATGGGTCTATTTCTACTCCCTTAGACGTAAAAAGCCAACAACAAAGGCTTAGTCTACTTCAGGCCCAAGCCAATTTATTGGCCCAATATGGAATATCTATACCAACTGGTCAAGGCAGTCTGTTGGGCCCTCGACTTGGTGTTCAACCACGTCCACAAAGGCAGCAGATACCACAAGGGTTTAGCTCGGGTCAGCAGGCTCAGTATGCGGCAACTTTCCAGGGCTCGGGTTCGGGTCAACAGTCGGTTTCGACAGGACATGAGACATTATTGCCACAAGCCTTTAGCACTATGACACTTTAGGATCCCGCTCAAGCAAATTGGAACATGGACACAGGTGCATCCTCTCACATTAACTCATCTGTTAATAACCTTAGTACTATTTTTAATAACAGTTTGTACCCATCCGTCCTTGTTAGTGATGGGAAATCTATTCCCGTTACCAACACGGGCCATAGCACGTTACCAACTCCTTATCGCACCCTTCATTTAAATAATGTCCTCATTACACCCAATATTGTCAAAAATTTAATTTCCGTTCGTCAATTTGTTCGTGAAAATAAATGTACTGTTGAATTTGATGAGTTTGGTTTTTCTGTGAAGGATTTCTGGACCCGTCAAATTCTTCTCCGATGTGATAGCACGGGTGATCTCTATCCAGTCACATCTCCGTCATACCCTCAAGCTTTTCTTGTCAGTCATCAAACGTGGCACCAACGTCTTGGTCATCCGGGGAGTGATGTGTTACGTTCTTTAGTTTCTAATAATTTCATTTCATGTAATAAGACCAAGTCTCCCGTGCTTTGTCATGCTTGTCACCTTGGCAAGCACATGCGACTTCCCTTTTCGGTTTCTGAGACAATTGTTAAGTCTCCTTTTGACATTGTTCATTCTGATTTGTGGACTTCTCCACTAACCAGTGTTTCAGGTATTAAATACTATGTTTTGTTTCTTGATCATTTTTCGCATTATCTATGGGTGTATCCTTTAAAAAATAAGTCTGACGCATTATCTAAATTTATTCACTTTCGTGCCTATGTTAATAACCAGTTTAGTCGTGATATTAAATCCCTGCAATGTGATCATGGCGGCGAATTTAACAACCACGCCTTACACCAATTATTTTCCACCAACGGCATTACTATTCGTTTTTTTTGTCCCAAAACACCACTACAAAATGGAAAATCCGAAAGAATGATACGCAATATTAATAACCTCATCCGAACCCTACTATTACAAGCTCATTTACCACCCACATTTTGGGTTGAAGAACTTCACATGGCTGTCTATCTACTAAATATTTTACCCTCCACTGCCATTCAAAACGAAATACCTCACATTCGCCTTTTCAAGACTACACCCAATTATACGAATCTTCGTGTTTTTTGTGATCTTTGCTACCCACATCTTCACACATGTCATAAACTTGAACCACGGGCCACTCTATCTATTTTTCTTGGATATCCTACCGATCATCGCGGGTATCGGTGTCTTCATCTCAATACGGATAAAATACTCTTATCACGTCATGTGACTTTTGATGAGACGGTTTTCCCGTATGGGTCTTTGACTCCTAACGCCCCGCCCTCATACACCTTTTTAGATACATCCCCTAATCTCATACAACAACACCTTCTAACTAAAGTTACTCATCAATCCTTTACCACCACATCACCACCGATCGCATCCACTACCGTTGAGCCCACCCTGCCGCAATCCACTACCTCTTCTACCACCACCCAACGCCTTCCTACGCAACCCACCACTGTTTCAGCTTATGTTGCACCACCACCCAATCCAAATCCCGTCTCAACTCACCCCATGGTCACTCGCTTTCAAGTTGGATCTAATCGTCCTACTAAACGTTATATGTTCAATGTGTCCACCATTTCACCTCTTCCAAAATCTTATACACATGCTTTTAATGACCCTAATTGGTATCGTGCTATGCTTGATGAATACAATGCTTTAATTAAAAATAATACGTGGGTTCTTGTGCCTCGACCACCGGACGCGAACATTGTTCGTTCCTTGTGACTTTTTAGGCACAAGCACAATGCAGATGTTAGTCTTAATCGCTACAAGTCTCGGCTTGTTGTGAATGGCAGTACTCAACTTGCAGGTATAGATGTGGATGAGACATTTAGTCCGGTCGTTAAGCCGACTACTATTCGTACAGTGCTTAGTCTCGCTATTTCTCGACACTGGCCGATTCATCAGCTTGATGTCAATAATGCCTTTTTTCATGATTCGTTATCTGAGACTGTTTATATGCAGCAGCCTCCTAGTTTTCGGGATCCCAAGTTTCCCGATCATGTTTGTCTTTTGCAAAGGTCTCTTTATGGGCTTAAACAAGCCCATCGGGCTTGGTTTCAGAGGTTTGCAACCTATGCTGTTAGGGTTGGATTTCACCATAGTCGGTGTGACTCTTCACTTTTTATTTACAGACAGGGGTCAAATTCTGCCTACTTACTTTTATATGTTGATGATATTATCTTGACTGCCTCTACTCCAGATTTTCTTCATCGGATTATTGCTTCTCTACATGCCGAGTTCTCCATGACTGATCTTGGTCCTCTGAATTATTTTCTGAGGATTTCTGTGGCTCGTAATACTTCTGGTTTATTTTTATCTCAACAGAAGTATGCCACTGAGGTGCTTGAGCGGGCTGGGATGCTTACTTATAATCCGTGTCGTACCCCTGTTGACACGGATTCCAAGCTTTCTGCTGAGGGTGATCGTGTTCAGGATCTACATTATATCGCAGTCTTGCAGGGACTCTACAATATTTGACTTTTACATGTCCTGATATATCTTATGTTGTTCAGCAGGTTTGTCTTTTCATGCATGATCCCCGAGAGCCTCATTCTCTGTTCTCAAACGGATCTTACGTTATGTTTGTGGTACATTGGCTTATGGTTTACAATTGTATTCATCTACGACCTCTTCGTTGGTTGCTTACTCAGATGCGGATTGGGTTGGTTGCCCCACTACACGCCGGTCTACCTCAGGTTATTGTGTTTTCCTTGGCAATAACCTTCTATCTTGGTTTTCCAAACGACTGGTTACTTTATCTCGCTCCAGTGCTGAGGTTGAGTATCGGGTGTAGCCAATGCGGTTGAGGAAACATGTTGGCTCCGTAATCTTTTACGTGAGCTTTTGTACCATTATCCACGGCTACTCTACTTTATTGTGACAATGTGAGTGCAGTCTACCTTACTTGCAATCCCGTGCAACATCAACGCACGAAGCATATAGAGATTGATATTCACATTGTTCGTGATTTGGTTGCTGCGGGTCATGTGCGTGTCCTACATGTCCCGTCTCGTTATCAGTATGCTGACATTTTTACTAAGGGGTTACCGACTACTTTGTTTGATGAGTTCCGCTCCAGCTTGAGCGTTCGTTCCTCTCCCACTCCAACTGCGGGGGGCTGTTAGCAGATTGTTTTGTATGGGCTTAGCCCAAGCTTATACTTAGTCATGTATTAGGTTTGGCCCATGTTGGCATGTACTTATACTTTTATTATGAAACCCTAAGCGGCAATAACAACGATACGTCTTTCAAGATGGGGGTATTTGTAATTAAATGAAAATGTAATTGGGCCCACATGTTGTGTTTTACGAAGGGTAAGAAACCCACTTTTAGTGGCTTTTTTTCTGGGATACGCAAGGTGGGGTTTATGACAACTCATGCGTGAGTTTTTGTCATGTCAACCCCACGAGTGAGTTTTTTGCACCATTCCGCCAGCCTAAGTAATCGGGTTTACAACAATACAAAAATTAATCTTATATAGCAAGCATTTTATTTTCATGATTATTTAATATATATCGAAAGTGTACTTTTTAAAAGGCATTCTTTATAAAGATAAAGTTATACAATAGGAATGAACTTTTTTAAATGTACCGATTTGATACATATATTTTTAAAGAGTTACTAACGACGAACTTTTATATGTGTTTTAATCTGCATATATGAGTGACGTGTCATGTTATAGATAGTGTCACATATGAGTCTTTCACAAATAACACGTCATTAAAATATGCATAATATACGAAATATGAACTTAACCTCACGCGAACTCATATACCAATAAAGCTCCATCTCTTTTCAAAAGTTTGTTGTAGTGATTTCAAAGTTGTTTAATTTGCAATTAGTAAAAGTTGAACTTACAAATCTTAAATAATAGTCAGATTATTTGTTCAATATCTTGGTTATAGTCATAGTGTTACTAGATTATCTTTCAGAACATTCCAATATACTACAAGCAGTTCTTATTTTTTAGAAATGAGAAGGATATGCATGCAAAAACTTTACACATCATGTTATAATAAAACCCCTTGCTGGGCTATTGATATCTGAACTAAATTTTAATAGGCTTTTGAATATTTCCATTATAAAGTTCGAAACCATTAATGAGAGAATATACTACGTAGTACTGTAGTAGTAATAAACAAAGACTAACACAATACAATTAAATGTAATATTTTATGTACAGTTTATTGATACTTGAATGGAAGTTATCTATAAATGTTTGATTAAAAATTAATTTATGATTCTAGGTTATAAGGTTAGATAGAATGGTAGGTGGAAAACTTACCGAGTTATCATTACTTCATCTTTTTCTCTTTATTCACTCAACCTATTTTTTAACCTTAGTGAAAGTGAAAAATTCATCGTCATATCATACGCAATTAAATACCCAACTCAGGTTACTAATTCGGATAATACCGTTCAATCCGGGTATCAAAGAAGTAAACCCACTCATATATGGCCTGGTTTCCAAACTGATTATCGGTTCAACTAATTCCGGCCATGTCGACGTAGATTTGAAAACATTTATGATTTAAGGTATATCCTTATGTTCTTAACAGTATAATTCTTAATTAAAATAATGATCTTAAGCTAGATTTTTGTTCAAAATAAAAGAATAACCTTTGGAAATGAATATTCTCAAATATATGTCGGACCCAGTTAATATAGTCAAAGATTTAGGAAGATTTAATTAGTTAATATATTGCATTAACATTGTTAATTGTTTGTTGGATAGTGACATGAATTTCAGTGACCTGCCGCCCAATGACACATATTTTACACGCCAAAACTTTGTACCATTTCTTAGAGCACGGGGAATCCTGGGCTACGACGAGACGCCATGGCTACCGCGCAGCAAATAACCATCGCGTAGGGCTCCGTGGGACTACACCATGGCCTCTGCGCTATACCCACCAGCTTTTGCGGCGGAGTTTTTAATATATATTTTTAAATATAACAGTAATAGGTCTGTTGGGCAGTGTTTTTTTTAAAAAAAAAACCCTAAATTCCATTTTTACCCTTTAAGAAAACCTATAAATACCTCCTTATATTACCAAACTTCACACACACTTTCATATATATTTCTAACTCTCATTTCTCCTAAAAAAAAATGGATCCAAATAATGCTAACGATTTCGACGGAATCGATACATACGATCATTATGATGCTTTCTTTCAACCCGAATATGATCGATGTATAATTTTACATAGCATGATTTTGGAAGCTGATAGATCTGAGGTAAACATGAGAGACATGTACGTGGATCCAACATCAACCATTGTTAGAGACTGGCATGAGAGATTTGAGATACATTTGAGGAAGACAAAGGAAATTCGAGATAGGAAAGTGCACAATGATTTCCGAGAAGACTTTGTCGAGCACCTATAGGATGAAGAAGATTAGTTTGTGTTTTTTTATGTCATGTTTAATTTTATGTAATGTTTAAGTTCATGTAACCGCTTTTTAATTTTAATGAATTTTATTTTAATAAATTTTAATTAAAAAAAAATAAAGTAAAATTTCCCACAGTACCAGTTTTCCCACGGCTCAGAGATACCAGTGAAATCTGGTACCGTAGGAAAATCTGGTGTCATAGGAAAAATGCTAACATAACAGCACTTTTTAATCCATACTAAGCCATAACTCACGAATTCTCTGTGCTCTTACTAAAACAGTAGAACTTTTATATATGTGTACTCATAACGCAGTACAACAAATAAATGTACTTTCAAACAAGTTGTACAGATCACATTGAAGTTTTAACACAATTATAATCTTGAAATCTCCAAAAGTGTAAATAGGGAAGAACTCTGATTCAATTAGGGATGAGCTCGGGACCAATCTTGTCTCGAATCCGTCCCGATTTAGTGATCCTGATTTTTTTTCAATCTAAAAAGTAATGTACCGATCCCGTATTAAACGGGATTCGAGAATCGGTACCGGTACGGATATCGGTACCGGTACCGGGAAATCGGGATTTTCTCGTTTTTTCGGAAGTTTCCCGATTTAGTACCGGTCCCCTCCCGAATTAGTTGTCCCGATTTTTTTTCACCTTATTTCGTAATCTTGGTCCCGTACCGAACGGGATTCGGGTATCGGGAATCGGTACGGTTGCGGGAACGGTTCGGGTTAGGATTCGGGATTCAGGTCAAAATACTCATCCCTAGATTCAATGTATGTTTTTATGTCAGACAAACACTTCTTAAAGAATCCTTCAACGTGCCGTCAGGCGATGAGCTCCGATCACAACGGCCTTACATAATTTTAATCTTAAAATCTTCAAAAGTTTAAATAGACGAGAACTTTGATCAATGCATGTCTTTATATCATACAAAATTTTCTTAAAGAACCCGCCAACCTGCCTTTAGACAATGAGCTTCAGTCACAACGGTCTAACACAATTTTAATCTTAAAATCTTCCAAAGTTTAAATAGACGAGAACTTTGATTCAATGCATGTTTTTATGCCAGACAAACTCTTCTTAAAAAATCCGTCAACCTACCTTCAAGCAATGAGCTCCAGTCACATCGATCTAATTAGCCAAATGTTAGGTTAGAATCCTGATAAATTGAATGATGCCATCGAAGCAAGTTTCATTTGGTTTTAATCTAGAAATATATACTATATTACTATGTATGACATATTTAAACATATATGTGGTATCAATAATATTTTTTTTTTTTTGACTAAATGCGCTACAATGCACTTAACTTAAGACTAGCATGACACCTGCGCAAAACACCGGCGGGTACCCGATAACTATTTTTTAGCGAATAAATGTTACATTTTAACTAATCAAATATATATTCAAAGTAAGAAATTAAATCAAATTTAAATAAACTCAATATCATTGAAAAATTTAAAATTTAACAAAAATATATTAAAATGGATGTTAAATTAAAGAGCACGAAATTTTAAAAAAATATGGCGAAATTAGATTATAAAAAAGATAAATAAATAAAAAGATATTTTTTTTTAAAATAAAAGTTTTTAAAATAGTTTGTTACAAATGTAGTTATAAAAGTTGTTATAAAAGTTTGTTTCAAAAAATGAATAGATGAAATTAATTTATCAAATATGATCTAATGGCTTAAATATAAAATTCTTATATTAATTTTTAGCTTAGAGTTAGGTTTGACAATTTTTTAAGATCGGAGTTAGGTTTAGAGTAAAGCTCTTTATATAATAGTATAGATATAGAAGTATAGATAAGCAAGACGATTAACCACACTAGCAAGAACTTGATTATATAACTTGTATTAAGAATCGAGTTGATTTGTTTATACATCATTAGACTCATAGTGGAAAAGTTACTAAACTTTAACCTTAAGTAGAAAAATTATATTCGCGAAATATCTGATATGACATGTATTCTTTTATGACTCGATATCAAACCGTAAAACTATACTTTATGCTCTAAGCCTAATTAAAAGGGGTGGTCATTGGTACGAGTAACATAACCCAATTAAAATACATAACCATTAATGTGTTTTGTCTTGTCAACAGTTGATACAATAGATCAAGTTTTTAAGACTTGATCCATTTAATGCTATCAATGTAAAGATTGGACTATTTACTAACTAAAACTTTTGCAAAAAAATGGTAGTCATTCTAAAAATCATTCCAAAAAGGTATTGCTAAAATGAGAAAAACTACTAAACATAACTTTATAAAATTGTAAAAAAATGTTTAATGACTTTCGACATTATAATTGCTCTTACTGACGAGCAATTTCTCATACATTTTCTTAAAAACATTTGTGAAATCAGAATAAGTGTGTTTTGTCTTGGTTGACCGTACGAAAAGGACACAAGCTGTACAAATGCACGTGTAGCTTATAGCTGGCGCCAATAATACAAGCTTTTAAAGTTTTCCGATACACACTGAAGATAGATAATTAAATACAAACATTGTCTTTTAGGTCATCGTCGGTACGTTTTTTAATCATTTGATCAAACACCTATTTTACACCATATGTTTAATTTAATTTATTTTAAATTAGCTTTGGAATTTTGTTAGTTTCTATACGTGTTTTTCTAATAAAATTTTGATTTGGGTCGACTAGATTTTTGTGTTCGATGAAAAAGAAGAGAAAGTAGCATATTGATGTTATAAGCTGCTCATCAAGTTCTTTGTTTTTGCAATCTAACAAGATCGTAAAATGACACAATCTTCGTGTTTAACTTAAATACAAGGTTGATATGCATACAGTTTGATTATTAAAGGACAAATAACATAAAAAATATACTCATCTTATGTTAAAATTCAATTAAAGGTACTCAATTTTTTTTTTATCAATTTTAGGTACCCATCTTTTTTCTCGTAGCAATGTTGGGACAATAACAAATTTAAAGATTATACATTAACGATCGTTTACTTTATTATTGCATCGTTAGTCCTTTATATTAACGACACTTTATAATAACCTCAAAATTCGTTTTTTATAGTTTTAGACCGTTTTCTATCTTTTTCGTTTGATTTTTACCGTTTTCATTCGGTTTTTAATCGTTTTAGTCCATTTTGTTCGTTTGATTAAAAACAAACGAAAACGGTAAAAATTAGACGAAAAATGTGAAAAACGGTCTAAAACTGAAAAAAAAAACAAATTTTAAGTTTATTATAAAGTGTTATTAATGTAAAGGACTAACGATGCAATATTAAAATAAACGGTTTTTGAAACACTGTATATACGATTTATGCATAAGATAATACTATTAAGACATCCTAACAAAAAAATTTAATAAATTTTCTCAAATTTATATTATATCTATTGCTTATCATAGTCATTTTAACCCCGGTACAAACGTGACGCGACCACTGCTCGTCAACCACAGATAGAAACTACAGAATAACACATAAAATTGCCAAAAAAGGTCGTCAGTCGTCACAGCTTTGCGCGATATGACGATTTTAATACGTGCACTTAAGTTTATAACATATGCGAATTGAGTTTTAGCTTGTTCGCTGAATCTTAAACCTAAAGACAAGCTTATGAGTTCTATTACGTAGCTAAGTGATTAAGCCAAGCCCATTATTAGTCCGAACACTGGTTTTTGCACATTGTAAAAGCCTTTTCACTATATAGAAAAGTTAGAAAAAAAACCCAGCCACAATAACTTAGAACTTAAGAAATAAATATAACCAAAGGTGCAGCATTAACTTGTTATAATACCCGTGCAAATATAAAACAAAATAATAATTATTATGCACTTGTATATTAGAGGAGTTTATTTAAATTGCGCAAAATTAAAAAAAAAATGATTTAAAGCTTTTTAAGCAATGTGAAATATTGTACCATAAGAATTGTTTTTTTATTTTGAATATCATCTTATATCTAAGGCTAATAAAAGTGAAAAATAAGTAATTATAGAGAAATATAAACATCATAGTAGAACTTTGTATTGTGACAAGTAGAAGTACGTAAAAAAAGTTACCGCGGAAGAGAGAAAATTATGCCGGTCAAAAAATATTCCTGTAAATCATCATAGGAATCACAATGTAAAAATGCCTAAACTTATGAAGTTACACAAATTTTTAATCTTATATAATGTGGCATGGGGAAGTTATTAAGATCCTCTTTTCTACCATTGTTTCCTCCTTTAAAATTTGTTTTTTGTTTTTTTATAATTTAGATTTTGTTATATAATTGTGAAACAGAAAATACGAAATTTTAATAGCAAAATTTTAGATGTCAAAACAGTTAATTTGAAAGAAAAACTAATATAAAATTGTTTAAAGAATAAAATAATTGTTGAGGAGGTTTTATAAAAAAAATGGTGTTAGTTTGATGTTATGATTAGAGGGGTTGGTGTTAGTTGAGTGTTATGCTGATGTGGCGCCTGTTTTTAGGTGTTATGTGCTAATACACCTAGCGCTCTTAAAATAACCAGTTGAGAGAGAGAGAGAGAGAGAGAGAGAGAGACATTAATGCAAATAGAAAACGAAGTAGTCGTAACACACTCTATAATCCACACAACCATCCTCTCATGAAATCCGAACCCTACCAACACCTTCCTTAAAAATACCCACTCAACTTATATGCTTTTTAGATATCAACTTTAAACGCACATCTAGGGACACCTCAATCTAAGTGATAATTACACATAAGTTCTTGCATTAAAAGGATATTATCCGCGATAATACGACCCGGAACAAAAGTCGATTGGTTACGGCTAATAATATGATTCAAACTCTTTTTGATGCGGTTTAACATAATTTTGCTAATGCATTTAAACAATACATTGCAACAAGAGATAGGCCTAAAATCACTAACATGGGGGATTTAACCTTAGGAATAAGAATAGCGTGATATTAAGCTTCTTAAGCAGTGTGCCATTAGTAAAATACTCACGGATAGCAATAATAACATCGTCACCAATAATATCCCACGCCTCCTTAAAAAATTTGCAGTATACCCGCCAGGACCCGGAGACTTATCATTACCCATAGAGAACATGGATGTTATAATTTCCTGAGCACTAACCGGGCGAACCATATCAAGAGCAGTAGCATGATCAAGTTGATTATGTATAAGGCCATGCATGTCAACCCCTTGCGTAGTACCAGCTTGGCCAAGGAAAACCTCATAGTGAGATACAAATGACTCAGTCACCTTGTCACTATCATAAGCCGTACCATCAGTAGTCGTAATCACATCAATACGGCTACGACTCACACGAATCTTCACCGCTTTATGAAAATAGGAAGTGTTAAAATGCCATTCCTGCAGACACTGAATTTTTGCCTTTGTTTTCTTCCAAAATAAGCGCCTCATTAAAATAGCTCGACTCATTCGCACGAAGAAAACTATTGAAAGGATCACCATTCAAATCCTTTGAACCTGGTCTAACACCATCCGTAACCGAATAACATTCTCATGTAAATTTCCCTTATCATATAGCAGCTTACGAAAATGTTTCTTAAGAAACTTAAGCTTTTTAACCACTCTATACATATAGAACCCACTGATTTGAACACTCAAGCCCATAGCCACAACCTCCTTAAATTTAGCATGCTTCGTTAGGAAATAAGCGAACTTGAAGGGATTCAGATTTGTCTTAATAGCCGCCGGAATATTAAGCAAAACAAGAGCATGATCAGATATTCTATAAGGCTTAAAGCACGAATGAACACCTCGAAATAAATCAATGAACTCTAAGTTACCAACAATACGATCAATCTTTTTCAAGATGCCATAAGTCCCTTTAGGCTTTTGTGTCCAAGTAAAGTGAAGCCTCGAGTGTTGAATATCCAAAACATTAATTTTAGCTATGCACTCTCTCTGAATTCTCGAATCGAGATGTCCACTTCTGAAGAACCAGCCGTACTCTCATCAAGATAAAGGGATGCATTAAAGTCACCAAGTAAACACTGAGGTCTACCACGAACATAGCTGCTATGCATCTCAAGGTTTCTCCACAACTCATGACGATGAATATACTTGTTATGGGTATAAATAAATGAACAAAAAAATCATTCCTTTCTTACTTCAACAAAATCCAAGTATGGATAGCCCGGACACTTTGCATAATAACTTGAACATCAGCATCATTGTGGTTCCAGCCGATGATAATTCTCGTACCCTTACTACACAAGGTGTCGTTTATGGTCCAATCCCAATGCTTGAAAACATAGGAACACATTTGAACAAGTTTTAAAGACGCCACATGCAATTCTAAAATAGCACAAACCGAAAGATTGGTGTCAAAGATTACCTGTCGAATCTCATTACGTTTAGAGGAGAGATTCACACCCCTTATGTTCCAAGATCTGACACTAATCATGAGACCCATCCTTGGGAGTGCTTGCCCCCACGGTTTCTGTTAAGACCTGTTTATTCCCCTCTGGTTTCTCTAAAATGAGTTCCTCACACACTTCCTCATCACTAACATTAAGAACATTAGTATCATCATGGTCCTCCCATAGCACACTAAAGGAATTCGTGATGACAACATTGTTATCCTTCACATCCACTTATGGTTTAGCCACAGATGGATTAGCCACTGACGATTTAGCCACATATTTGGCTTTAAAACTATAGCCACTTTATTCGGTTGGTTAACTTGTTTCTTAACAGACTTCGAAGTCAACCTTTCTCCGTAGAATGATAGAAGTCAGGTCTCGGTTTGGACAACCCTATACCTGTAACAATTTTAGGATATTTATTTTTTTTCTTTTTCTTCGTAACCTCCGTAAAGACATCATCAACTACCGTACCTTCGGACACACCTTTGGGATGCTTAGGGTACTCCCCATCTGAATGATAAAAAAATTTACATGTAACACATCGTGGTTGTCTCCACTCATACTCGATATCTATAATGACCATTCCCATCACTTCTAGGAATGGCTATGACAATAGATTCCGACAATTCCTCATCGGCAACAACCTCAACTAGAGCACGTGCATACTCTTTCATGTCCTACGAACGAAGGAACATGCTACTTGTATACGTATCAAGCATGATAGGTCGCCTTATCTGTGTTGTAATTAAGCTTAACCCCACCTCAGAGTACCCTACAATAGGAACATGGTGGAGTTTAAGCCACACCAGAGCCTTCTTGATTTCCTCTTTCTTCAGCACTGTATTTGGTGTCCATATTGTTAATGCAAAGCAATGCCTAAAAACATTGTTAGTATTAATTAATCTTTCTTAGTTTTGATCACGACAAATTACAAAGACATTTATTGTCAAACACAATCATAAAAAGAATTATCTAACAAACACTATCATCAAGGTAACAATCATTACACTAACATATCTTAATCATGCTTAGTGGTCATAAAAGTGATTAGCCTTAAAACTCACTTTTGTCAAACATTACAAAAGATTTTTAATAAACTTTATTTTTAAGAAAATGTTGTATTAAAATGAAAATGAAAATTTGAATATGGCATATTCTAAATGCCATAAGAATATCCTTTGAAGGTTTAAACAGCCTCAGATATTTCAAATTCACTAAAAGACAAAAAGGAGCGGGGTCTACGCCGGCGGTACCTTAGCACCTACGGCGGTTCCTTATCGATAAGGAACCGCGGGCTCCAATAAGGTACCACGGCCAGATATAGCCGTTGGATGTTTTGTCCTATAAATAGTGGATCAAATCTGCATTCTCATCAACCCTTTTGGACATCTTCTTCAGCCTTCTTTCTTCTTTCTAATCCTAGTCATTTATAAATGATCACTTAATGTGTTAAGTATGTTTACTCATGATTATCCTCTTGATCTCCTTCTTTACTTTATCCAAAGAGAAGATCACTCACACACTTGTGATGTGATTAAAGATGTAGAATTAATGAAGATCACCTTCTCCTAAAGATCTAGTCATGTTCATCATTTTTTTATTTGTGTCTTGTGTAAATCCAATGTATTTGTGAATACTTGGACTAGTTGTGTTCATCCAAGTTATTTGTGAATACTTGGATTAGAGTTGTGTACATCCATTGCACATGTGTGTGCTTGGATTTATGATGTGTAGATCCAAGATATGTGTGTGTATTTAGATATAATTAGCTGAGTTGTAATTAGTTGTGTTAGTTCTCACTAAACAATAAAGTGATGTGGTTGTGTCTTGTGAGTTCTCACTAAACTATAAAGTGATACGTAGTTGTGTTGTGTGAAGTTCTCACTTAGCTTCAAAGTGAAGAGTCGTGAAGATTGGTTCTAGCTTTGGATTAGAACTCGACATCTAGCCTTGTGTCGAAAAATGGTTAAGTAGGCAACGTTGTGAAGATTGGTTCTACCTTTAGATTAGAACTCTACATCTAGCCTTGTGTCGTAAAAGAGTGAAGTGAGCGACGTTGTGTAGATTGGTCCTAGCTAAGATTAGGTATCGACATTTAGCTTAGTGTCGAAAAATAATATAAGCGACGTTGTAAGGTTTTTTCCGCCAAGAAGGGAGCTTGTGGATATAATGGAAATCTCGAGTAAGGTGTACTCGATGAGTGGAGTAGGAATGAGGATAGAGCTTCGTTGCCGAACCACTATAAATCTTGGTGTCTTCCTACTAGGTTGTTTCTTTCCTTACTCTTTACTTACATTCATTATCACTACACTTACTATACATTGTTAATGCATTAGAATTGAACCTAATCTTTATGCAACTAGCTTTCAAGTAAAAGATAGTTTTGTGCACTTACCTAATTGAAAGAAATTTTAATTAGGAGATAAACCGATGAGAAACTATTCAACCTCCCTTGTAGTTTCTACAATTGGTATCAGAGCGATGGTGACACAAGATCTTTGAAGTATATTGTACTTTAAAACTTGGATCGATCTATTGTCTCCTTAAATTAGAAGGTTAAGTTGTACTAAAGTTTTTCTTTGGTAAAAACTATTTTTATGTTGAAAATAAGCCTTTTAAAATGTTAATATTGCATATTACTTAAATTAGTAGTATTAATGCATTTTAGATTTACTCTTGAAATGTATCTACTAGTTTGCATCTTTTTATGTGTAGGTACTCATGAAGATAAATCATTCTATTGATTGTGGATTGAGTTACTTACACTTGTAGAAGACTCATATTCTTGATTTCCAACATCATTGAATGATGATATCAAGATGGATAGAAGTGATACTAGTCTTTGAAGACTTAGTAGTTACTATTAGTCATAGTTGGGCTTTGCATCGATTCCTTAAAAGCTTGGAATGCAATTTGTGGTCAAGGTACGCTTTAGTTCTTCCACACGCCCTATTGATCATTCTTTTGATCATTAATTGACTATAAGCTTGTTCTTGGCATCCTTGCCTTGACATTTATTTGTGGTTTGTGATTCTTTTCTTTTTCCCTCTCAAACCTTCATTCCTTAGATACTTGACTCACTATGGAGATGTAGGGTGAGTTAGTAGAAGCTTAAAGTATCAAGCATGATTTCCATGGTTTGCACCCTTACGGTTAGTAGGCCCTATATCATGTGTAACTTGTGCAATTAAGCTCATCTCTAGGATGATTAGTAAGTCCCTTGAGATACCAAACTATTTCATTAAGTTGTAGGTGGATTTTACACATTTGGAATTAAAATATTCCAAGGATATTGTTATTGTTAATTCTAGCAATAATTATCCGATCATGTGGGAGAGAAAGTGAATCTATACTTTGCTCATATTTTGAAATAGAATAAGACTACTCTTGAAAATGATCTTATTCTATGCATCAAAATTGCTTGGTTTAATTCATTACCAAAGCCGTTTAGACTATCGCTGGAAAGGCACGTCTTAAACCACTATATATGACACAAGCTCTTCACATCATCAATTTGAAGAATGTCATTTGTGCTTTGAGCAATGTCCTTGGTCTTGATTCACTTTTCTTGACTCCTCTCCCTTTGCCTTTTTTCTACGAGTAGTCGTTCATTCGTTTCGATATTTTCCTATCTCGATTCAACTCGTAATCCTTCAACAAGGCATTATTACCTAGTGTTGTGGTGGTCCAATGATATCCTAAAAGGTTTAAGATATATTTTTAAGTTATTTAAAAATTTTGGTTTTCAAAAATTCATCGTTTTTCTTTGATAAAAACCTGCCTCTGTAGGCGGTTCTTTATCTGGGCGGCTCAGTGGCGCGGTTCCTTATCCATATGAAACCGCGGGCTAATACGTGTTTTATAGTGAAGTTCGTTCTCTCGATTCTTGACAAATTGAAAGGCCTAACAATCTAGTGTTTTTAATTGTTCTTGGTTGGTTACGGTTTTTTTGATATTCTATTGCTAATTCAAACAAAGCTATTTAAAAATGAAAAAATATTAACCTACGTATATGTAAAACAAATTGCAATTACCAAGTTTTTATTCAAACACAATTAAAAGTACCAAATATAAAACTACAAGGACTAAAAATGTAAATTCTAGGAAAATTAAATGCTTGAAATATAAATCCTAACAACTTAAAGGACTAAAAATGCAAGAAAGTTAACTAGAGGGACTAAACTTGTAAAAGTAACAACTAACTAACTAAATTGTAACTAACTAACAAAATTAACAAACTGCAATTAACAACTTTCCAAAACAGAAGGACCTACTTATGCAAATTCCAGAAAATTAGGGAAGTTAGCTAAAGATTAAAACTGTTTAAACCTTGGAGGACCTAAAAGCAATTTTTGAAAATGTTTAAACCAAAAACGGGCTTATCACTTGAATAAGCTGGAACTGGCTTATTTCTGAACCAAAATTAATGAGACAACTTGCAAACAACTTCTAATTCAAATTAAGAAACATGTATTCAAGGAATTTGTCTAAAAGTCAAAGATAAGCAAAAGAGTGCTTATTAATAAGCTCAAAATAAGCTACAGAAAAATCCAAACATCCACAACTTAATTTTTGTAAAGAAAATGAATAAGCACTTGATTTAAAGCAGGGGAAATCAAACTAGAACAAATTTCATCCACTAATAAGCTAGAAATCCGAAAATAAGCTCAAATGAGCTTATGTTGACCAAACGTTGACCAAATTTATGAAAAAGCTCAAAATCTCAAAACTTGATATTCAACCCTTTCTAAACTGATTTGTGAAAGAAAATAAGGACTTTTATGAAGTGGATAACGAGAACTGGCAAAACAGTGGTTCCAAAAACTTCAAAACTTCACAGAAAAATGCACTTGCTTGTGCTGAAATAAAAAGCTGATTCCTAGCTTATCTATGAATACTGTAGAAAATCCTTATGAACACTGAAACTTTAAATGTTGTTTGAGATATAGAAAAAGGTTTGAGGTGAAATGGTTAACTAATAAAGGTGTACTAATGATTTGAAAGTAGCAAGTTCTAAATGAGCTAGTTAAGAAAACTGATGCCAAAAGTTTGAAAACTCAAAAGTGAACTAGAGGACTTAAGAGTGGAAAATAACAGTCAAAATGTGCTACACTAGATCACATTCAACAACAACAAGCTAGAAATCCAACTAATAACAACTGAATCAACAAGAGAATCACAATGATCATCTATAAAACTGATTGCCAAACACCCTATCTGATCTTTTGTAGAGTTTTTATGAAAGTTTATTAAACACAAGTGAACACTGAGCAAAAGGCTATAGTAATCTCAAATGAGCAAGTAGAATGCAATGTTTATAAGCAAACAACTAGAGCTAAACACCACAAGAACTCAAAATGAATGGCTAAGCCTATGAAAACTGCAATAAGATCAATTATCAAGCTATGAATGCTAAAACAGATTACACTAAGGCTACACCAGTTCTACAATCAATCACAAGCAACTAATCAACTATTATCATGCACTCAAATCAGTTTTACACTAAGAATTGAACATGGCAAGTACAATTGAGAGGAATTATAAAAACAGAAGCGAATGCACCAATTGTAGTTAGCCTTTGAGTAGAAGAGGAGCGCTGAGCTCTCTTGTACTAGTGATACCACCACCTATCACTAGTATCCACTAATATCAACAATCAACAGCTACAAAAATCATCTACAATCTTCAAATTCATCAAAATTCTTCAATGAACAATGGCAATAATGAAAACTTGATCAAGCAGCAACAATTCTTCACAAATTTCAGTTATGATCAATGGTTGATCATAACAAACATCAACAGCAACAATTGAATCCAATAACAGCAAGAAAGTAGCAGGAATGGTAAGAACAGTATTTGGCGGGAAAACTTGAATTTGAAATTTTATTGAAGAATTCAGTTACAAATGGTAGTTACAAGCTAACAAACTAATTAACCAACTCAAGAGTGTGTCAAACTCTTGAGAGGTTAGGTAGAATGAGGGAAAAGTGAAAAGGAAATTTAAGGAACTAGGTGTTTTGCAAAAATTAACTACTCCTGAAAATGAAGAACAATCTAAGTATTTATAGGCTAGACTTGAGAGTTTGTTGGAGATGTGACGTGTTCGGGCCAATCACAGCTTGACACGTGGAGGAATTCTGCAAACCCACTTTGAAGGTGATGAACTCATTTGGGTGTTTTTGATCCATTGGATAATATGCTAATTAAGTTGCACCATTGGATTCCTCTCTTCAAGACGAGCAAGATTGGTGTTTTGATTTTCTTCTGAAATGCATTCTATCAAAAACGCGATCTGGAAATATTTCTTGTGAAGGAGAAGGACACGTGGCATCTTCTTATTGGTGGAGAAAATGTCACACGGATCACACTGTACAGATCCTGTATTAAATGAAGGCGGCGGAAGTGGGTAATTAATACTCAATCCGTGTGAAGTGAATCCCTGCTTCTCATTGGTTCTCTTCCTTTTGACATGGATTGATCTTTATTAACTTTCCAAACTTGGCAGAATAAGCCCCTTAACTTGGCAGAATAAGCCCCTTAACTTGGCAGATTTCTCTTTAAGGCTAGAAACTTCATTCCTTTGACAATTTTGGCCCTTCAACTTTGATTCTTCAACAAAATGACCCTTTGACTTGATTGACTTTGTAGTTTGACCAGGTTTGACTTGGATCTTGACTTTGCAGTATTTGCACTTTAAGTCCCTCAACTTTCAAGACTTGTCAAGATAGGTCCTTGAGCTTTGAAAACTTGTCACTTGTGATCCTTCCTTGTCTTTTTCATCCTTTTGAGCTTGGTTTTTCCTTGTTTGCTTGAAATTGTATCCTTTTACCTACATAAGATCACACAAACACAAACATACCACATAACACTGCTTTTTACAATATAAAAGGGTATTTTGCTTCGTGTTTTAGGGTTATTTGTTGATAAAAGGATATGAGTTTAAGCTCATATCATGGGCAGTAGCTTTTGTCAGAGCGCCAGTTTTATTAAAAAATCTTTTTCAAACTAGACCCTCTCTCTCCTTCACACACAGCAGACGTTTTTTCTTTGTTTTTCCACCATTGTTGAAGCTTCAAAAACCTTCAATCACTCAAATTAATTGATTCTAATTCGTGGGTTTCACTCATCCATCATCCAAGATCAATTAATTGTAATTTATCTCTTTCAATTTCATCTAATTTGTTCTATGGTTCATACATTCATAATTGGGGTTTTTAAAATTGACATTGATCGGAGCCTTACTAGGAATAAGAGTTGACATAGTATTGTTACTATGATTCCTTAGGTTCATATTCATAGAGATTTCACTAAAACCCACTTGTAGAACAAATCCGAATTTTGACTAAATATTTTGGTTGATTGATGGAATTGATATGAACCCATGAACAAGTTGGTAATGGGATTGTTAAATGCTTACCTAAAAACCTTGTTTTTGAAAAACCAATGTTCTAGTTCATTGTTGATTTTGCATAGTTCATATGTTTTTATCAATGGTGAAATGGTTACATTGTGAACATGAGAATGACAAGGATTAATCCTTTGTCTGTCAAGTTATTGATGAAACACATTTTCATCTTTTGAAAATTTGATTTTTAATTTTTCATATGAGTGATTGGAGAAATATCTTAGTTTGTTGTATTTAGGTACTAATCATGCCTTCGGAATACCAACAAGACCACCAATACACTAGACAATACATGCCAAACCTTTTCGAGATGTGTGCTTCACCTCAACTTACAAACACCTTTTCCTCACTCCAATAACGTTGTTTTCATGAGGGTAGAGTTGTCGAAGAGGATATTGAGGGATATATATATACTCGATCAATGTTCGGACAAATTGGGTTTTATTGTTTGTTGGACATCAAAGAGGATATATATCCCGAATTTCTTCTAGAGTTCTTTAGCACATACTCTCTCATTTATGATGATGATAAAGTATATGTTAGGTTCATCCTTGAAGGTCGACTCATTAAACTCTCTTTTGAAGACTTTGGTCAAGCTCTTCATGTTCCATTTGTGGGCACTGGTCGATTTACTGATAAATGGAAACTTGATTATCTTTTTGAACCATTCGACTGTGCTCCAAATGAAAGTGAATAGATTGACCTTGACTTCATTCTTGATGTCATTTGTAAAGAGCGTAGTGGAAACGTTGTAAGAAGCCTCCACTCTACCAAGCGTCAAGTAAAACGCTATGAGGTTCTTTTAAGCGACCTAAATGATTGTATGGTTCGTTGGGCCGACATCCTTAGGGTGAATGTATTTTGTCTTGGCGGAAACCAGGATCATATTACGGCGTGTATGGCGCACATGTTATGTTGCATCGCTACCGACACCAAGTACAATCTCGCATACTATATCGCTTGACAAATCACCTATGCTCTTTCCAAACCCAAAACAAATCTTACCTATGACATGCTCCTTACTTGCCTTCTTAAGAAGGTTGGTGAATATTATCCCGACATCAACATTTCTCGCTTTTTTCGGTCAAAAGTGTTATGCTACCTATTCAAAAGGTACAACCACAAAAATCTAGAAGTGATCGAGAAAGTCTGATCTACAAGATTCCGATGATGAGGACTTTGATATGTCACCAAGTGATGGTGGTGGCATAGGCACACGTGCTCATGTTGGATCTTCGAGTAACTCCCACCCATCCATGGACTCTTTCATGGAAGGGTTAGAAGAAATCATCCCTCCTTCTCACTAGTGGACTTCCCAAAAACTTCAGTCTTGCGGATGTCTAACGAGATAATCTTAAAACACAAGGTGAGTTGTATGATCATCGAGTGGAGTCAAGAGGATCGTTCAAGAACATAGCCAAATTGATCAAGGGACTTGGCAATATGAAGAAATGAAGCATTGTTTCATCAAGGTTTACATGTTTGAAAACGTGTTTGAATTGTTAATTTTTTTTATGGTTGTCTACTAATACCTTATGTTTGGATTATTAGTATTTTAATCCTAATAGTTGCATTGCTTTATGCATATTATGTGTTTTTTAGCCTCCTAGATTTTGACTTATAGTTAACTTTGGCTTGATATTTACCTTTGTGAAATCTGGGCTGACCAAAGTTTTTGGAAGTACACTTTTCTGCCACCACTGGACGCGGTTCCATATCGAACCCGCGGTTCTTTAGCTATAAAGAACCGCGCACCTACGTAAGGAACCGCCTGTTCCTGTTTTGATAGAATCTTTGCTTTACACTATTTTCCTTAATCTGTGTAAAACTTTGATAAAATTTTTGAAAATCCTGCACTTTCCTAAACTAGGGTACCTAATTTCATTATTCACCTAAAATGATTTTAACCCATTACTAGTTTGGATCATTCCATTCTCTTCTTAAACCCTCTCATGTTGATTGTGTTCTTCATCCCTTCAAGTCTTCTCTAAACCTTAACACATAACCATGGTGTCTACTAGAACATCCACTTCTTTCAAAACCTCTTCCTCAAAAAGAAGCCTCAAAATTAAAATCAAGATACCCAACATTGGTTCTTCATCTTTTCACACTCCCAAAAATGAGATCTCTCCCATTCTCATTTCATCATCACCTTCACCACCTCTTGCTCCATACAAGACAAACTTAACCCATGGTACTAACCATTCTCATGGTTCTACCTCCTCTTCATTCCAATCAAGAATGAATGAGCTTTCTTCACCTTTCACCCCTAGTCCTCCTTTGGATGGGATTTCTCAACGTCAACCTCTACAGAGTATCCCCTTTGTACTTGAGCCTTTGATCACCTCTCCTTTCACTCCACCAAACTCTCCCATCACACCCTTGGACACCATGCCTCCACCACCTCCTCCACCCTCTAACTCTAATGCTCCTATTTTGGGCATTCATATCCCTCACTTCATGGGTGATCCTTACTTCTTTGGGTTCTTAGAAGCTCATGGTGCAAATTGCCCATGTTGTCTCTATAATAACTACATCATTCAAAACCTAAGGATGGAGATGCTTGGCCTTCATAGAAGGTTGCATGATTTCTTGCTTGTCTTTTTCTCCATGCCTCATCCTAGGAGATGAATGATGGTTTTCAAATTAACATGCTTTTTTAAAAGAAGGTCAAGCCAAAGAGAACTATGAACTCAGGACCTAGTTGTTAGCTATCTTTGTAGTAGTTAATTGTCTTTTTAATTTTTATATTTCCTTTCCTTTCCCTCATGATTTTCTCATGTGGATGATTTATGGATTTAGTTTTTATGTGCTTTAATATATGTGATCACATTAAACAACTTCAATTAATTTAAAATTGAACCTAAATCTATTACAACCTCTAAAAACTTGACTTAAAATTGGACCAAAATTTTATTTAAATATTTTGTCACCCTTTGTCAAGACATTCTTTGTGAATGTGTTGCTTTTGTGCAACCCTAGCATACTCTAGTGCTAAAAGAGGTAAAAATCCAAGATTTGCAAATTTTTGAAAAAGTCTTATCTTTCTCCAAAACTTTAAAAAATCTGGTTTTGCAGTCCACTGGACGCGGTTCTCAAGCCTCTAGGCGGTTCAATATCAATATGGAACCGCAGGCTTCTTTAAAGAACTACGCCCAGTAAAGCTGATTTTGGCTTATTTTTGGTCTTTCTTCTTTGACCACTGTTTTGGTTAAGATTCTTTGTTTACCCAATTTGGCTAAACATTCTCTAAAACCTTTGTTTTTCATTTCAAATCTTTGCCTTGTCTATTTTCTTAAAATTATTCTCTTTTGGGAGTTCTTTCCTTCATCCCTCATAATGCCTAATTCTTCCTTTTCTAACCTTGATATTTCTTTGTCACAAACTTCTCAACCTAAAGCTTCTTCTTCTAAGCTTTCAAAGAAACCGAAAATCTCGGTTAAACCCATTTGGATAAAAAAGAACAAGAATCCTCATGATTCTTCTTCTCCAAAATCCTCCAAGAATTCCTCTTTCTCTCCGATTCAATATTGGAATGAGACTTACTCTATAAATCCAATTACCGGAGAAAAAGAAATTCTTCCACCACCACCTAAACCTTTCAACTCTCCTCAACTCAATGACCTATCTTCTTTCCCTAACCTCACTAGGCATTGTGAAAACATCTCTTATCCATTATCTCCCTCCCCACCAACCTCTAATCTTGATGGACCTCCCCCATCTAACGACTTTGTTTTGCATCATGGTTCCTCGTGTGCTTGTTGTCGTTTTCAACAAATTGAACTTGCTCATATATATGACAAGCTAAATTTTCTTGAATTCCTCCTCACTCGACCTCCTCTCAAATTTTTCGTTCCCGTGAACAAAACTTCGAATGATGCTTCGTCGTCTTTCTTTTCCAACTAAGGCACCTTTTGTACTTTAGTTGTTTGAGTCACTAAATTTTTAGCAATCTTGTAAGATTATCACTATTAGAGTAGCTTATGCTTTGTGGTCTATTTTCCATTTTTTTTGTTTTGAATATTCATATTGTGTGTATGAATATTTATCTTGTATGTTATTTCATATTTTTGTAATATGAATGTTATATGTGTTATCTTTCCCTCTAATTCTATTTCACACATTTGTTAAGGAGTTGATCATGATTAAAACTTAAAATTAATTATGGGTGATTTCATAAATTCTAAATTTTAACCCATTGACATTTTAAATCATCTTTGATTGGTTTGGATGTTTATTTTCTTCCTTTATTCCACCAATTGAACTATGATGTTGTCAATACACACTCTTTGGACATACTTAGCAAATGCTTGCTTCTAATTTGAGATTTATTTTCCTTCTCCCTCTCAAGTTAGTTAGTAAGTAGTGCACATATATACATTGGTGTTTCTTTTCTTTCTTCTAACCTTTGTGTAGCATGTCACCTTAGCTCATTGACTTGGTTCCCCAAGCAAGGGGAATAAGCACCAAGGGGGAGCTACTAGCAAAAGTAGGGTTCTTTTCTTCTTCAAAGACTTGTGCTAACCTTTTTACTTCGACAAAGGGGGAGAAATGATAGTGATAAACTCGTTAATAATTCGAATAAACTTGTATTTTACATAAATGAGTTTATAATTTATCGTAATCAAAAAGGGGGAGATTGTTAATGCAAAGCAATGCCTAAGAACATTGTTAGTATTAATTAATCTTTCTTAGTTTTGATCATGAAAAATTACAAAGACATTTATTGTCAAACACAATCATAAAACGAATTATCTAACGAACACTATCATCAAGGTAACAATCATTACACTAACATATCTTAATCATACTTAGTGATCATAAAAGTGATTAGCCTTAAAACTCACTTTTGTCAAACATTACAAAAGATTTTTAATAAACTTTATTTTTAAGAAAATGTTTTATTAAAATGAAAATGCATATTTAAATATGGCATATTCCAAATGCTATAAGAATATCCTTTGAAGGTTTAAACAGCCTCAGATATTTCAAATTCACTAAAAGACAAAAAAAGAGCGGAGTCTACGTCGGCGGTACCTTAGCACCTACGGCGGTTCCTTATCTATAAGGAACCGCGGGCTACAATAAGGAACCGCGGCCAGATATAGCCGTTAGATGTTTTGTCCTATAAATAGTGGATCAAATATGCATTCTCATCAACCCTTTTTGGACATCTTCTTCAGCCTTCTTTCTCCTTTCTAATCCTAGTCATTTGTAAATGATCACTTAATGTGTTAAGTATGTTTACTCATGATTATCCTCTTGATCTCCTTCTTTACCTTGTCTAAAGAGAAGATCACTCACACACTTGTGATGTGATTAAAGATGTAGCATTGATGAAGATCACTTTCTCCTAAAAATCTAGTCATGTTCATCATTTGTTTATTTATGTCTTGTGTAATACCAATGTATTTGTGAATACTTGGACTAGTTGTGTTCATCCAAGTTATTTGTGAATACTTGGATTAGAGTTGTGTACATCCATTGCACATGTGTGTGCTTAGATTTATGTTGTGTAGATCCAAGCTACATGTGTGTACTTGGATATGATTAGTTGAGTTGTAATTAGTTGTGTTAGTTCTCACTAAATTATAAAGTGATGTGGTTGTGTCTTGTGAGTTCTCACTAAACTATAAAGTGATATGTAGTTGTGTTGTGTGAAGTTCTCACTTAGCTTCAAAGTGAAGAGTCGTGAAGATTGGTTCTAGCTTTGGATTAGAACTCGACATCTAGCCTTGTGTCGGAAAATGGTGAAGTAGGAAACGTTGTGAAGATTGGTTCTACCTTTTGATTATAACTCGACATCTAGCCTTGTGTCGTAAAAGAGTGAAGTGAGCGACGTTGTGTAGATTGGTCCTAGCTAAGATTAGGTCTCGACATTTAGCTTAGTGTCAGAAAATAATATAAGCGACGTTGTAAGGTTTTCTCCGCCAAGAAGGGAGCTTGTGGATAAAGTGGAAATCTCGAGTAAGGTGTACTCGATGAGTGGAGTAGGAACGAGGATAGAGCCATGTTGCCGAACCACTATAAATCTTGGTGTCTTCCTACTAGGTTGTTTCTTTCCTTACTCTTTACTTAAATTCATTATCACTACACTTACTATACATTGTTAATGCATTAGAATTGAACCTAATTAGTATACAACTAGCTTTCAAGTAAAAGATAGTTTAATGCACTCACCTAATTGAAAGAAATTTTAAGTAGGAGATAAACCGATGAGAAACTATTCAACCCCCCTTCTAGTTTCTACACATATATTCAAGAAAAATGGAACTAGTCGAATCAACCACGGTCCAACATCAAGAACTTGCTCTAACCTTCTTTTGTCTCGAATTGAAACAAAAAGAAATCCTCTTCCAACATAACCCTTTTCAAACCAAATTTGGCCCAAGTATTCTTTTCATAATTCTCCACGAGTGCAAATGCCAAACGCTTCCCTATGAAATACCCAAACAGCGTGTTATTAAATCGTGCCCTAATTTCATCAACAACATCCATAGGAAGAGCAACACGGGGCCCCTCAACCTGCTTAACATTCCTTAAATCTTGAAGCTTAACAGTACGCTTAGCAGACACACTCTAAACATTTTGTGTACATCTGCAAATGATGGCCCCTTCTCATGCCCACAAACATTCTTAGGAACCCCATCCATATCAGTAGACTTAGGATTATATCCTTCAGAATTCAACATAGCAATGATCATTAAAATCATTAACTAAAGATTTTGTACCATTACCCGATTCCGCCAATCCCATCTTTCTCTATTAATAAATAAAACCAATAAAATAAAGCCATGATACAAGAGATTTTGTATCAATTAAAGTTCGTTTTCTCGGTGTCTAATCGAATTGATCTCTGGTTAATTGTGCGACTCAGTTGTTCTTGGTGAATAAAATAAAGGGGTGTCGTTGTTTAAAACTAATGAAAAGATAAAAACTTGAAACAAATAAAAATGAGATAAAGAGACAATAATAAAAAATTAAAACTTAACGGGAAATAAATGACGAGAAATGAAAGGCAATTAAAGTAAATGACTCAAATTCAAACTTGAAATAAAAGGAAAGCGAGTAAAAGTGCAAATAAAGAAAAAGCGGGAAAAAGTAAAGTTTAAAAACTAAGACTGAAAACTCTATTCGGAATAAAATAAGACTATGCGGAATATAAGAAAAATGACTCTATGCGGAATAAATTGGTTACTCGGAATAAAAGTGCCTATGTGGAATAAAAATGGAAAAACACTCTAATCGGAAAAATTGTCTTATGCGGAAAAATAAGTCTATTCGGAAAACATTGCTCTATGCGGAAAAGAAGGGCTATTCGGAATATTAAGCTATGCTGAATAAGAAGACTATGCGGAATAAGAACCCACTCGGAATAAAAGACTCTATTCGGAATACTTGAACATTCCGAATAGAAGACTCTATGCGGAATAATCTAATATTCCGAATAGAAGACTCTATTCGGAATAATTAGATATTCCGAGTAAGGGTCTCTATTCGGAATATCCAGATATTCCGAATAGGGATTCTATCCGGAATATTCTACGATATTCCGCATAAAGAACAAAGAAACAAGACCATTCGGAATAACTGGGCAGGAAACAGTAGACATGACGAAGAACAGGGGAAAAAGAAAAGAGCACGAATTAATTCAAATTTAACCAAAACAAACCAAAAGATTAAACCAAAACAACCAATAAACATCAACTAACAATAATCAATCAACATAAATCATCAAAACTAACAAACAAAGCCAAATCAATCAAAACCCACTTGATTGAAAATAAGAAAACTCAAGAACATGAACACATAGATTAAGAACAAATCAAGCAAGAAAGGAAGAAGGAGATTAACAATAAAGTAAAGATTAACATCAATTAAATGGAGACTTACTTGGAATTAAAAGAAAATTAAAGGTGCATTACATGGAGATTAAGATGCATAAAAGTAAAGAACAAGAAAATGAAGAATGGGGAAGAAAGGCTTGTCAGGCCTCCAACCACCTAAACATTGAAACTACCTAATCTATATATAGGGGGATTAGGAAGGAGCTTAGGAAGCTTCCTCCCTCTTTCTTATTTCTCTTAATTGCACACTTGAGTCCTTAAACTTCTTAATATTTTGTTAATCTTCTTAATACTTGGACTTTGTCTTGGGATTTCTTCAAACTCGTCTTGGATTTTCTTCATAAATAAGACTCGGCTTTTAGTAAACTTCCGTCTTTTGACTTTTTCTTCGATAAATCTTCAGAATTGGTCTTGGACTTCCGTTCTTTCTCCACTCTTGATCTTTCGACTTCATCTTTCGTCTTTTTCTTCGATAAAAGCCCGTGAATGCCGTGTTTTCTACACTTTTCACCTTTTCGTCCTAAATTACAACAAAAACACAAACCACGCATAATTCCGACATAAATGACATAAAATACACGTTTTGGCTCGGTTATTATTGTAATTAAGTGGTAAAAAGGATGGGTGTTTTCACACCTATCAAATCCCCTACACTTAACCATTGCAATGTCCTCATGCAATGCATTAGTTACAAAGCAAGTTTACATTTTTCATCATAATCAACCTACCTTGGCCTTTATTAAACAACTAAGGAAAATCAAAAGGTAGAAAATAACAAGATGCAACAAGGGAGAAACTTGTAAAGAAATCTAAGACTTACATTAGGGCTTGTGTGTCATGAATGTTCATCACCCTCAAATTTCACGTTCCCCATGCCAAGCTTAAAAACAAGATCATTGTTAGTACAAGTTAGCATAACAAACATTTACTCATGTGGTTCAATTAATCACTTAAACTGCCTTATTCCTACGGGTATCTCTTATATTTTATTTTTGTCTTAGAATGATCATGAAGATGCATTTTTGGACTTATTTCGATAGTTTATTTAGGCTGAAAGCAAAGTAGGATGATTTGATCAATAGTTAGCTAAAGGACAAAATCTCTTAAAACTGCTTCTCGGGATATCAAAAAGTTCATATCTTGGCATAAATCGGTTCACGATTTGAGACCTTTCTCGGGCCGATATTTGGCATGTACTTCATACTTCATATCTTCGAGAGACGTTCTTGAGATAATGGTCTTCTCATCATAATAGAGTTTCTTCACTTGGAGACTTTTGAGAGGTTCTCCAACTTTGTTGACCACGACTTCATGATTATTTCTTCAATCTCTATTTGGGATTTTGAGATACAACGATCCGCCTCCTTTTCGGACTTGGATCTATTTATCCTCATACCTTGTTAGGGTCTTTTCGGATAGACTTCTCCATGATCTTTATGGGAGTTGATTGCTTTTCGTCGTGAGTCTTGATCCTTCATATTGATTTTAGGAATAATGCTTTTCACATCACTTTGGATCTTCAGCAATAAAATGGAATCCTCATGCCTTGTTAGGGCCTTTTCGGACTCGCCAATCTTCGCGCCCCGCTTCATAAGTTATGCCTTGGCTATGAACTCTCGTCATTACCGAGCAACTTTTAAACGATCTTGAGCTAGAAGCTAAGTAACTTTTCAAATCGTACGACCTTACTTATTGCAGATAAATTATTAGCAAGTGATGGGAGAAAAAGATCATAATTAACTCACATAAGTTAATGAGAGAATACCAAACTTGTAACCAACTCTATCATTTCTCGTCCTCCACAATTTAAAATCTCAAGTAATGAGACTCGTGGATGCTTAGCCTAATAAACCAATTAAGGTCTACATGGTTAAGGATACTAGCTAGAGTGAACTTGGATAAGTAAACTCGGGTTGAGTCAAAATATTCACAACGGGCCTAATATATCTAAGATATCTAAACTTGCTAAAACCATTTTATTAAAATAGGAGAAAAGTAGCAAAAATAATGGGAACTACAACTAGGCCAAAATAGATTAAAAATTTTGAAAAATGTCGAAAAATTGATTTTCCAGTTAAAATGAGGACAAATACAAGGAAAAGACCACTTAACTTCGATAGAAGTCCCCCCTACACTTAATATAAACATTGTCCTCAATGTTTAAGCATGTGGGAGTAAACTCCCCTACACTTAGGACATTGTGCACTTTGTTTAAATCTCGTTAAGGAAAAGACAACTAAAGAGATTCCTATTTTAATATTGAGAAATATAAAATAGTGAATCGAAAAGAGTTTAGGATAGAACCGGGAAGAAGGGAACACGGAATCACGGTTCGTCAAAAGTCATCAAGAGTGTGTCTTTGAAGCTCTAATCCCTGCACATGATAAGAAAGAAAGCAAGAAACACCACGGGGCTCCCCCTACACTTATGGTGAAAATAGATAGATAATTGGGTTGCCTCCCAAAAAGCGCTTGTTTTTGTTGACCGAGTCACGAGCCTGACTCGCCCCCGAATTAATTAGTTCATGGGGAAGCCTCGAATGTGATACCGGGATCAAAGACCTTGTCCTCGTTCCCGGTTGACATCAACAAAGGAGAGGCGGGGGGATACGTCTTGAAAGGGAGAAAGGTCCTTTCAGCATACGTATAGTATGTGAATTCAAGATCCCCGGGAGGTGGGGTGGGTAAAGTAAGCACATTGTCCTCCCCCAAAGACAATGGATGCTGAGCAAACGGCAAAGCAGTATTGTTATCAATCATAGCATAAGCAATGTCGCCTCCCGGGTCAAAGCACTCATCCTCCGTGATAGTGGCTAAAGGGGAGGATGAAAGGTGCTCGGGAGGGGGACTTGGGACAATATTTTCTTGTAGCAAATTAGCAAAAATAATGTCCCCTCCAAATCATCGTCATCATTACCTGGTGGTATGGAGTGAATGTCAATTTCTTCCAGCAATGGGTCATTATCTTCAACGGGAGGAATAGATGGAGGCAAAGACTCGGAAGGAGAAGGAGAAGTCAACGCTTCGATTTGATCAATAAGAAGGTGCACTTTCCGTAATCTATCGCGAAGAAGTACGTCTTCCACCTCATCCACACGATCATGATCATCGGTGAACTTCTCGTAAACCGGAGAGAATAAATCGTCATCGTCTGCATCTCCCGGTGGAGATTGAGAAATTTCAAAAGTGAAATTCTCATAGCAGAGAGAAGAATCGTCATCACTAGGATCGACTTCTTCCGTAAGAGCACTGTCGTCCTCAGGCTCCATAGCAGGTAAATCACAAACCTCATCATCAAACACTTTATCAAGACCAACATCACTAAGCTCATGCAATGTATCACACTCCTTAGACACGATTGGGATATTTAGAGGAGGGATGACAATAGCACTAGGACATTGAGCAGTAAGATCATTCCAAGAAATAGAAGGCTCATCGTCATCATCATCGTAATAGTATGGATACACCGGAGGAGGAGTATAAGTCTCGATATTCGATATTTGCTCCTGTCGTTGATCCTCTTGATATTTTTCGATGAACTTGTTCCAAGATTCTTGAATTTGTTGAACCTGCTTAACCAGATTGTCCCGTTGTTCATTGGAGCTCAATTGTTCGAAGGAGGGTTGAGGATCGATGATGTGTTGTGGGGATTCAAAATGTTGAAAACCTGAATTATAGCATGGTTGTGGCTCATAGTAGTTCATCGGCGGAGAAGAATTAGAAACCGGGTTTGGTTCATAATAATCCATTGGTGAAGGAAATTGAGGACACGGATTTTGCTCATAATAATTCATTGGTTGACAATAAGAAGAATCATGAGGACCCCCACAAGTTTGGCAAGAAGGGTAAGGAGAAAAGTCGGGTGCGTCTTGTGGATAGTTATTTTCATTGTCATAATTGTACTCCGGTTCTTGTCCGTAATCATACGAGTATTGAACCGGGCACGAAACATGCCAATGAGAATCGCTTCCACAATAGATGCACGGGGAAAGAGTAGGTGGGTTCAAAAAGGACGAATTAAGTGAGTGGCACAAAGGACAAAATCCTGGTATTAATTGTGTATCTTTGATATCGTTTCCGCACCGCTCACATGTACACCATTGACAAGAGTCGTTCCCGTACAATCGTCTCCCGCACCCGACGCAATTGTCATAAAAATCCATAGATAAAGATAGATAAGCAAGAAGAATATTTTTGGTGCAAAACTTTTGAAAAAGAAATGCTTTTATGGTTTTTCAAATGTTTTTGGATTTTTGAAAAAAATTTTTGACAAGAAAAATAACGTTCACAAGTGAACGGATCCCAAAAGCCAACGCTTCACTCACAAAAAACCTTCGATCTTTACGAAAAGAGCCGGCAGCGGCGCCATTTGATACAAGAGATTTTGTATCAATTAAAGTTCGTTTTCTCGGTGTCTAATCGAATTGATCTCTGGTTAATTGTGCGACTCAGTTGTTCTTGGTGAATAAAATAAAGGGGTGTCGTTGTTTAAAACTAATGAAAAGATAAAAACTTGAAACAAATAAAAATGAGATAAAGAGACAATAATAAAAAATTAAAACTTAACGGGAAATAAATGACGAGAAATGAAAGGCAATTAAAGTAAATGACTCAAATTCAAACTTGAAATAAAAGGAAAGCGAGTAAAAGTGCAAATAAAGAAAAAGCGGGAAAAAGTAAAGTTTAAAAACTAAGACTGAAAACTCTATTCGGAATAAAATAAGACTATGCGGAATATAAGAAAAATGACTCTATGCGGAATAAATTGGTTACTCGGAATAAAAGTGCCTATGTGGAATAAAAATGGAAAAACACTCTAATCGGAAAAATTGTCTTATGCGGAAAAATAAGTCTATTCGGAAAACATTGCTCTATGCGGAAAAGAAGGGCTATTCGGAATATTAAGCTATGCTGAATAAGAAGACTATGCGGAATAAGAACCCACTCGGAATAAAAGACTCTATTCGGAATACTTGAACATTCCGAATAGAAGACTCTATGCGGAATAATCTAATATTCCGAATAGAAGACTCTATTCGGAATAATTAGATATTCCGAGTAAGGGTCTCTATTCGGAATATCCAGATATTCCGAATAGGGATTCTATCCGGAATATTCTACGATATTCCGCATAAAGAACAAAGAAACAAGACCATTCGGAATAACTGGGCAGGAAACAGTAGACATGACGAAGAACAGGGGAAAAAGAAAAGAGCACGAATTAATTCAAATTTAACCAAAACAAACCAAAAGATTAAACCAAAACAACCAATAAACATCAACTAACAATAATCAATCAACATAAATCATCAAAACTAACAAACAAAGCCAAATCAATCAAAACCCACTTGATTGAAAATAAGAAAACTCAAGAACATGAACACAAAGATTAAGAACAAATCAAGCAAGAAAGGAAGAAGGAGATTAACAATAAAGTAAAGATTAACATCAATTAAATGGAGACTTACTTGGAATTAAAAGAAAATTAAAGGTGCATTACATGGAGATTAAGATGCATAAAAGTAAAGAACAAGAAAATGAAGAATGGGGAAGAAAGGCTTGTCAGGCCTCCAACCACCTAAACATTGAAACTACCTAATCTATATATAGGGGGATTAGGGAGGAGCTTAGGAAGCTTCCTCCCTCTTTCTTCTTTCTCTTAATTTCACACTCGAGTCCTTAAACTTCTTAATATTTTGTTAATCTTCTTAATACTTGGACTTTGTCTTGGGATTTTTTCAAACTCGTCTTGGATTTTCTTCATAAATAAGACTCGACTTTTAGTAAACTTCCGTCTTTTGACTTTTTCTTCGATAAATCTTCAGAATTGGTCTTGGACTTCCGTTCTTTCTCCACTCTTGATCTTTCGACTTCATCTTTCGTCTTTTTCTTCGATAAAAGCCCGTGAATGCCGTGTTTTCTCCACTTTTCACCTTTTCGTCCTAAATTACAACAAAAACACAAACCACGCATAATTCCGACATAAATGACATAAAATACACGTTTTGGCTCGGTTATTATTGTAATTAAGTGGTAAAAAGGATGGATGTTTTCACACCTATCAAGCCACTTTTGCAAAAAACCCTAATTAAGGTTTCTAATAACTCTAAAGAAAGGCAATCTAACTGATCTTCATGATAGCCACGCCAAATACTAATAATATAGAACACAACGAAAAACAAACCCTAACTATGAATGATAACCAAACCCTAGATGACAGCAATGATGAGAAGATATGTATTCCACGTCGAATCAAATAATGAAGAATTAAGATGCAAGAATAACAACATATCACATGAGATAACCGATCACAATGGAATAGGGACGATCAAAATCGAGGCCTATTACGTATCACATATTATTTGATGAGATGTGAACAGAATCTTAATGGTTAATGTGACCTTATTCAATGAATGTTGGAGATAACATATTTAATCAAAGAATCCAAGCTGCGGGGGATTGGAAATCGCCCATAGAAGAGAGAATTGGGGTTTTTTCTGTATTCAAGTTCACGACTATTACGAGGTTAGAGTTTTGTTTGTTTGTTGATTGTTTTGATTGAGGTGGATTTGCTAGCATGTTTTATTTTGTATTTTGATTTATACTCCAGTCATCTCGCTATTTTGTCATTCGAATTGTGAGAGAGTGCTAGATAGTAAATGATCCTAGCTAAGTTGTGGCTTTAAGTCCGTTAAAGTTTGTATGTTTCTAGTATGTCGTATGATGTATTATAAATGTTAGATCAATAATAAATGATATCTTTAGAATTTACGTCCTATAGTAGTTGGTTTTCTTATTAACGAAATGTCGTCGTTAAAAAAACCCAAAAGTTTATGTTCAAAAATATCATGTTTAGAAACATTTCCGAAGTAACTCACATAGTTTCTATAAACATATATAGTTTCTACACTCATGAATAAAGTAAGTTAGTTTTTCTTTTTTTATTAGCTTGTAGTTACTCGAGATCAAGTAGGCCGAAGGTGAAACACCGATCTCATATTAGGATCCAATCTTTTAGGTCTGTCGCATCAAGGAAGTCTCCAAAATAAGCCGATTGATTTCAAATCGGTCGTGTTTGATGGGGCTACTTTTTTGGAATTGGTCGTCGAGTAAAAAGAGTCGTTAGTGAGATCAAGTTCGAAAAAAGGTAAATGTGTGTTTTTAATTAGTAAATGCATATTTTTGTTGGATATGTTTTTTTATATAGGTCGTTTTGATGCGGGAAAAGATCGTCAATAAATTGGTGGAGAGAAAAGGTCGATGAAGGGTAAAATAAATGTCGACCCCTCAATTGATGCGGGAAAAGATCGTCAATAAATTGGTGGATCTTCAAAAGACTTTTTATTATTCCTATAAGAGTATTAACAATGCAAGAAATATGCAAAGACTTTTCAGTATTTCAAGAAGTGTTTTGTGAAGTTTTTTAGCATTGCAAGATAAGTTTTTCTAAAAGCTTTTTACAATGCCTTGACAAACTACAAGTCTTTGATAAAGTTTTAGCCATTAAGAGCATCCATAATGCACAAGTCTTTGAAAGACTTGGTGCATTTAATGTCATCAATGCATCACATACATGATCACTAAGAGCATTAGCAATGGTAAAAGCTATTGAAAGCTTTTTACTATTTCAACAAGTCATGTTTAGAGCTTTTTTGCATTGAGATGAAAGTTATTTAGAAAGCTTTTTGTGTATGACTTGGTAAACACCAAGTCATTGTTAAAAGTCTTGGTGTTAAAATAGCTATACATTTAATGCAATAAGTGCACCAAGTCTTTATGACTTGGTGCCAATGTAGATGCTCTAAAGCTTTGTCAAATGACTTGAAGAATGCCAAACTTTTGCAAAAAGTCATTCACACAATGGCAAAAACTTTGTCAAACACTTTCTAGAATAGTGAAAAACTTTTAATAGCTTGACTTATTGTGAGTGCTTTAAGTGTGATTTATATTAAATATCATAAATGCTTCAAGACATATAAAACTTGGAGAAGTGTTTTTTTGCCATTGCAGCAATAATTTTAAGGAAAAGTTTTTATAAAGATGTGACAATCACCAAGTTTTTTATGAAAATCTTTTCATTGAATGTATTTTGCATTTAAAGTAATAAATGAAAAAAAAACCCTATTTAAACTTCTTTGCATTGCATTATTGCACATGCTTTTAAAAGGTATAATGGATACTTCTATTGAGACATATTTGCATTAGAAAATAAGTCATTAATTAAAGTATGACAAATGATTATCCTCATAAAAATTAAAAAATGACTGTGAACAGAGTCTTTGGAATAATTTTGCACAGATAGAATAACATAAAAGTGAAAGCAAAATTAAGGTGACCCTCATAACACCTATATGTGTGACCTGTGTGACGCGTAGTTAGAGCATTAAAATCTGAAAGTAACCCCACAAATTATAGTGTATGCTTTCTTACACACGGCATAAAGAAACAATATTCGCATATATTTTTCTAATTTGGGACGAGGATATATATATTTTTCGTGTTTAATCTAAAAAATATTAAACTATTATGATGTTGTAAGCAGAGGCGGATGTATATGTCCGCCACGTGTGACACGTGGCACACATATATTCAACTGAAGAAGTGTAAAACTTTTTTTAAAAACTTCTAGCATTTTGAAAGTGACATAGATATTTTTAGTTAGAAATACAAAATGAGCAACAAATGATGAGGAAGAACATGGTTGTTGTTGAGTTTAAAAAGACAGATAAAAACTCAAAAATAATAAAATGAATGGAAGAAAATGATGAAGTGTGTAATAACTTTTAAGTTTTTGTCTTTTAGATAAGTTGATTTATGTGTCTCATTTTTAGTACTACTAGTTGGCAGACGTAGACATAAAGGTGTATACTTGTTGAAGTGAGGGGCGGAGTTAGAGTACAAAATCAACGGGTGAACAAAATTTTTAATACGAGAATTTATATAACATTTAATTTTTTACCGGGTTTATTTTGAAAAAATCGAGATTTTTAGCAAATATATATACTAGGCGACAAAATTTCATCGGATTCTCGTGCATCCACGGGAACCTTCCTAGCTCCGCCCCTGGTTGAAGTACTAAATTAATAAATATTTATGAAGTAAATGTGAATAAAACTTTAAACCAAAGTTGTTAAAATCTTGATCTTGATCTTGATTTTAAGATCTTACGATTTTATGATACTGCAAAGTAAAAACGATAAAAATCTTACATATGATCTTTGCATACTTAATATCTTATAAAATCCCGATTTTGATCATATGATCTTAGGATCTACTATGATCCGATTTTACTTTTCTCGAACCACAAACCAAAAACCTACAAATTTAAAGGTTGTGTTTCGTATAATCTAAGAAACAACGTATTAATCATCTTATACATTTCATAATCATAATTTACGACAATATTTTCATGAATCATTCATATAAATTTGTGTTTACGATGTATTATAATTTGTAGATTTGTATAATATTACAAAGACTATTAAGAAAATGTCACTATAGTAGGATCTTACAATCTCGACCCGACTTTACGATTTTGATCTTACAAAGACGGAAACGATTCTAAATAAGATCTCGACCTTGAAAACCTTGCCTTAAACTATCTAGTATTCACATCCACATATATCATGGATCATATCAACTTTTCAATGTCTTTGATTTAGAAACGTATCAATGAACGAAAATCGTTTGCCGTAAAAAAATCACAAAAAACGATTAAGAGGCATAGCTAAGGCTATGGTTAAAGCTGAGAATTATTCGTCAAACATAGTTAGCCAAAAAGAATCGTGCCACAAATGTTTCAAAATCTTGAATCCGCCACTGATTACAAGAAACATACATGCAACACTTCTTACCTTTTACATGACTCCAATAATAACAGAAATAACAATAAAAGTAAATTTGTTCTTGATGGAGTAAAAAGCATGGTTAAATGGTTTAATGGTACGAGGGTTGAAAATGGTGGTCTCAAGCTATAGCATGAGATTTGAGTTTGACGTAATATTTCGTGGGCTGGCGTCATGACTCTAGCGTCGTGGCTATCAGCTCATTTCAAATGATTTTTTATTTTATTTTTTTTTAAAATTTGGGTATATATTTTTTATGGCATCAAAAAAACTTATATTACACCAAAAATCACCAATCCCACTGAAAACTGGTGTCATATCATTTCTATTGTCATATCTTTTAAAATGTCTACACATCGTCATTTAATAAAGATTCAATAGAAAAATAAATGGCAGTACAAATTATGAATAGAGACACGCACCACTTACTTATATCATGCACTATTAATTGTTTGTTACTCATAAAAAAAATCATATATTCATGCACAACATGAAACACGACTACTGAGATAGTTTAATATTTACTATATGTTGTTCCTTGGATTAGGTAGTTAAATTTGTTGTTGATGGCTATTTAGCAGTAGTACCACGGAGTTGGTTTGGATTGATGGTTTATAGAGTTCATAACAATTATTTGAAACCCTAATATGGATCAAAGAGCGCATAGTGAAAGCGATTAACAAGATCATTAATTTAACACAATTATATTAATCAAGATTAGGGTTACATACCTTTGTCCTAGCAAGATCCACAAGACGACGGAACAAACGGCAACTAGGGTTTATCACGAACACCACCAAGAATATAATCTAAAGGAAGATTATATCACGCTCTTGTACACACGTAATACGGCGAGTTAACCGTGAGTCTAGCACGAACAAACCGAGCTTCAACGCTTATGGAATATCTACCCAACAACCCTAGAGAGGGGCTAGGACTAGATATATTTTAAATAGAAAAATCGAAAACCAAAACCCTAAAATAAGGGTGTTTGGCCGGCGATCAAGAGAGACAAGAAAAAGAGATGGGTTGAAAAATTATGAAGGCTTTTGAGTGTTTATATAGGCTTGACAAAACTTGGTCTCCAAGTAAAACACCAATTAGGAAAGAAAATCTTTCCTCCTTCCTTTTTCTTCCTTTAGGCCGACGCCCCATAAGGCCCAATTAGGGCTTCCGGAACTTTTCCGTTTTCCTTCTTTTAGCTTCTATTTAATTCCATAACGATCGTTATAACTTAACTTTTATTTATCAACGATTGTTAGTTAAGCTTTGGTTTGATTTAATAAATATATATATAATATATTTAATAAATAAATTAACCCTTTACGTTATGTGTGCAATCCCGTGATCCCGAGTTCGATCCTATCTCACGACTATTAATTTTAAGTCCATAAACTTTCAGCTCCCACTTGGACAAAATTCTAATATCGTGATCACATTGACTAGCGTCTAGTTACACTAGCAATGTCACTAGTACAACTCGAGTAAGGTTTCTTGGACAAAACCTTTTAACGATATACAATCATTATTATTATTATCCTTTCATTTCAAATACAACGTTAATAAGGATATGGATCTCAGTCACTCCTTTCATTAACCATTTTGTTTCTCGTTTATGGATATAGCAAGATCACCAAAACAAATTTGGGTGCGGCCGCACAAATATCTTACTACTCCCCCGAGGGGCCCAGCTGTATTATACTTCAAAATAAATTTTGAAGGAAACGAATCCCATTTTGACTACAAGCAAAACTTATGAACTTTGCAACACTTCCGAAAATAATCCTTATAACTACCAGTTACTTTTAGCGTTAGATTACTCCACAGAAATGCACTAGATCCACGACAGTTTCCTGGTATCTCAGGTCTAAGGATAACTATTTATGATTTACTTGATGACAAAGATCCATAAAGTAAAATCATATAGTTGGGATAAGTCCAATATTTGATCCATCAAATATCATCCAAAATTGACCAATATACTTTCAAGTATACTCTGTCACTATTTTGAGTTATCTTAGTTTAATAATACTCCCATATTATTAATCGACAACGGACATTTAGAAACATCATAATGCTCATGGATTTAAAACATGTAAAATAGGATACAAAATCAAATAACAGAAAATAAACGAAATCCAATCTTTATTTCATCAATTCAATAATGTCTCACATCCTTTATCCAAATACTAAAAATAGATCAACGCATAAAATTGGTACATGCATCATGCCTCTAGTAATGACATTCATACTTGTTTAGCAAAGCATAAAATAACCAATCTTGACCTATTGAAATTTTGAGAATACTTTCTTCAAGAATTCAATTCATTGAAACTCTTGTACATGTGCATTCAAATAATTTGATATTGCCACATAGTATCAAAATTGTGAAACATCCTTGATCACCAATTTCCTAAACTTCCAAAACACATTTGAAGTTCAAAGTATTCTAATTCTTTAATGTATAATGCAACTTTAATCAACATGTCATCTCCAAAGATCCCATGACTAATATTGAGTGTTACCTCAATTATATCTTTTCAAGTTTTACAACTTGTCATAAAAGATATAAATACGTTACCATTAATATCTATTATGTAATGTTTGATTCCAACCAAAACCTTCAAGTTTGTTGGCTATGATAATTTGCACAACGATTGACAAATTATTCATCTATAGAATATGGAAGCCGATCCAAGATTTAGGATGTTATTCTATTTCCAAACATATTCTTTCAAAATATTCATTACACAAGTTATTTAATAACTTCTTAAATAGATTAATATATTCAAATCATCATGTATTTTAAGCATGATATAAATACAACATGACACACATGAAAATTTCTCAAACCAGATTTAGATTTCTTCATGTCCTAAATATCCATGTAAACTTACTACATGGCATATTACGTTGTATTTCCACCGCATAAATAAATAAATTTATTTGTTCCAAGGTTATATATATCTTATTTTCTAAATCTTCAAAGTAAAGTTTCATCTCAAATCTAAATCAAATCAACATTTAATTTGAATGAAATCTTACTTGCTTACATGTCTATTTGACACATATAATTTAAGAAAATAACCATAATACTCCCACTAGCTTTTAGGAATACTCAGAAATCATCTTATTCAAATTTAGATCCAATCTTGGATTTCAAATTAAACATAAGAATAATCTCCTAGATGCATGCTTTTATCCATTCACGGATAATTGCATTTTGTACTTTTCCAAAGATTTATATTTTGAAGTAATAAACTCATTTCGATTACTTAAGTCCTTTCTCAAGTAGTCATTCAAGAAATAGTTCATTCATATCTAAATTTGTCAATTAAAATATGACCATCAAAATCTTTATATATTTAATGTGTTTAGGAAAGAATACTCAATCACAATTAATTACTTAAGTGTGATTAATAATCTATTCATAATACATACATTAAATATGTGTACAATTTTGTCCATATAATTCCGACACAAAGATTAAACCACTACAATTGGCGTTTTTCTTCCTTTGACGAAACTCATCTTCAATTTCTAGTCAAACTATTTAAGATAAACCAAAACCGAAATTTGATTATCTTATTGGACAACATCTATAACGTTCATAGTATGAGTAATTTACCCAATTCAATATTTGGTAACAAATCACAACAATTATTTGTAACTCATAATTCTCAGCATATAAATCGAATATCCGAGATATCCTTGCGGACCTATGACATAAGTTCCTTTATCTTAAGGTTTAGCATTTACACGCCTACCTCATGATAATTACTAGTGTATTTTAGAAGATCATGTATCTTGTAATTTTATCTTTCAAGATCAAAACTCCCACTTGCTTTTAGTAACTTAAAATTACTCTTTAAATACATAGCAAATAGATCAACACTACAACGTTATCTATATGGGACATTACAAAACACAATGGCCGTTCCATACTCTTTATTTTCTAAACAATCCACTTCATAAGTAGTTTAGCAAAATCCGAACTCCATTTAAGATATAGCGTGATTCATCACATTCCATATATAATGGTATCTTATTAATCTTCTTAGCTCAAGTCATACTCAACTTTCTAACCTTGATATCTTTTGGATTAAAGGAAGATATAGTTATCTTGAATCAATCATCACCATCATATTGAGAATTTTGATTCTCCTAATGAACATACCATAGCAATGATGTATTTCATTTAGGGAAATATTGTAAGTCAATCTTAACAATATTTAAGATAAATATATATCTTTAGGCTTACCTATATACCAACTAAATCATCTTAATGGTATAATAGATTTCTTAACCATTTTGCATGCTTTATAACTCAAGTACTTTTAATACAAAGTCACTTCATTTCCATGTTTTAAAACATAGAAGTTATAATTCTATCATACGTTTTAAGTCATTTGACCATGACTTCATGTATATGTCTTTAGTGAAATAGAGACAATACATTAACGTCTTACTTTATATTATACGTCTTCCAAGACTTTATGTTTGTGACTTTATACAATAAATCATAAACATGTATAACTAAAGTAAATCATGAACACCACTAGGTTTCATTCATCTTTTCAAGTTAATTCACTCCTATACTATTATATGAACACCACTAGGTTTCATTAGTAGTATAAGATTACTCTATGTATCTTATGTCATTCCAGGAATTTGTCCATTTTAAGAAACTTCAAAACATTCCACGCCCGATCTTACGACATGTGGATATTTTACCCTTTAGTTTACAATTTAGTCCAAGCTCTTACATGACTAAATCAAAACAACAAGTGTTTCTTAAAGTGAATGATATATATACTTTTACGTAGTCTTTTAATCATATTGACACATGATCTAAATATTAATTAGATTGTTAGTCTCTTATCTTAAAGACAAGATAATCATATCTTTATGAGTTGTTTCTTGCACACAATGTTCATTTCTCCCACTTGTGCATGGAACAACCTCATATATACGATAAACATCACGTCTAATGTTCGTCTATACAAAATATGATTGTGCCACATATATTAGCTTTTACAAGTAGATGTAGAACCACTTAATCAACAAGAATCAGTACATAACTATCTTTGAAGATATTAGTGTCAACAATTCGAAAGTAATTATCTTAGGACATACTAAAGATAACATGGGTTATTACCAAGACAACAAAGCTTGTAACTCCCACTGACTTAGAGAATGTTTTAATAGACTCAAAATCAGTAATACAACACAATTCTCCCACTGAACTTGACAACATTGAAAATGTTTCATAATCAGTGAAAATAATTAGTGTTGTGTTTACTTTCTTACACTTTTGAAAAACACATTCGTAACAATTACTTATAGTGTTTAAGAGTGTACTCTACTTCGTAAATGATGACTTACCCATCAAATGCTTTTTAACTTGAAAGACTTGACATGCAATTTCTTCCTTAATAGGTCTACCAACCCCAAAATGGTATGTAGTGCCTATAAATGGTCAAAGCACAACTACTAGACAAATATGCTAGTTTGCCTTATAACCAATTTGCGGTAACTTTTAATAACTCAAAATATGCACTTTCTTAACTATTAAAATTTGCTATGAGTTATGGATTTGAATTTGACATTTCTAAAATCCTTATTACTCTTTCTTTACTCATGAAAAAGAGTTTTAGGTTTATCTTTCATTTGTAAATTGACTCTATCCTCAACCATATGGTTTGTAGATCAATAAATGAATAAACCACGTTTACGGTGTAACGTTGCATCAATACATTTGCAAAAGAATTTACAAAATTCAATTTTAGTATTTTCGATAATACCATTCAAGAAAATAAAATTACCCCGGTAATAATAACCATAGTATTTTCCTTGAAAAAACTAGAATCCAAATTGACATAATTTCATCACATCAGTTGATCTGCTAGCAATGAAAGTATTCAAGATGGTAACTTGTCGAACAATGATTGACAAACAAATTTGCAATTTCTAGACATTTAAGGGATTTACATTGCCAAAAGTCATTTTGCATTGTAAACATGTTTTATCCCTTCTTTATGCCTTAAGTTTCCAGATCTCACTGAGTAACTCAATTAAGTCGACTAATCTAAAGAACGTAAAACCTTCATGTGCAATCTTATTCAGTCATGAAGTTTTCTCTCCATTACAACATCGTCCGATATCTTATATGACGACAATTGTAACTTCAAGTGTTCGTCAATTAGAGGGCATATGACTTAAATTTTAGCGTATAGATTTTGGTGTCAAAATCATGTATGGAGAAGCATGCATACATCTCCATAGCATAAGTTTAATAAAACGTTTAGTAAACTTTTGTTGAGACTAAAAGTTCATCATATATTTGCAAGTTGAGGTATTGGTTAAACCAATTAAAGATTTTACACACAACTAAATTCACACCGTACTTTTTCTAGAACTTAGCTAAAGCATAAAGCAATAACCTTATTCATTGTGTTTCGGATGTGAATTAATGTAGTTAAATCAACCTTAAAGAATTATACCAATAACAACCGTAGGTAATTCCAATTTTGACGCACAGGCGAGCCGAGAATTTGGTCAGCGCTGAAGCATAACACCTCATTCCTTAACCGGGTACATGACCATCGGTGCGTTATACCCACTTTATAGTTTGTCAAAATTGAGTAGGCCGTTTAAGTTGCTATTGCAATTCTAATCAACACAAATCATATGTAATTTAGATCTCAAAACAATTCATTTATTTTGATATGATTTAGTCCATATTAATTTTTCTTGTAAAAAAAATTACCCTTGTTTACAACATACAATCAAATAAAACGTATGAAAACAAGTAGGTACAAAAAAAAAAACTAAATCATAAACACATAATAACAATTTATATGTGCAATAAATAAATCAAATAGCCACATGCATACGATTTATTCAATAAATAATATCAAATCTAGGTTTTTATATTCATATAAAAGTCTTCCCTAATTTTAGATTTTATTGAATCAAATAAAGCATGTAGCAAAAAACGTAACAATTACCACATAAAACATATGATCCATGAAAAACATGCATGTTCATCACGGATCTCCCACATATCTTAACAATTAAATCTCTACGGATCGAAACATGAATTCACAAAACATAACAATTAATCATGCAATTCATCAAAATTCCACCCAAATCACTTAACAATTAATGAAATCACTACGGATCGTAACCATACATGACATAACAATTAATTCATGCATACATCTAAAGTTAATTACCATGTAATTTTAGGGTTTACAAAAAAATTTTTTTTTTTATAAAAAAATTCGGCATAGCCGATTTTAAAAATAATAAAAAACAAAACCCTAATTTTTTATAAAACCTAAAAAACAACATGTAATTTTTAACACAAATCAATATTAGTTAAAAAACTTTAGATCTTGATAATTATAATCATGTTAAAACGGCTCTCGATGCCACTGATGGTTTATAGAGTTCATAACAATTATTTGAAACCCTAATATGGATCAAAGAGCGCATAGCGGAAGCGATTAACAAGATCATTAATTTAACACAATTATATTAATCAAGATTAGGGTTACATACCTTTGTCCTAGCAAGATCCACAAGACGACGGAACAAACGGCAACTAGGGTTTATCACGAACACCACCAAGAATATAATCTAAAGGAAGATTATATCACGCTCTTGTACACACGTAATACGGCGAGTTAACCGTGAGTCTAGCACGAACAAACCGAGCTTCAACGCTTATGGAATATCTACCCAACAACCCTAGAGAGGGGCTAGGACTAGATATATTTTAAATAGAAAAATCGAAAACCAAAACCCTAAAATAAGGGTGTTTGGCCGGCGATCAAGAGAGACAAGAAAAAGAGATGGGTTGAAAAATTATGAAGGCTTTTGAGTGTTTATATAGGCTTGACAAAACTTGGTCTCCAAGTAAAACACCAATTAGGAAAGAAAATATTTCCTCCTTCCTTTTTCTTCCTTTAGGCCGACGCCCCATAAGGCCCAATTAGGGCTTCCGGAACTTTTCCGTTTTCCTTCTTTTAGCTTCTATTTAATTCCATAACGATCGTTATAACTTAACTTTTATTTATCAACGATTGTTAGTTAAGCTTTGGTTTGATTTAATAAATATATATAAAATATATTTAATAAATAAATTAACCCTTTACATTATGTGTGCAATCCCGTGATCCCAAGTTCGATCCTATCTCACGACTATTAATTTTAAGTCCATAAACTTTTATGGATAACATTGATAAGTGTTGTATGATGGATGGAACTAAGATTTTTAGTTAAAAGGCTGATTATATAATGATGAGAGGAGTTTAATGTGAAAAGCAAAAATAGTTTATAATACACGTCAATAATAAATAGAAATATGTTGATTAAAAGTAGCTGAGCACCTAATAGTGCTCCTACTAGAGATACATACGTAATATATAGATAGCCTAACAAGTCTAGAGCCAAATCACATGATGGTATTTATAGTATAGCTACATAGACCATATATTGTGTTTGATTGGAAATCATTTAGACAAATGTCACCATCTCATATTTAGGGCAAACCACTAAGATAATAACATCAAAAAGTGGAGTCTATACATACATTTTGAGAAAGTTGCATATAATTGTATAAACGTTATTCAAAAGCTCATAGCTTTGTCATAAAGACTCAACAAAAAAGGAAAGATAGGTCATGCATGCACTTGGTCACCCGCTATTTTCTACATGCAGTCCCAAACTAAACCATTGGATTTAGATTTACTCAGGATTGTAGTTGGAGATTATAAATTAAGGGTTCGTTTAATATAAAAGAATAATGTCAAATGAATGAAATAAACCATCTAATTAGATAATGTAATGATTTATTACTGTAATTAATAGTGTTTGGTTTGTACGATAAGATAGAATATTGTTAAAATCTTCATATAATCTGATATTCTAAATTTATAAGGACTAATGTTGCCTTTATGGATATTTCAGGGACTAAAGATGTGAGAGTGGAAGTTGCTTTGGACTGGACTAGCCGTTAGAGGTTGATGGGCTTTTTGCATGAAGGCCCAAGCCCTTTGGGTGACGGTTGCTTGTTTTTTTGTATATTACCCTAACTCGTTTAGAATTAGGGTTAAGTTTGTATGTGTGTTTTGTTCAGCCGTTCATGGCGACTCAACACCTCTCTCTTCATTCTTGGGTTATTTCATTTTGTTGTTTTCGATTATTTATATTTGTAAGACTATTATCAAGTTAGATAATAGATCCACACCAGTTGAATATGTGGTGGATTTTAATTTATAAACTCTCTCTTTCAGTTTTGATTTATCTATGTTAATAAAAGTGTTTTGAATCATAAGATCTTATTTTTCTACATGGTATTAGAGCCAGGTTTACGAATCTGACTCTGTTATTGTGAAAAGTTTTTTCATAAAATCTTTTCTTTCGATTTCTTTTTGATACTGGCTTCAAAAACTGTTTTTCTTTTGTTTCTGCTATTGAAATAGCTTTAGGTGCCGTTTGGTTGGGGCATATTAGAGGATATTGGGGGATATTCAAAATTTTGACATTTTAATTTCCCCCCAAATAATGTGTTTGGTATGACTAACGAAGGAATTTAAAATTCCCCGAATTCCCAAAATGAAGGATATTGAAATTACTCTAATAAGTGAAAAATTTTAATTTACTTGAAAATTTTATTTTATAAACTTTTTTTCTAATCATTTTTATTCGGGTTTTTATGTTTATATAAAAAATTATAAAATTTGAAAAATTTATATAAAAATATTATTTTTCGGTTTTTACTCTTTTAAATAGGAAAAATAAAATTTATAGAAATTTTTAATAAAATTTATAGAAATTTTTAATAAAATTTATAGGAATTTTTTACAAAATTTATATAATTTCTATAAAAAATTATTGAAATTTTTTATAAAATTTATAAAAAAAATTTAAAAAAATTTATTTAAGTTTTTATAAAGTTTATTGAAATTTTTTATAAAATTTATATAAATTTTTATAAACTTTATGTAAAAAAATTTAAATTTTTTATAAACTTTATATAAATTTTTTATAAAATTTCTATATTTTTTAATAATTTTTTTTTATAAAAAAACTATATAAATTTTTATAAAATATATGTAAAAAGTTAAAATTCAGTTTTTAATTTTTCAATAAAATTTTTATAAAAAATATTTATTCGTTGATTGGTTTAAAATCAAGATTTAAAAATATTATGAATTTTTGTCAACCAAACATGCGTAGGCATTTTAAATTCTAGAATTTTTAATTCTTAAGAAATTTTTATAAGATGTATACAAATAATTTTATAAAATTTACATAAATTTTTTATAAAAGGTTATATAAACTTTTTATTAAATTTAATGAATTTTTTTATAAAATTTATATAAAAAATAGATAAAATTTAATGATCTTTTTATAAAAAAATTATAAAATATATATAAAAATTTTATAACTTTTTTTATAAAATTTATAGAATGTTTTTATAAAATTTATATAAATTGTTATAAACTTTATATAAATTTTATAAAAATGATACACTGATTTTGCTAGGGTTCAATTATGTCTCTCGGTATCCTCTCGAATTGATCTCGGCTCTAAGTGGAATGATTTGTTCTTGGTTAATAAAAAGATGTTGGTTTGTTTATCTATTTTAATCTAATAACAATTAATTAAGTGTCGAAGAGTAAACTTAAAGCTTTAAAAGATTAAACTAAAAGACGAGCTTAAAAATAAAAGTTTGAAAACTTAAAGATTTTATTATAAAAATAAATGAACACTCAATAAAAACTAACTCTTGGAAGACTTTGTGAAAAATAAGAACTTAGTTGAAAAATACTAAAAGAAAGTAAGATCGGAACAAAACAAAATAGGCTAGATCGGAATAATTAAAAATGGAGTGATCGGAATATATTCTGGTCAAATGATCGGAATGTTGAGGAATAGTCTGATCGGAATAAAGGACAAGTAGGGCACAATCGGAATACTAACAATTGGTCTCAATCGGAATGTTCAAAAGAGGTGTAATCGGAATATTTGGAAACTTACCAATCGGAATAATAAAAAAATAAAGACAATCGGAATATGTTGATGGGTCTCAATCGGAATGTGTGCAACACAGGTTCAAATCGGAATATGCCCAAAACAAGGAACAATCGGAAAAACTAAACCCTTTTCCGATCGGGCGATCGGAAAGAGGGTTGTGTGTCTGGTCGGAATGATCCAATCGGAAAGGGGTTTTACCCTTTTCGAAATCTATGCTAATCCGAGACTAAAAGCAAAGGAAATAAGCTTATGGAATAAGCTAACTCCCGAACAAGCTCGAATCCAATATAAGCTGATCAAATAACCACTTAAGAACAATTTATCTAAACTTCAAATAAGCAAAAGCATAAATCAAATGATAAAAAGATGAACTTTTTATAAAAACTTTCAAAAGTAAATAAGCTAAAACAACACATAAGCCAATAAGAACAAGGATCTCAAAGCTTATTTGTGTATAAACTTAAGGAAACATAAAAGAAATCAACTTTTTAAGCACAAATCATTGATAAACAACACGGATCATACGAGATTTGTACCAAAATCAATCAAAATCAAAGAAAGGAGGGATGAGATTAAAGATTAAAAGCTAAAAACTTGAACTTGATTAATGAAAGATAATACAAAAGTTTGATCTTGAAAGAGAAAAAGATGAAATCTAGTGAGAGAAAGTTTAGAACTTTCTCTCTCTAAAACTAAAAACTACCTAAAAGAACTAAGTGTGAATTTTTGTGAAGTAAGGTCCTATATATAGGCAAGTCTTGTGGTGGTGGGCTTGAGATTGGGCTTTGGTTTGGGCTTCTTTTTCTTCTTTCTTCTTTAGTCTTCACGCTTCTTTAAATAAACGTTTCCGACTTGGATTTGAGAAGTGTCGGTGAATAATTCCAACTCGTCTTATAATCTTTTGTTTAATAGACTCGAGTTCTTCGACATATATGAATCTTCCATCTTTGGCTCTATTCTTCGATAGATCTTCAAATAGGCACAATGACTTCAAATCTTTTGCATCTCTTGGACAATAGACTTCGTCTTGAGTCTTTTTCCTTGATAAAACCCGTGCAATCCCATGTTTTCCAATATTCATCCGGTTGGCTCTGAAAACACAATAAACACAAAAACCACGCATAATTCCCAACAAATGATATTAAATACGTGTTTTGGTCTTGTTTTAGCCAGAATTAAGTGGTAAAAGGATGGGTGTTTACACACCTATCAAAAAACATTCTATAAATTTTTTATAAAATTTATATAAAAAGTGAACATTTTATTTTTACTTTTTTAAATAAAAAATTTTGTCTAAAAAACGTTTATTCGTTAACTGGTTTAATACAAATTCAAGAGTTCAAAATATTACAAATTTCTGTCAACCAAACAAGATTAGGCATTTTAAATTCTAGAATTTTAAATTCTTGGGAATTTTAATTTACTAGATAATGGAATTCCAGAATTTTAAAATCTTGAACCAAACAGCCCCTTATACTCTCTCGATTTACAAAACCCACAATTTTTTGAAAAAAATTAGGGTTTGACTTTTTTGGGGTCTTTTGATTTAAAGGTTCCGGTGACTTATTGATGGTATTTTTGAGACTCTTGTGGTATTATCTTTCTCATAAGTGGTAAATCCCTAATTTTTCAAAAAAATTAGGGTTTACTGTTTGTGACTGGATCTTGAGGTTTCTTGGTGTTATTTGGCTACGTTGGTGATAGATTCGCTCGCTTTTTTTATTTTCCCTAATTTTTTCCCTTGAAGGAAAAACTGGGGTTTGTCATTTGGAGGTTCTAATATCTTCTAGACTAAGTGAATCTAGATATATCAGATCGATCGTGCTTATATTTGGGTCTCACTGTAACACCTCTCATACTCTCTCCTTTGTTTGCTAGTTGATTTATTTGCTTTATTGTGTTATTTATTGGGTTGGTTGCTTTTATATTTCTGACCTATTATTTCTGGATCCTCACTCATTGCTTGCCCTTGACGTGCCACCCTTGAGTGGTTTGGAAGCCTGGGAACTTAGTTGGCAGTGTTGTGAGTTCTTTTAATACCTTTTTTACCCTTCACCATGGTTGACTATGTTGATGAGTCTGTTCATGGTGATGATGAGACTTTGAGTGCGACTGATCCAGTCACACTCATTAGCAAGTTAGACTTGAGTGACCCCTTACATTTGCACCCTAATGATACTGTTGTGTTGACTGTTGTGAGTGTTAAACTTAAAGGTACTGAAAATTATCAAGTTTGGGCCAATGCTATGTTGTTAGCTTTGGAAGGTAAAAACAAAATTGGTTTTATTGATGGGTCTTGTAAAAGGTCTTTAACTGATGAAGTTTTGGGAAAACAATGGGATAGAGTCAATGCTGTGGTTCTTGGGTGGATTTTGAACTCCATATCTAGGGAATTATTTCTTGGTCAAATCTTTTCTAAAAGAGCTAAGCATGTTTGGAATGAACTTAAAGAAACTTACCATAAAGTTGATGGGTCTGTCATTTTCAATCTTCATCACAAGATCAACACTCTTATGCAAAATGGGTCTAATTTGTCTGATTATTACCACAAATTGAATGCTTATTGGAAACAGTATGATGCTATGATTGAGTTGCCTAATTGTGTGTGTTCTGCTTCTGGTGAATTTAAAAAACATAACCAGTTGTTAAAACTTATGCAATTGTTGATGGGTTTGGATGACTCTTACATGATCATTCGGAGCTCTAATCTATCTAGAGAAACCTTACCTGATGTTAAGGGTGCCTATGCTATAATTTCCAGTGAGGAATCTCATAGGTTAGCATCTGGTACTCTTGGTGGATCCTCTCAGAGGACTCAAACATCAGCTTTTTTGTCTAATGGGCCTGCTAGAAACAATTTTCAAAGGAATCAGACCACTAACAATGGGAATTTCAGACCTAACTTTGGTAATATTGGCAGTTTTAGACCTAACTCTCTCACCACTGGATTTAGACATAATGCTCCTACTAATTCTGTGTTTAGACCTAATAATCCTACTTATGGTAATTATGAGATTGTGTGTGAGAATTGCGGTTACAATGGGCACACCATTGATAGATGTTTCAAGATTATTGGTTACCCAAGTGATTTTGGAAAGAAAAAGGGAGGTCAAGGTAACAAGGGTAAAAATGTCTCCAACAATTCTGTTGGGACATCCTCTTCATCTGGTTTTGAGTGATGAGCAACTTGCTACTTTGATCTCTATGTTTAAAGAAAACAAAGGAAGCACAAGTGATTCTAGAAAAAGTGTTCATGCCAATATGGCAGGTAGTTATTTAAACAATAGTAAGATTTTTAATGATAACTTTAAGAAGTTTTTTTGTTCTAACACCAACATCAAATCTAAACTTGGGAACAATGGGAAGGTTGTTGATTCTGGGGCAAATCAACATATGACCAATGATGATACTGAATTGGAATTTTTTTTTGATATTTCTCATCTTAACATTAAGGTGGCTCATCCCAATGGGACTGAAGCCATCATTTATAAAATTAGAAATCTTAAGCTTTCAAATGGTCTTGTTTTGTTTGATGTTCTTGTTATTCCCGATTACTGTGTTACCTTGGTATCTTTTCATAAGTTGGCTAAGGATAACAAAATTTTGGTTGCTTTTGATGAGAATAAATGTTTTTTTTCAGAATCAGGGTTTCAAAAAAATCTTGGAGACTGGTAGACAATGTGGTGGTTTATACTATTTAGATGTAGAAGGTACTAAATGTGTTAATGACCCTTATGTGATTGCTTGCTCCTTGTCTAAACATGACTGGCATTGTAGATCAGGTCACCCTGCTGACCCAGCTCTAAATGTGCTTAAAAATTCTTTGAACATTAGTTCTACTGATCAAAATGAGTTTTGTGAAATATGTCAAAGAGCTAAACAGACTAGAGAACCTTTTCCATTAAGTGAACACAAAACTAAAAATCTTGGTGAACTGGTTCATTTAGATCTTTAGGGACCTTATAGGGTGACCAGTCACACTGGTCATAGATACTTTTTAACCATTGTGGATGATTACACAAGAGTTGTATGGGTTTATTTGATCAAAACCAAAGATGAAGTTGGTATCTCAATTGAGAATTTCTATAACCTTTTAAAAAACCAATTCAAAAGAGATGTTAAAGTTTTTAGAAGTGACAATGGGACTGAATTTGTTAAACAGAATTTTCAAAATTTTTGTCATATTAAGGGAATTATACATCAAACCTCTTGTGCTCATACTTCACAACAAAATGGGGTGGTTGAAAGGAAACATAGGCATCTTCATAATGTGACAAAATGCCTTATGTTTCAGGGGGAATACCATTAAGATTTTGGATTGAATGCATTCTAACTGCTACTTATCTTATCAACAGATTACCTTCTTATGTGCTAAATGGTAGATATCCTTATGAGATGATGTATAATTCATCCCATAATCTCTCTCATATTAGGACTTTTGGATGTCTTTGTTTTGCTACTATTTTAAATAATCATGATAAACTCACCAGTAGGTCTGAAAAATGTGTTATGATGGATTTTTCTAATTCTCAAAAGGGTTATAAACTGTATAGTCTTGACAGACATCAGTTCTTTGTTTCTAGAGATGTTAAATTTTTTGAATCTATTTTCCCCTTTAAAGATATTGTTTTGAATAAAAAGAATAGTAATGAAGTTGTTGATGTCTTTTAAAACAATAAAGTTTTAACCTTTTTTTTATTTGGAAAATCCTGAGCTTCCTAATGATGATGAGAGAGTTTTAAACATTCATAATGGTGGCAGTGTGTCACCAAGTGCTAGTAGCCCACACTTGGATCTAGGTGAAAGTGGACACATTGCTTCCAGCAATGATACCATAAATGCCAGTCCAAGTGATTTTGAGGCTGCCACACTTGATGAAAATCAAATATCTGAAGGAACTTTTGAGCATCACCCAAGTCTTCCCTTTCATGGACAGAACTTGGGTGGCATATCTAATACTAATGCTCAGGATAACCAAGCCTTGAGAAGATCTTCTAGAACTTCTGTTTTTCCAAAAAACTACAATGATTTTGTTGTTGATTCAAAAGTCAAATATGGGATTGAAAAGTTTGTTGGTTATTCTAAGATTAAAGGGTAGAAATGCTTTTTTTTAGTACAAGTAGTGAACCAAAGTCCTCAATGGATTGATGTCATGAATGTTGAATTTGCTGCTTTACTTGAAAATGATACTTAGGATTTGGTTGAATTGCATGTTAGTAGAAATGCTTTAAATTCTAAGTGGGTTTGGAAACTTAAGTTTAAATCTAGTGATGAAATAGAAAGGTATAAGGCTAGACTTGTTGCCATGGGTTATGGTCAAAAGGAACGTATTGATTATGAGGAAACTTTTTCCCCTGTTGTGAAAATGGTGACTGCTAGGTGTCTTATTAACTTGGCAGTTAATCAATCTTGGCCTATATACCAACTTGACATTAACAATGCTGTAAAACCTCTGTTTTTACCTTTTGACCTTGTCCCATAGTGTGCACAATTTATTGAACTCAACGTAATCTCACTTCATTATTTTATGAAGCCCCAGTCTTGTATCAAATCACACAGTTCATTCCAGTGTATTATTATTAAATATATGAGACTGTTGACGCATTTAATTTTTCTTGACCTTCTTGAAACTACACAGTAAACACCTAACAATGACCATATACTTTGGTTTAGAAAATTTAACTTGTACATTATACCTTACACTAAATATCCAATCATATTTTCATCTCGTACCTAAGTATGTGACAAAAGTGGACACATTTCGTTTGTGGAATCCCATATCACATGAATTGTCCATATATCGTAGTATACATTGGCAACGGCTCTCCTAAAACACCCTATACAACCTTAATACTTGGAAACAATTAACTAACAACTCCTTTCCTCCCACCTATGCATACACGGCTAGGACTTGACACACAAACCAAGAATACAAACATTCCCTTAGCAAATCAAGAGTACTAGGATCCTTCTATTTAATGCATGTACTTCTTGTCTCCACAAAACCATCAACTAAGCCGAAAACCACTCACCTCATCCTTGTACAAACAATTCCTCATTAATGCCTACTAGTATGAAGTCTCACTTGCCCTTTTCAATTACTAGCCGATGGCTAAGAGCCCTCCTAAAGGCCAATGTACATCACTCTCCCATTAATGATTTAGTAATGGGAAGATCAAGTATAGATTACCTTGTACTCAACCTAGGGAAACCCCCCTCTCTTGCTTCTCTCTTGACGTAGCAAGCCCCAAACCACACAAAGATCTCACCCAACTTATGGTTAACTAACAAACACAATCTCCTATAACTTACCATTTTCGGATGAACCCACACACACATATCCTAAGCATTTTCTCCCAATCATTCACACAAAGATCTCTCGTGGCATTGAATGGAGTCAAGGTGCATTGAAGAAGATAGAGGGTCACGGTTTACTCAAGTCTTGACTAGGAAGTCTTCCTAACCTACTCTAGGTCACGGCTAAGCTACAAACCATATAAAACTCACGGTTACTACTTGATTCATCATCACCACCTTCATCTAAACAAGTAAGTACTCACCTCCTCCCCATCCTCGTTTATTTTACTTCGTATGCATGGCATTCACGTAAACTTCTTATAAAACGGGAACAAAATGCATGCACACGTAAGGTATACTAAGCAAACCTATGGCGTGATTATGTTAGACTTGTGTCATGTTTATGTTTATAAACATGTACTAAGAACTAAGTACTTACACAAAGTTTTGCTTGCCCAAAAACCCTATGCCTCTCGGCTAACTTTTAAGCCAAGAATAAATCATGACTTGATTTAAGCTCCTTGATTTAAGTTTAGCATGGAAATGACAGATCTAGTAGGAAACCCAAGCACCCCATGTGGTTAATCCGAATAAGCCATAAGCTACGAATCATATAAGTCATAAGCCAATATAAGCCGTGTAATGTAAGCCCAAAAAGCCCAAGTTGTATTTTGGTTGCATTATTTAGGACAAGTTTAGTCTCTTAAATAATTTACTAAGCCCAAGATCAAGCCCACTAGGCCTTAATACATTAGCCGAGCCATTAATGGGCCACCTTAGCCCATTAAGCATTTTATAAATTAGCATGAGAAACTTTTTGGGCCATTAATGTAAATCATGTTCCCCCATGCCGAGTATGACAAGTTGTGGAACTTACCTAAGGGTTTTCGAAACATGAAACAAAAATAAGGACCAAACATGGCATTAGGAATAGTCTAGGGTCTCAGTTATATATAATCGAGCCATGACTTAAACCACAAGGGCTAAACTTGCCACTTTGCAAACTATTTTCGAGCCCTAGACACTTTTCGTGCCTTTTTGGGCCTTGTCCGAAACTTAGGGGACCTATGTTGACTGTTTGGAAAACTTATATAAAACTTGTTACTCTTTGGGCCCTTTTTGTAATTAACCGAAACCCTAGGGACCATTGGTGCCTATTTTCGAACTTAAACCAAGCCCTAGGGGCTGTTGTGTAAATTTGTTTATGCACTTTAACCCTAGGGACCCCTTTTGCCAAACTAGTAAAGATTTATAAACCTTAAACAAACCCTAGGGGGCTGTTTTGATATAAGCCGAAACATATATAAGCCCTAGGGGGCGTTTGTGAAACTTGTGCTAAACCTAATTAATAACCGAATACTTTAAGGACCATAGGTGACAACTTGTGAAACTTTTATAAAACCCTAGTTACGTGTGTAACTAGGGAGGGACTTGTTTTGCCATTATTTGAAAGTTAAACGAACCCTAGGAATATTATATTAATATTTCCGCGGGTATTATATTTAATCAAGGGTAAAAAACGTAACTTCCTTATACTTGAATTAACCTCTAGTTACATATATAACGTAAGTACTAAAAAGGTAAAACTAATTAATTATAAAGGTCCAACACTTGTATATTTTTCCCAACCTATAATGTAATGGTTATACAAATATCGGTAACACTGAATTTGATTAAATGGTATACTTTTTATAAATAAGGTATAAATTTAATATGATTGACTTACAAAAATAAATGTATTAATTATATTTATTTTCCTTCACATTAAATATATGTAAAACTCCTTTTATAAATATTTAAATCACTTTATAAATAAGTACAAGTACGAGGATATTAATTAAACAGGTTGATTAATTTAAATACATTATTTATTTTATAATTAAAATAAATACAACTATAACTTGTACAACTATGGACCAAATTACGGATATTATAATAGAATGCTTAAAAACCAGTAGAAGCATACACTGATGTTTCAGTAACCATTGTACAACCTGTTATACTTTTACTGAGACTGTATAATTATCTAGGTTGTTGACTGTGTGTTAGGCATTACTTCAGATTCTTGTGACTATTACTGTACTACTAAGGTGAGTTCATGGCCCCACTTCACATATATTGACAAACTTTTAAATCCTTTTTGGGGGAGAAAACATGCAACTGATTTATGGATATAAATTGAACTGTATCAACTTTGATTATATGTGCCTATTGTAGAATTCCTCATGACCCGTGAATTGAAACTGTTAAAATTGTTGGATTACCTGAATGTTATAAATAAATCTATTTGGTATTGACCATCCCCACCTGGGTGAGTCATGCTCACTGTGCCTTGGCCGAGACAACATGTGTTTACCATGTAAGCACTTATTACTGATGGGTGCCTTTTTAGAAGGCGAAGCGCTCTCATTTGTTGAGGGCTCAACTATGTCAAGTGTTAGTTTCGGGCAATAGGCAGTATAATTACCTTTAAACATTAATGCTTTGTGCATTACTGTTTTAGTGACTATTTATATCCAAACCATTTAACTAAACCTATGAATTCACCAATATTTTTGTTGACCCTCAAAAGCATGTTTTTCTCAGGTATTTGAAGCAGGTAGTTGTTATATGCATGGACTGCAACATTTGAGTAGACAACATCTTAGCAAGCATCTGGGGATTTTCATGTGGAACTCATAAACAATATTTTATTTATGTCAGAACTATTTAAAATAATGATTTGCACTCCTGGTCATGTAATAAATTTTTGATAATCTTTTATCTGATGCTCTATGTACTATTTGTTTTTGATCCACCCACGTGACACCCAAATATTATACCCGCTGCATTTGACCAATTTGGGGGTGTCACAGAATGGTATCAGAGCAAAAGTTATAGAGAACCAGACCCAGAAAATTTATAAAATAAAAATAATTTTTTTTTTATATAAACTGGACTATAACTACATTAAAAATCTTTGGGATTTTCTTTTGGGACTAGAATAGTTAAGCATATAGGACGTAGAGCATGCATTTCTTATGTGATCTATGTGTGCATTAATTTTATCCTTTGGTTAAATGATCTGATAAGTATTAACTAAACCCTAACATGTAATGTCAAGGGAATACTCACTACAACTATTATAACATAAATATATTATTTAAAACTTTTAACTTGAGTAAGCATACACTTACGTTAATTAAAAATGATGATTTTTCAGAGATACTATGACGTCGCCGACATCCGTACTTTCGGGGTGGCTATCCGCCTCCGATTCTGAGGACAGTCAGCCTGCTGGAGTGGTCCCAGCTATTACTTCCCCGCCTACTCCTTTGACCCCCCTGCCGAGGAGGAAGACCCGGTGACCCATACCCTGCCGCCCTTACCACCCTCGTCATCTCTCTAGGGTTACGCTCCTGGATCTCTACCCCCTCGTAAGAGGAGGTACGAGACGACCCCCGCCTCCATCTTTGAGGTCGGAGAGGGATCTGGGACTAGACAGGTGGATCCTGTCCAGGCTCAGATAGCGGCTTTGACAGCTCAGCATGCTCAGGACATGGCCGATGTTCACAGTCTACTAGCGGCTAGTCAGGCTGAGCGCTCGATCTTACGAGAGCATCTGGATTCCTTGACTTGGACTACCTGGGCAGAAGCCCAAGTTGCCAGAGGGACATGGACTACAGTTTATGATGCCTTATAGTGGATCATGACGGAGTATGACCACGCCATCCACCGCATCTACACTTTGGAGAGCCGCCAGCAGCAGACCCATGCTTCCCTCTCAGCCTAGGAGCAGTCACTATCTATGTTCTTTGACTTGGCGATTGTTCGTCATGATGGAGTTACTTCAGAGACAGCTCACCTTAGGGGAGCTTTGGATACCCTCAGGGCTCAGCTAGTTCAGACCCTCCGCCACGTCAAGAGGACCTGACTTGCTATGATCGCTTTACAGGATGCTATGCCAGCACCAGCAGCTCCACAAGCACCCTCTGTACCAGGCACCTCCACCGGATCCGTTAGACCATCATAGATTAGATGTACTAGATTTCATATACATCATGATAAGCTTTGGGTTGCATCCCAGCTATCGTGATATAGGATTTCATGTACTTTTATTTTCATGCAGCTTTTGTATCCTATCAGTACTGTACTCTCTTAGATAGGTGTTTGTATATATTTCATTTTAGACTGTGCGTACCAACATCCCAGACAGACGTACTGTGCTTCTGTCTTGGATCGGTTGTACCTGATGTTATGTGTACTTTCTCTCAAGAAATGACATGTGCTCACTCTCTTTTGTTATATCATGTGTTGTATCATTGAAATGTGACAAGTTATTCAAATTGTTGTAATTATTGTATACAGGTTTGCTCGTGCGAATAATATATATCTGTACTGACATTGAAGCTAACGATTTCATTTTGTGTATGACTACAGACAATTGGCAATCACTAGGAAAAATCCTGCCACTAATCCTGCCAATAATCCAGCCAATAATCCTGCTAATAACCCTACTGATAATCTCCCTAATGACGATGCCACCCATAATGTCACCACTACCCAACTTAGGGAATTGATTGACCAAGGTATCGCCACCGCTATGGCAGCTAGCCGAAACATGGACGATAGCGAGAATTCCAATAACCGTTGGAATAATAATACCACCAGAGGTTGTTCTTACCCTGACTTCCTCAAGTGCAAGCCATCCTACTATCGGGGCAATGAAGGCGTGGTAGAGCTGATGCAATGGTTTGAAAGATTAGAGACTGTATTCCGCATCAGCGACTACGCCGACGAGAACAAAGTCAAGTTCGCCACCTGCACACTGCTTGAAAGTGCGCTCACATGGTGGAATTCTGTGGTTGCTACTCTGGGGCATGACGCTGCCTACACTCTAAACTGGACAAATCTGAAAGAGAGAATGACGGAAAAGTATTGTCCGAGGGGCGAAATGAAGAAGCTAGAAGTTGAGCTATGGGATCTTAGGTGTAAGAACAATGACATCATGTTATACAACCAAAGATTCCAAGAATTGACCCTCATGTGTACTAGGATGTTTCCCGAGAAGGAGGAAAGGATTGAGAAATATGTTGGAGGACTCCCCGACGCCATCCATGATAGCGTTCTCGCCTCACGGCCCACTACCGTCGAGAGAGCCATGGAATTTTCTACCGAATTGATCAACAAGAGAACCCGCACCATCTTCGAGAGAAATTCTGAGAACAAGAGGAAGTTGGACGACAATGTCCGTGGTCATTACTACCCAACTCCAAAGAGGCAAAACTCCGGACAGATTTATAGTGCAATCTCCCCCACCGACCCAAAGGCTTACGAAGGTACCAAACCTATGTGCACGAGGTGTCATTTTCATCACAAAGTGGGTAGCCCATGCAAGTCTTGTTACAAATGTGGAGAAGTTGGACATTTTGTTCGCGATTGTCGGGTGAATGCTGTTACTCAGGTCCGACCCAAACCTATTGCTAGGAGCAATAATCGAGGTGGATCTAATGCCCGTGGATTTGGGAATGGACAGTCGGGAAACCGTAATGTTACAGGAGGAAGTAACAGTGGTCCAAAGAAAGGAGTCGTATGCTATGAGTGTGGAGCACCCGAACATGTGAGACCAGGCTGCCCCAAGTTGGCTAATCAGAACAAAAGCAATGGAGGATCCACACCCAGAGTATACGTGGTAGGCAATGCAAAAGCCAACCCAGACTCCAACATGGTTACTGGTACGTTTTTACTAAACAATCGTTACGCATCCATACTATTTGACACTGGAGCAGACAGAAGCTTTATTTCTACTGAATTTAGTAACATACTAGAGGATATCCTTTCCACATTAGACCGCCGTTTCTTTGTAGAATTAGCGGACGGTAAGATCGTAGAAGCCGACACTATTGTTAAGGGTTGTACCCTGAACCTTTCCAACCGCCCATTCAATGTTGACCTAATCCCAGTGAACCTAGGCAGTTTCGATATCATCATTGGTATGGACTGGTTAGCTAAGTACCACGCAGTAATCGTCTGCGATGAGAAACTAGTCTGTTTTCCATGGGGTATTGAGACCTTAATCATTCGAGGCGATGGTAATACTGACCTTGCTGACACTAGGCTCAGTGTTATTTCCTGTACCAAAGTCCAGAGATATTTGTTGAGAGGATGTCCCATCTTCTTGGCGTATATCTCCCAGGTAGATGAAGAAGACAAGCTCGAAAAGAAGCAAATCAAGGACGTGCCTATCGTCCGGGATTTTCTTGAAGTTTTTCCTGAAGAATTTCCAGGTCTACCACCAGTCCGACATGTGGAATTCCAGATCGACTTGATCTCAGGAGCTGCACCCGTAGCAAAAGCTCCTTATCGATTAGCACCATCAGAGATGAAAGAACTAGCAGAACAACTTCAAGAATTGTCTGACAAAGGATTCATCCGACCTAGTTCCTCACCATGGGGAGCTCCAGTCTTATTTGTCAAAAAGAAAGATGGTTCTTTTCGAATGTGCATTGATTACAGAGAACTGAATAAGTTAAATGTAAAGAACCGTAATCCACTCCCCCGCATTGACGACTTATTCGACCAACTACAAGTGTCAAGTGTGTATTCCAAGATTGATCTGCGATCTGGGTACCATCAATTGAGAGTCAGGGAGAAGGATATTTCAAAAACCGCTTTCAGGACTCGTTACAGCCATTACGAATTTCAGGTCATGCCTTTTGGGTTGACCAACGCTCCTGCCATCTTCATGGACCTCATGAATCGTGTGTGCAGACCATACCTGGATAAGTTCGTGATATTCTTCATAGATGACATACTCATCTATTATAAGAATGAACATGAGCACGAGGAACACCTTACTCAAGTTCTGAAGGTACTTAAGGAGGAACAGTTGTACGCCAAGATCTCCAAATGTGAATTCTGGATTCCCAGGGTTCAATTCCTCGGCCATGTTATTGACAGCGACGACATTCATGTAGACGCAGCAAAGGTTGAATCTGTCAAGGATTGGGCATCTCCTAGATCACCAACAGAAATTCGCCAATTCCTAGGCCTTGCCGGATACTACCGTTGATTAATCGAAGGTTTCTCCAAGATAGCCAAACCAATGACCAAACTCACGCAGAAGGGAATAAAGTTTGACTGGGGAGAAAAAGAAGAGTCAGCTTTCCAACTAATGAAGGAGAAGTTGTGCAGTGCTCCTATTTTGGCCTTACCCGAGGGAAACGACGACTTCGTGGTATATTGTGATGCGTCACACAAAGGCTTGGGTGCAGTATTGATGCAAAGAACGAAGGCGATCGCATACGCCTCCAGGCAGCTAAAGAAACATGAGAAGAACTACACTACTCATGATTTAGAACTTGGATCCATGGTTTTTGCATTAAAAATCTGGAGACACTATCTGTACGGAACCAAGTGCACGGTGCATACTGACCATAAGAGTTTACAACACACACTAGATCAAAAGGAGATAAACGTGAGGCAACGTCGTTGGATTGAACTGCTAAGCGATTATAATTGTGAGATCAAATACCACACCGGTAAAGCAAACGTGGTTGCTGACGCTCTAAGCCGTAAGGAGACCGATCCTCCTATGAGGGTACGAGCACTAGTCGTAACGATTAGCCTGGACCTACCCAAGCAAATTCTAGAAGCTCAGACACAAGCTCAGAAGCCTGAAAACCTCGTGAGGGAAGATATTGGAGGTATGCTTAGGGCCGACCTCACCAAAGAAAAGTTAGAGCCAAGAGCAGATGGAACCCTGTGTTTTCATAGAAGGAGTTGGTTACCTTGTTATGGGGATTTGAGAAACGTGATCATGCACGAGTCCCATAAATCCAAGTATTCCATACATCCGGGGTCTGAAAAGATGTATCAGGATATGAAGAAGTTATACTGGTGGCCAAACATGAAGGCAAACATCGCCACTTACGTCCAGAAATATCTGACCTGCTCTCGCGTCAAGACCGAACACCAAAGACCATCTGGTTTGTTGGTTCAGTCGGAGATACCCAAGTGGAAATGGGAGAATATCACTATGGACTTCATCTCCAAGCTTCCAAAGTCATCTCACGGTTACGACACTATTTGGGTAATCGTCGATCGACTCACCAAATCCGCGCACTTTATACCCATCAGGGGGACTGACTCCCTGACAAAACTAGCCAAGACATTATTGAAGGTGGTAGTGACTAAGCATGGAATACCCGTCTCAATAATCTGTGACCGGGACAGTAGGTTCACGTCCAACTTTTGGAAGGCGTTCCAACGAGCTTTAGGAACAAGCTTAGATATGAGTACTGCTTACCACCCGCAGACTGACGGTCAAAGCGAACGGACAATTCAGACCCTAGAGGACATGTTACGAGCATGCGTGATTGACTTTGGGAATGGTTGGGTCGATCACATCCCTTTGGTGGAATTTTCCTACAATAATAGTTACCATGCTAGCATCAAGGCTGCCCCCTTCGAAGCTCTATATGGTAGGAAATGTCGTTCTCCAGTGTGTTGGGCAGAAGTAGGCGAATTCCAACTCACAGGACCGGAACTAATCCAGGAAACTACCGACAAGATAGTCCTCATAAAGCAAAGAATCCAAGCTGCCCGCGACCGACAAAAGAGTTATGCGGACCAGAGACGAAAACCTATGCAGTTTGAAGTAGGTGATTGTGTCATGCTCAAGGTATCACCTTGGCCCATTTAAAGTGATAGCCAGAATCGGGGAAGTCGCTTACCGTTTGGAGTTACCCCAAAAATTGAGTCGAGTGCACTCCACCTTTCACGTGTCTAACCTGAAGAAGTGTTATGCTGATGAGCCTCTAACCATGCCATTGGAAGGAGTACATTTTGACGACAAACTCCAGTTCACAGAAGAACCTGTGGAAATCATGGAAAGAATAGTTAAAAAGTTGAAGAATAGCCGCATCCCATTGGTCAAAGTACGATGGAACTCGAGGAGAGGTCCTGAGTTCACATGGGAACGAGAAGACTCGTTCAAGACCAAGTACCCACACTTGTTCACCTGACCAATGACGTTGATCTAAGCTTTGAGGAAAAAGCTAAAATAACGGGAGTGTGCTGTAAAACCCCTGTTTTTACCTTTTGACCTTGTCCCATAGTGTGCATAATTTATTGAACTCAACGTAATCTCACTTCATTATTTTATGAAGCCCTAGTCTTGTATCAAATCACACTATTCATTCCAGTGTATTATTATTAAATATATGAGACTGTTGACGCATTTAATCTTTCTTGACCGTCTTAAAACTACACAGTAAACACCTAACAATGACCATATACTTTGGTTTAGAAAATTTAACTTGTACATTATACCTTACACTAAATATCCAATCATATTTTCATCTCGTACCTAAGTATGTGACAAAAGTGGACACATTTCGTTTTTGGAATCCCATATCACACGAATTGTCCATATATCGTAGTATACATTGGCAACGACTCTCCTGAAACACCCTATACAACCTTAATACTTGGAAACAAATACCTAACAACTCCTTTCCTCCCACCTATGCATACACGGCTAGGACTTGACACACAAACCAAGACTACAAACATTCCCTTAGCAAATCAAGAGTACTACGATCCTTCCATTTAATGCATGTACTTCTTGTCTCCACAAAACCATCAACTAAGCCGAAAACCACACACTTCATCCTTGTACAAACAATTCCTCATTAATGCCTACTAGTTTGAAGTCTCACTTGCCCTTTTCCCTTACTAGCCGACGGCTAAGAGCCCTCCTAAAGGCCAATGTAAATCACTCTCCCTTTAATGATTTAGTACTAGGAAGATCAAGTATAGATTACCTTGTACTCAACCTAGGGAAACCCCCCTCTCTTGCTTCTCTCTTGACGTAGCAAGACCCAAACCACACAAAGATCTCACCCAACTTGTGGTTAACTAACAAACACAATCTCCTATAACTTACCATTTTCGGATGAACCCACACACACATATCCTAAGCATTTACTCCCAATCATTCACACAAAGATCTCTCATGGCATTAAATGGAGTCAAGGTGCATTGAAGAAGATAGAGGGTCACGGTTTACTCAAGTCTTGACTAGGAAGTCTTCCTAACCTACTCTAGGTCACGGCTAAGCAACATACCATATATAACTCACGGTTACTACTTGATTCATCATCACCACCTTCATCTAAACAAGTAAGTACTCACCTCCTCCCCATCCTGGTTTATTTTACTTCGTATGCATGGCATTCACGTAAACTTCTTATAAAACGGGAACAAAATGCATGTACACGTAAGGTATACTAAGCAAACCTATGGCGTGATTATGTTAGACTTGTGTCATGTTTATGTCTATAAACATGTACTAAGAATAAGTAATTACACAAAGTTTTGCTTGCCCAAAAACCCTATGCCTCTCGGCTAACTTTTAAGCCAAGAATAAATCATGACTTGATTTAAGCTCCTTGATTTAAGTTAAGCATGGAAATGATAGATCTAGTAGGAAACCCAAGCACCCCATGTGATTAATCCGAATAAGCCATAAGCTACGAAGCATATAAGCCATAAGCCAATATAAGTCGTGTAATGTAAGCCCAAAAAGCCCAAGTTGTATTTTGGTTGCATTATTTAGGACAAGTTTAGTCTCCTAAATAATTTACTAAGCCCAAGATCAAGCCCACTAGGCCTTAATACATTAGCCGAGCCATTAATGGGCCATCTTAGCCCATTAAGCATTTTATAAATTAGCATGGGAAAATTTTCGGGCCATTAATGTAAATAATGTTCCCCCATGCCGAGTATGACAAGTTGTGGAACTTACCTAAGGGTTTTCGAAACATGAAACAAATATAAGGACCAAACATGGCATTAGGAATAGTCTAGGGTCTCGGTTATATATAACCGAGCCATGACTTAAACCACAAGGGCTAAACTTGCCACTTTGCAAACTATTTTCAAGCCCTAGATACTTTTCGTGCCTTTTTGGGCCTTGTCTGAAACTTGGGGGACCTATGTTGACCGTTTGGAAAACTTATATATAAGTAGTTACTCTTTGGGCCCCTTTTGTAATTAACCAAAACCCTAGGGACCCTTGGTGCCTATTTTCGAACTTAAACCAAGCCCTAGGGGCTGTTGTGTAAATTTGTTTATGCACTTTAACCCTAGGGACCCCTTTTGCCAAACTAGTAAAGATTTATAAACCTTAAACAAACCCTAGGGGGCTGTTTTGATATAAGCCGAAACATATATAAGCCCTAGGGGGCGTTTGTGAAACTTGTGCTAAACCTAATTAATAACCGAATACTTTAAGGACCATAGGTGACAACTTGTGAAACTTTTATAAAACCCTAGTTACGTGTGTAACTAGGGAGGGACTTGTTTTGCCATTATTTGAAAGTTAAACGAACCCTAGGAATATTATATTAATATTTCCGCGGGTATTATATTTAATCAAGGGTAAAAAACGTAACTTCCTTATACTTGAATTAAACTCTAGTTACATATATAACGTAAGTACTAAAAAGGTAAAACTAATTAATTATAAAGGTCCAACACTTGTATATTTTTCCTAACCTATAATGTAATGGTTATACAAATATCGGTAACACTGAATTTGATTAAATGGTATACTTTTTATAAATAAGGTATAAATTTAATATGATTGACTTACAAAAATAAATGTATTAATTATATTTATTTTCCTTCACATTAAATATATGTAAAACTCCTTTTATAAATATTTAAATCACTTTATAAATAAGTACAAGTACGAGGATATTAATTAAACAGGTTGATTAATTTAAATACATTATTTATTTTATAATTAAAATAAATACAACTATAACTTGTACAACTATGGACCAAATTACGGATATTATAATAGAATGCTTAAAAACCAGTAGAAGCATACATTGATGTTTCAGTAACCATTGTACAACCTGTTATACTTTTACTGAGACTGTATAATTATCTAGGTTGTTGACTGTGTGTTAGGCATTACTTCAGATTCTTGTGACTATTACTGTACTACTAAGGTGAGTTCATGGCCCCACTTCACATATATTGACAAACTTTTAAATCCTTTTTAGGGGAGAAAACATGCAACTGATTTATGGATATAAACTAAACTATATCAACTTTGATTATATGTGCCTATTGTATAATTCCTCATGACCCGTGAACTGAAACTGTTAAAATCGTTGGATTACCTGAATGTTATAAATAGATCTATTTGGGATTGACCATCCCCACCTGGGTAAGTCATGCTCACTGTGCCTTGGCCGGACAACAGGTGTTTACCATGGCAGCACCTATTATTGATGGGTGCCTTTTTAGAAGGCGAAGCGCTCTCATCTGTTGAGGGCTCAACTATGGCAAGTGTTAGTTTCGGAACAATAGGCAGTATAATTACCTTTAAACATTAATGCTTTGTGCATTACTGTTTCAGTGACTATTTATATCCAAACCATTTAACTAAACCTATGAATTCATCAACATTTTTGTTGACCCTCAAAAGCATGTTTTTCTCAGGTATTTGAAGCAGGTAGTTGTTATATGCATGGACTGCAGCATTTGAGTAGACAACATCTTAGCAAGCATGTGGGGATTTTCATGTGGAACTCATAAAAAATCTTTTATTTATGTCAGAACTATTTTAAATAATGATTTGCACTCCTAGTCATGTAATAAATGTTTGATAATCTTTTATCTGATACTCTATGTACTATTTGCTTTTGATCCACCCACGTGACACCCAAATATTATACCCGCTGCATTTGACCAATTTGGGGGTGTCACAAATGCTTTCTTATATGGTGAGTTAGATGAAAATGTTTACATGAAACCCCCTAAAAGGTTTCTACTCTGATAACCCTAAGCTTGTTTGTAGGCTAAAAAAGTCTATTTATGGTCTTAAGCAGTTCCCTAGACAATGGAATGCTAAACTCACCTCTGTTTTGGTTGACAATGGGTTTGTCCAAAGCAAATCTGATTATTCTCTTTATACTAAGAGTAGTGATAAGTCTTTTATTGTTGTTCTTGTCTATGTGGATGATATTATTGTGACTGGAAATAATGAGAAAGATATTGACAGCTTCCAAAGTTTTTTGAAAGGAAATTTTAAAATTAAAGACTTGGGAAAATTGCAATACTTTTTGGGAATAGAGGTTGTTGACACTCCTTCTGGTGTGTGTTTGAATCAAAGAAAATATGTCCTTGATCTTTTGTCTGAGTATGGAATGCTTGCCTACAAACCTTCCAAGACACCCTTAATATCTAAGCTGTCAATATCTAATGAACCTTCTGATGATGACCCCTTATTGGTAAATGTTGTTGATTATCAAAAGCTTATGGGTAAGCTTACTTACTTGACCAATACCAGACCTGACATTTCATATGTTGTTCACTGTCTTAGTCAATTTATGCACTCACCTTTGAGATCTCATCTCAAAATTGCCTTTAAGATTCTCAGATACTTAAAGAGTTGTCCAGGACTTGGTATTCATGTTAAGAAAAACTTTGGTATGTCTCTTAGAGCTTTTTCTGATGCTAATTGGGCTAAGTGTGTTGTGACTAGAAAGTCTGTCACTGGTTATTGTGTTTTCTTAAATGATAATCTTGTTTTTTGGAAAAGTAAGAAACAAATTACTCTCTCAAAGTCATCAGTAGAAGCTGAGTATAGAGCTCTAGCTTCTGTGATTAGTGAATTCATTTGGATCCTGAAAGTTTTGAAAGATTTGAGTTGTGAAAATCTTTTGCCTGTGGATCTTCATTGTGACAACAATTCAGCAATTAAGATTGCTGCCAATATTGTGTTCCATGAGAGAACAAAACACCTAGAGATTGACCTTCACTTTGCGAGGGAAAAAATCTTGAATGGGGTTGTTAGAACTCAAAAGGTGGAGTCTGCAAATCAAATTACAGACATCCTTACTAAAGGATTGGATACACCACAACATGAATACCTGGTCGAAAAACTTGGAATGATTGACTTATATAGAATATCAGATTAAGGGGAATGTTAAAATCTTCATATAATGTGATATTCTAAATTTATAAGGACTAATGTTGCCTTTATGGATATTTCAAGGACTAATGATGTGAGAGTGGAAATTGCTTTGGACTGGACTAGCCGTTGGAGGTTGATGGGCTTTTTGCATGAAGGCCCAAGCCCTTTGGGTGACCGTTGCTTGTTTTTTTGTATATTACCCTAACTCGTTTAGAGTTAGGGTTAAGTTTTTGTTCAGCCGTTCATGGCGACTCAACACCTCTCTCTTCATTCCTGAGCTATTTCATCTTATTATTTTTGATTATTTATATTTGTAAGACTATTATCAATTTAGATAATAGATCCACACCAGTTTAATCTGTGGTGGATTTTGATTTATAAACTCTCTCTTTCAGTTTTGATTTATCTATGTTAATAAAAGTGTTTTGAATCATAAGATCTTGTTTTTCTACAAATATAATCGATATTAAAGACTAAAATATCCATTGTTGATAAAAAGCTTATTTAATTTAGTTAATTAATAATCAAAGAAAAGAAGGGATCCATAAAGAATGAAAATAATGTAATGAGTTATTACGTACTATAATTCTAAACAAACGATTTTTTCATTAAACTATAATAACAATTTCCCTTACGACTCTCATTATAACCTACCAAACGTTATGCAAGTCGCGACATGCAGGGACATAACCGAGGGATGGAGGGTGCTCGGCCATCCCAACCGGCCCAATCAGCCCACCTTGTAGCTAGACGCAGATTGATTCCAAACAACAAGTTGCATGGCATGTAGTGGATGCAAGATATAAGAACCCTACCTGCACATGTCATTTAAGACGTGCGACATGTTTCATGGCGATTTTCGCGAATGATTGATTCCAGGAATGCACACCCTTCATTCATTCCCATCTTCCACCATACTCAAATAAAGTCCAGTATGCATTAATAAACATATGGCGTATATACATGCACATATACATTCATGAATACCAGATTATGCATGATTACTCATTACTCAATGATACAAGTTAGTGACGGAACCAGGAAATAGGATAGTGGGGGAAAAATAAATTCTTAGAATAGCAACAAAATATAGAAAAAAGGTAGTATTAAAAAGATACATTGAGTGTTTTTACTTACAAATAACGGATTTATAAGGTTTTAAGGCGTTAAATGTTGTGATTTACTCTATAGGTAAGGGGCGATTTGAATTTTTAGTGAGGGGCGCTTTCGAAAAAATGTCAAAATCGAAAAAAATATACACTAAAATTTTATCGTATGGGGCTAGTCATGGAGGACAACGGACCCCCATAACTACTACATAGGTCCTGATACAAATGTTTGTAATAGCTTGGCTTCTCACCATCAGCTAGCCTTGTTGGTAGGGTATTTTTAGGTAAATGATTTATCCTTCCTACTTGATATGCTTACATATCTTCTTACTTTTATGATTATGACAAATAAATTAATTAATGAATAAAAATTTAAAAAAAAAAGAATTAATAGATTATACATGTTTTAATTTGATGGGATAGCATAATAAGTAGGAGGATAATGTATGAGGATTTAGCATTGCTTTATCTTTTAGGAGAAGTTATTTTGCATATTTATTTTTTAATATATATTAAAAGATTAATCTTCACTTTTATTTGCTTTTAATCGAATAGTAAGAATTAACTTAATCTTTAAAAGAAATACAAAAATATTATTTTTATTAAAATGTACAAAAGTTGTAAAAAGGGACGGATGGACTAAAGTTATAAATATAACGAATTAATGATTTAACACAAGTGATATTCCACTAGTGAATAACAATGAAATATCACTAGTGATAAAAAAATGAAATATCATTAGTGATATTACACATTGACTATATTTATGAAATATCAGTAGTAATATTTTTTTACTTTATCACTATTGATATTTTATAAAGAAACTTTTATCACTAGTAAAATACCATTAGTGATAACCATTTATTGTTATATTTATAACTTTATTTTTTTTTGCCTTTTTTACAAATTTAGTTTTTTCATTTTTCTATAACTTTTAAATATTTTTGTAAATCTCCATGCTTTTTTTTAATTATAAGTAGTAATAAAAAGTTAAAATTGATCTTTTGATATATATTAAAAAATAAGAATTCAAAATAACTTTTGTCATTTTTTAAGTATCATTATGTAACATTTGTTTTGTCACACTCAAAGTCATTGATTGTCTGTCATCTTTTAAGAGAAAAAGACGGATTTAGTCAAATTTCATACCTTTGATTCACTATATGGTCAAGCCAAATGATTTTGACATATATAGTTATGCACAAATGCTCAACTGCTCAACTCTACTATAATTATGACACGTGTCCTATGGTAAATGCTCGACTTACGGTGCTCAACCCACAACTGCTCAACTTTGCAAAAAAAAAAAAAAAAAAAACCATTTTTTAAAATTTTTTTTGCTAAGTTGAGCACTTTGTGGTGTAAAGTTGAGCATTTTATGGTGCAAAGTTGAGCATTTTATGGTTGAGTATGGTAAATTGATCATTTGCTGTTGAGCACTTGTGACTGCAAAGTTGAGCATTTGTGGTGATGATTGATGACAATATTTGTCAAAAATTTTTGACTTGACTATCCAATGAATAAGTGCTCAACTTAACCAAACCCGTGTTTTTCCCATCTTTTAATTCCTAAAAATCTACGGTACTAGTTAGTACTATAGATAAAGTAAACGTACGTGGTGAAATAAAGATAAAAATCTAAAGTGTTTTGTATCTAGCATTTGTATTTCGTCCTTTTTAGCATTTTGTAAAAGTACATATCATTAATCTAGCCGCCACCAAATTACTACGAGTAGTAAATTTGGCAAGATCTAATTAGTTAATAAAATATTTTGTGAGGATTTTATATGTTTTATAAATTAATTTTTCTTTTAATTAGTACTTCTTTTGTCTAATATTAATAGTTTGGTGTTAACTTTTCTAATCTTAATTTTGTAACTTCTATTTTAAATATTTTTCTTTGTGTTATGTGAAATTTGATAAAAATTATACTAATAAAAATACATTTGAAACCTAATCCGTTTATATATTTTGCATCAACTATCATATAACACAAATAAAAATAATTAAAGTCAAAGTTACAAAATAAATATAAAAAAAATCAACAATGAAATATTAATATGAGACGGAGAGAGTACTATTTTAAATTAAATATATTTTTAGATTTCTGAAAAGTTACAAAACTAACTTATTTCTAAATTTAGCAAAAAAAATTATAAAGGAAATTAAAAAATTGGTTGAGAAACTTGATAAAGAAAATATGACATAAAAATATAGTGACAAATTTATGAAAAATAAAAACATAAAGAAATATGATGTTACTTAATAAAACTTTATAAGTTAAACTTTGAATAAATTAAATGAAGTTAAGTAAAACTTATACAATATTTTTTTATATTCTTTTTTAATAGTTTTAAAAATAAACAATTGTCTCTTATACTTTATACACTTTGTAAAAACTAAAAGTGGGAGTTGAATAGTTTCCTTTATTAAAATTATGTTTGTCATTAAAAGTTACTCCGTACTAATATTTGAAAACTTGTATTAAAATAGTTAGGTCAATTTTCAATATTTCAAAACATTTGTTATATCAAGTGATTATGAAAATGAAGTGTTAAATGTAAAGGCAAGTATAAATAAAGAGTGTGGAAAGAAACAACCTAAACAAAGACACCAAGAATTTATATTGGTTCGACAACAAAACTCTCTCTGCGTTCCTACTTCACTCCTCGAGTACACCTTACTCGAGATTTTCACTATATACACAAGCTCCATTCTTGGCGGAAAAAACCTTACAACATTGGTTACAATGATTACCGACACTAAGCCAAATGTTGAGTTCTAATCCTTGCTAGAACCAATCTTCGTCACCCATCTTCTTCACCGACACAAGGCTAGATGTCGAGTTTTAAACTTAGATAGAACTAATCTACACTCATCTCTCACACTCACATCACTTCCTAGTTAACTGAGAACTCACGCACTCATGCTCACAATTATATCACTTTAGAGTTTAGTGAGAACTTACACAGAACACACTAACAACTACATCACTTTAGAGTTTAGTGAGAACTAACACACAAGACTCATGCAAGTATAAACATATACCTTGGATCTACACACAACTAATTCAAGTATACACATATTCCTTGGATCCATACAAGACTAATCCAACTGTACACATATACCTTGGATATACACAAGACTCAAATGAACAAATATAATGAACATGACTAGATCTAAGAAAGGATGACTTTCATTAAGGCTTCATCTTTAACACAGCATAAATGTGTGAGTGATCTTCTCTTGGACATTTAAAGAGTGGGATCAAAAGGATAATCATACGTAAACATACTTAACACATTAAGTGATCATTTACTAATGATTAGAATATAGAAAAGAGATTAAGAAGTAGAAAGTTGTCCAGAAATGGTTCATTAGAAAATGGAGAAATGATCCACTACTTATAGAAAACAAGGTCCAATGGATAGTCTGTGTGCGGCTCAATAAATAGCATGTCGGTTCCTTATCAATAAGGAAGCGCCCACTAGAGTCTGCTCCTTTTTGTCCTTTAATGGGGAAATTTCATCTGGTGAAGGTTTACCTCAAAAGGAATATCCTTTGGCCATTTGGAATATCCTAAATTCAATTTTTTTTTCTAATTAATAAAATATTTTCTTAAAAGAAAGTTTATTAAAATATTTTGTCACATTTGAAGGAATGTTAGTTTTAAGGTTAATCACTTTTAATGATCATTAAACATGTATAAGATATGTTTGTGTAAGACTTAAATGGTTATTTTCCTCAATAATATTGTTCGTTAAATAATTCGTCTTACGGTTATATTTGACGATAAATATTTTTACACTTTCTCGTGATCAAAACTAAGAAAGATTAGTTATTACAAATAATATTTGTAGGCATTAGTTGCATTAACAATTTCCCCCTTTTTGATTACGACAAACCATAAACTCATTTATGTAAATACAAAGGTTTTCGAATTATTAACCACTTTATCAACTATCATTTCTTCCCCTTTTATCGAAGCAAAAAGGTAGCGCAAGTCTTTGAAGAAGAGAAGAACCGACTTCGCTAAAAGCCCCCTTTGATGCTTACTCCCCTTGCTTAGGGACCAAGTGATCGAGCTATAGTGACAAGCTACATACAAAGGTTAGTATAAAGAAAAGAAACACCCATGTAGAGTCAATAGTCACAAATATTTACTAAATAATTTGAGAGGGAGAAAGAAAAGAAATCTTAAATTAGGAAGCAAACAATTGCTAAGTATGTCTAAGAAGAGTATTTTGACATGATAAATTCACATGTGTTGGAATAAAGATAGAAAAGAAACATCAAACAAATTTGAAGATATTATGTCAAAAGCTTAAAGGCATTGAACTTTTGGAATCACCTAAGATTTTAACCAAAATCAAATCTCAACAATATATGTGATAATAGAAGAAGCAAAACAAGCAACATACACACATAATAATCATATTAAAAATATGATCAAACATACAATAACATATTTATATTTAGAAATATGAATAATAATACAAAAAGTAAATAAACCTAAGCATAACAACTATTCTAATAGAAATATTCCTCCAAGATTTGTCTAGCCTTTATTTAAGACTCAAATGATTAGAACACAAAATGTATTTTAACCGATAAATAAAGAAGAAGGAACGCCTTCCAACGATTTGCTCACGAAAACAAATACTCGAAGAGGAGGTCAAGTGAGGAGAAAATAAAGAAAAATTAACTTCTCAAAGAGATGAGCAAGTTCAATTTGTTGAAATCTATAACACGTACAAAAGGTTCCATGATGCAAGATTAATTCATAAGAGGGAGGAGGTGTATCATTCGAGAAAGAAGGTGGTGGAGGAGAAAGGGAACGCGGAGAATAAAAAGGAGGTTACCATCAAGTTATTTAGTGAGGTTAGGGTAAGAAGAACTTCCTTTACTCTAATAATTTAGTTGAGGGATGTTGAAAGGTTTAGGTTGTGGCGGAAGAACTTCCTTTACTCTAATAATTGGATTGATTAAGTAAGACTTATTCCAATACTCGATTAGGAGAAGAGGTTACGATAGCAAGCCCTTCCCCGACGAGGAATAGGCTATTCATTTTTAAAATTACGTTGGCCGGAAGATATTGAAGCTTTGGAAGTCTTGAAAGGTTTGGGAGAAGAATGCTCAATGAGATCCTTGTTCTTTTTAGCCCAAATAGGTTTGACCGAAATGTTTGGTTTCTTAGAAAGCTTTGAAGAAGAAGCCTTGGGTTTAGAGGTTTGTGACATAGAGATGTCAAGGTTAAGTGTAGAAGAAGAAGACATGGTGAGATGAGAAGAGATATCCCAAGTGAAGGGAATATAAAAAAAGTAGAGAAGACAAAGAATATAAATAAATCAAAAGATTTCAAGGAATGTTTAGCTCAAAGAGGAAAACAAAGAATCTTGAAGAAAACTAGAGAAAGGAGAAAGACAAAAAATGGCTCTCTGTCCGCGGTCCATTAAATAGGGCCGCGACTCATTATTGATAACGATCCGCCGGTTCATTTAAGGAACCGCCGACAGGGGCTGCCAAAATACGATTTTCTTAAAGGAACCGCCGGTTCATTTAAGGAATTGCCGACAGGGGCCGCAACTCATTATTGATAACACTTCTCTTCGATTTTTACCTCTATTATCAGTAGGTTAGGCTAAGGTTTCATAAAGAGCAACATACTCACAAGAGTATCTTGAAAAAGGGTGACAAAATATTAGATAACATTTTGATTTAATTTTATTCAAATGTAGAGGTGACAATAGATTTAGGTCAATTTTAAGTTTAAAGTGAAGTCGATCAATGTGTAAACAAGAAAGATATAACACGTAAAACTAAATTCATAGAACATCTACATGAAACATACATGTAAAAAAATAAAGATACAAAAGATAAAAACAACTAACTAAACAACTTAAGCTAGCTATTCTAATCTTAATTGGTTGATCTTCATAGCTTGATATGATATTAGAAAAGTCATTTTTGAAATATCATCATCTCATCCCATAGATGGAGGAGGAGGAGGGGGGGGGGGGAGGAGCAAAGAAGGATAACACAAGATTTTCCAATCTTACATGCAATCCATGCATCTCCATCCTAAGAGATTGGATGAGATAGTTGTTGTAAAGACAACATGAACAATTTATACCATGTGCCTCAAGAAAAGTAAAAAGGTATGGATCACTCAAGGGATGGAAAATAGGAACACCTATAAGAGGAGTATTAGGAGGAGGATGATGCATGGTGTCCAAAGGTGAAGTGGGTGAAGGCACAATAAAGTCATTCTCAAAGGAAATGCTTTGAAGTGGTTGAGGGTTCTCATCCAAGAAAACACTTGAAGAGAAAGATGAAGAAACATCATTCAATCTTGATTGAAATGGAGAAGAGGTAGAATCATGAGAATGGTTAGTACCATAGGTTGAAGAAGTCTTGCATGGTGCAAGAGGTGGTGAAGGTGATGAGGAAATCAGAATGGTGAAGCAATTGTCTCATTTCTTGGGGTAACAAAAGAAGAAGAACCCAATTTGGGTATCTTAATCTTAATTTTGAGGCATTTTCTTGTGGAAGAGTTTTTTTGTGAACATGATGATCTTGTGCACACCAAGGTTGAAAAGTTAAGGTTTAGAAAGGCTTAAAAGTGGTGAAGAAGATGAAGAAGAAGAATGTTTAAAAAGAAAAAGAGGTGATCCCAAGGGGTAATGGGTTGAAAGTGTTTTTGGTAAACAATGAAGCTTGTCAAGCTTAATTGGGAAAAATCGGTTGTTTCTCAAAACTTTTATCCATCTTTACAATGATTAGAAAGAACAGTGTAAAGAAAAGATTATGTTCGAAAAATCAACATGTGGTTCATTAAATATATCCGCGGCTCAATATCAATATTGATCCATCGAGATTTATTGATCCACAGACATAAAGTTGCGAAAATGATTTTTCCAGAATTTTTCAAAACCTAGAATTTCCAAGTTTTATAATCAAGCCAAGATAGATAATCAATAAATATCTAAATAGCTAAGCAACAAGTAAATGCATATAATAATCTGATTTGAAAGATCAAACACATAAAACACATCATTAGGATTAAAATCAAAGTAATCCAAACCAGTTAGTTCATACAAAAAAAAGCATAAACTAAAAAGAGTCTAAAACAAGTGGACATTCTAAATGTGGCATCCAAGATGAATCAATTCTTCAACTCCCTCAAGAACATTTCTTAAATGGACTTGAATCCATCTCTTGTTTCTTCTTAAATCCGAAGATTTTGAAAGAAAAGAGTCATTGTTAGATTAAATAGTGGTGATCACAACATGATCAAATACATCACTGTTATATTAGCTTTTTTTTTCTACACTAACTTTATCAACAACCTAGTGTAATAAATCTAACAATAAAACAAAAAAACATATTACACTTAAACAAAAATACACTTAAAAAATAATTAAATAAAAAATACGCGTACTAATCAACAAAGAGGGGATAATTCGGTCTTAAGTACGACCAAGTTGTGTTGTTTTTCGGTTAACGAGACATCGAGCGGGGAGTGTTATAGTGGGTGTGTCACATCTATCTTAAAGTCGACCGCGTTAGACGAGCGAGTATTTACAGTCCGTCTTATATAAAGTTTTTATCTGTACCAAATAAACAGTGTACGTTTTTATATTAGTGTGTCTTAATTTAGTTATCTACTACTATTAAAATTGATAAATAAGTTAGATCAAATAAGATAGTGAGGCCATCAACCTCGTTAAAAATACATATTGTGGATGGTAGATTAAAGGTGAAAAAGGTGTAATTTGGCAAATCTTGTCTATATTACCAAATATAAGTATTTTCTAAATATTTTTATAATACAGGTAGGTCATTTTTTGCCAATCAATATTATTGTTGGACGCACATGTAAACATTAAATGGAATCCCATGAGCGTATGACCGTATATAAAATACTACTAATAGGTTATTGGACGAGTATAATTAATTTTTTCTACATTTGAGTATGTATTTTTGCTCGCTTTAGCTTGCGTTCGATAGCCCATCGCCCATTTTGTCTGTCGCTCGTTTATCCGCCGTCCATTTAATCTGTCATCCGTTTACCCATCCCGCCCGTTTTGCCACCTATAATACTTTTATTAGAAACACGTATATCCGAATCAAATACGTATTAATTTCCATGAATAACTTAGACATGGAAAACTTCTATCAATTTACACGTCTTCAACTCACTATACCTATCTTATATATCTTTCCACCATAAGTTACGATAATTGCTAGCTGAATCTACAGTGAAAGTTATAAGAGAAAACGACGTGACTATATGACTTTTGAACTTATGCACACGCAATATCCACATGCTAATTACAAGCACTAAGATGATGTGGTGATCGATCGCTAGTGGGCATAAAACCGAGCCCCCACTATTCGACTCGTCTACTTGTGTCACCTTTCGGTGTCTCCTGGCTCTTTTTCGACGATGTTACCTCTTGTCCCGGGTGACCTTCAATCATTATTTTCGGCTCCAAAAAGGCAAAATTCGACCGACTTATTAGTTGTATCTTACGTATTCATTAGAATACTAAGCTTCATTTAGATGCAGAACATTGGGGGGCCAAAACATGTTTAAGTTTAGCTTCTTGAACAATGCCACCTATTACGAAGACACCCATAGTACTGGTTTTCGGTTCTAGAAAGGTATATGTCGCTCAATCATATATTTTCGTTCTTGTACAAATAAAGTAAATCGTTAGCTTTATCGTGAAGACGGATCAACGGTGTCAAACGTTGATGTTAAAGCCGATCTTAATCCTTGACATACTTATGGGATGAATGAGACTTCAAAGTACGTCACCAAGTATAAATCTTCATAAAGATATCGAAAATGTCATTTTTATGTGATAGTTTTTTTTTTGGTAACCGTGATTTCCGACTCATTAAACAAGTTAATTTTTACGTTGGTTTAGATGGTTTCGTTTGTGGAAGCATATACTTTCATGTGTATTATAGTTGAGGCTAATTATATAAATATATTAAGATTTAAGCAGTGGCGGATCCAAGATTTGAGATTATGTGTGGCACGTAATTTTTGTTCACTTCATTTTACAGATAGTTGCTAACGTTCATTGACTTGTGTAAAATTAAATTGGTTCTTATTGTTTTTGTTCGTTGAGTCAAGTTATGTGAGATTGATTTTACTTTCAAATGTATGGTCGATAAAATTAAGAATCTGGATATAAAGAAGAGTTTGGTTACCCATACCCTCTTTTTTACAGGTAATACCTTCTCTAAATTTTTTATTTATTTTTAATATTTTTTTATTTTTATAATTTTGTTTATATTATAAAACTACGAAATTAAGAAACGGAATGAAAATTATAAAGTTTGATAAGTCAAAAGTAGTAAAACATGAAAAACGCGGAGCCGTAAGCTGTCTTATCGTGTTAATAAAGTGAGTAAAACTGCTGAAAAAAAATACGAAGCTGAGATTATACAGTTTTACTATTCAAAAATTATAGAATGTGAAAAATACGAAAAAAAAACCAATTAAAAATTGTCTTTTCCTGTCACTATATCAAGGGTGTTGATGGTAGAAAAATAAAAAAAGGTGTATTACTAGTATGACCCATAAAAAATTAGTACCTAGATGGTAGTATATGTCTAAGCTTAATTCAAATCAGAGTTAAAAAAAAATACTAGCTACTTATATCCCTATTAATCTATAATCTATTTAGTATTTGCGCACTTTAGTACTTCTTTGAGCGTCAAACATATTAAATATACTGCAAGGTGTATCCACAAAACCCAAAGAAAAAAAAACATTTAACGAAAATATAAAAAACAAGTAAACAAGTAGGGATTACTGTTCATCTTCTTCCCCCTATTCATCTTTCTTCTTTTCTTTTCTGCAAAATTGAGGCATTTTTTTTAATACCGTGGGTATATTTTTCTTATTTTTAATAAGGTCAAATATTTCCTTAGGAGATATAATAGTATTCAAACATCATAACAAAAATAAATACTGGTATTAAATTAAAGTTGATTGTGTTTTCTAAAAAAGATAGGTACACGTTGATCGTAATAACTTATTTATAGCTTTGTTAAATCAAAATAAAGTTTTATAGTGGACTTGAATGCCAGGTTGTAAATAGCGTGAAACGTAGCGTAGTGGTATTGCCAAGTTTCAAGCTACACAAGCTATAGCGAAGTTATGATGTTTTCTGAAGCGTGATATATAGCGGCACAATTTTTATAAATAAATATTTATATAACGAGTTTACAAAATGGAGCAATATTTTAATTCAAATTTAAAACAAAATCGGCTAATAGTTACTCAAGATTTTCCCCCATAATAAAATTACTAAACCCAAGTCTATTAAATAGCCCAAAACTAGTAAACAAGCCTAATTCTTGTAAATTTGCAAAAAGATTAAAAAAAAGTGTCACGCTACGCGCTATAGCACGCTATATCGCGCTATATGACGCCTTTTAGCACGCTACGCCTAGAAATGACGCTTTAATCTGTTTCATAACGTGGAGGCCGTGTTTCACGCTATAACACGCTATAAAGCGTGCTATAACGCGCTATTTTGAGACCTGCAGGAATGTAGCAGTAGTAGTATACTACCAGTTAATAACAAAGTGTCTTTCATGTAAGTTATTTAAAACAAAATACAATAATTGTGACGGAGAATATTGCAGAGTCGGCAAAGTGTCCTTCATGTAATTTTCGTCAATTTTAATAAAAGCAAAAGCACTTTTAAATGTCCATATCTTAATTTTCTTTTCATTAAAAAAAAAATCTAATTTTAAAAATCATGAATTATAATATTTCAAAGTGAAATTATTATTATGGAGTCCAACTAATTAATGTTGGCTTATTATTAGTGACTGGTCTTGTCTCTTGTCTGCTTGTTATTCACTTATTTCGTGTCTTTTTAATTGCAATTTAGCTTATAGTAAAAGTTCATTTTCATTTTCAATGAATATGTGTGTGATCAATGAATATGAAAGGACCTTAGATCATCATAATTCAAAAACCTTATATATGTTTTGGTTTTACTAGAGAAAGAACACCAAAGTCTGTAAGTTTTATTGATTAATTTTTAATAATCGTATGTTAGGATCGAACTCGGACTTACGGGATTGCACATAATACGTAAAGAGTTAATTTATTAATAAATATATTTTATATGTTTATTAATTAAACCGAGCTTTAAACATTTAACAGTCGTTAAGTTTTAATAGTTAGATAAGCGTGGAATAAACTAAAAGAGGAAAAAAAAGTTCTAGAACACCTCTTGGAGGTGGCATCCGATCGGTGGACAAGGGGAGCAAGAATGGAAAGTTTTTCTTTCCTAATTTGCGTAGATTTAATCTTGGGCTCCAAGGATTAATACCCTATAAATACCCATGAGTATCTCATAACTCTCCATCCAACAATCTCTCTTTTCTCTCCCTCTTCTGTGATCGGACGAACACCCACAAGGGGTTTCGTTTGGTTTCTCGCGATCGACTGCTAGCCCCTCTCTAGGGTTGTTAGCTCGATTTTTACACTTCACGTTTAGCTCGTTTTATACGTACTAGTATTACGGTTAACTCGTTATTATACGTTTGTTCAAGAACGTAATATAATTTCACTATAGATTCTATCTTGGATCGATGAACAAAACGGTAAGGGGTTAATCATTGATCCTTATAAACCATAATTGGTGATTCGTTCTTGATCATTGGAATTGGATAGCTAAAAGATACGTAACCCTAATTCGATTAATTATGAATGTGTTATTATGATTTTATGTTTTAATTCACTTATTACGTTGCTTTTCTATACTAACTATAAAGCATGGATCCAAATTGTTGAAAGTTGAAATTTTTCAACACAACTTCTGGTGTAAGTTTCTTTCCCATCCTAAACTTAGAAATTACGGTTACAAAATATATACACTTGTATATCGAAAACTTGAATATGATACTACATGGAAATGATACTACATGGTAACAATATATCTCTACTTATCCATATGGAACGCTTAAGCTTTATTCTTCTCAAACACGCAGCTTGTCTTAAAAACAATATATTGTGTATATAAATGTGGAAATTTGGAAACAAATAAGCTGTCAAAATCTGTATATGTTCATACCCTCTCAAGTTTTTTCTATTTTTGGAATATGTTTGTATTGACTTAACGACCCTATTCTCGGAATGTATTGCTAGAAAATAATAATACTCCATTAGCATTCAGTATCCTAATAATGGTTTTGATTATCCTTTTGCAAACACTAAATAAAAAGATACGCACTTGGCCTATATAAACATTTTCAAGCACAATTAAGTTGATAGGCTTCATTTGCTTACTTGTTCTTGGTGCCCCGTATTTCCAAACAGAGTTAACCCATGTTCAACACCTCTCTTAAATTGCATGTTCTAAGAATACTCGACAAAATTAATGTAGATGTCCCACAAGGTAGCTTCATTTACTTGAAACATGAGGGCTTTTGTTCAAGGTGGATGACACTAACGTATTCAATACGTGACTTTCCAAATACTTAACCAAATCACACAAGGTTTTAAACTGTGGTGGCACGATGTGAGTTCGCTTGTTTTTAGATCTAATTTTTAAGATCCCTATCTTTTTTCCACATCTGAGTTTGTAAGTCGTCGGTGTTGTCCGCCGAAATTTTCTGTATCCGTAGTACACTGGTAAGTTCCGAATCCATGGTTTTTATTTCTACACGTCTTTTATAGGACAAGGTACTTTTTTAGAGGATAAGAGAGCTACTTCTGCCATAGGGATTCACCATTGGCGTCGCCGAAATTTGAGCCGCTGCTGCTGCAACCGAGGATAATTGTTGACATGTCGCTGTTTGTTGTTTAAACTTCCTGTATTTTTTATGTAATTTCTTTTCTGTGAGATTTTGTAATACAATTTGACCGGGTAACATTCTTGAATGAATTTGACTTTCTACAACGGGAATGAAATGCCACAACTTACTGCTCAAGATATTGTATTGTAGAAGCTGTCTTGCATGTAGCCGAAATATCAGGACATAATCAGCTTTTAGACGCTTGACTTTGTCCCGTCAATTACACATTCAAAATGTACATCTGTGAAAATCATAGATTTTTCTTAAACAAAATATGAAAACCTTTGAAAATTAATGAGTCAATAACCAATAATCTTCTCATATCTTGGCCCATAACCACTTTTAATACTCCCTACTTCTTAGTTGATCGTTCATGAAACAAGAAACAAAAACTAATTTTAGAGACCAAGATAAATGGGAGGAAGAGAGGCGTGCGCCATAAGTTTGGTTTATTTAAATAAAACACACCAAGCTCTGCGTTCATATTGGTCTTGTTCCTGGCCGGTCTTGTGTTCACGATGATGCTTTGTTTCGGGTCTACGTCGATCATTCAAGGTTAGAACGCTGTTTCTGTGGTGAGTTTCGTTCCAGGTTCAGAATCAAAGGGTTCATGATGGGAATCGCTAGAGTTTCAAGTGACTGTTCGCGACCGGAGTTTATAGTTCGTGAGTGGGCTGAGTTGTGATTCATCTGCTCGTACATATGTGGGGTATCGAGGTACGATCACATTCTGTAGAGCTCTATTGTTCGTGTCTGATTTGGCGTTCGTACTTGTGAACTATCTCGTTTGGCTCGAAGGTATATTCTTGTATACGCATTCACGCATTCATATTTGTGATTCTCTCATCCTCTCACTTTTTGCCAGCAAAATTTAAAGGTGAGAAATGTTATTGCGACTAAACACACTTCTAGCTTTTCCGTTTGGAACACCTCTCGCGAGTCAACCATATCATATCCATGGTTGTAAGCGTTTAGCCACTTGCAATCCCTTTGAACCGTTAAAAATTTTAGTTGGATTTTACGAAGTAGCCATTTGGGACACTGGAGATGAAATCTTAAACCACTTTACTAAAATTGGTAGAAATATTACACCTCAATGAACTGTTACACGTCATCGGAATAAATACTACAATGAATTGAAACACAAATTCACAACTGTTGTATAATATGATGTGGTGCACGTTTAGATCAGCAAATTAGAATATGTGATACTCTAAATGATCACAAATACCAAATTTAATATAGTTACAAGTATGAGCAACTTTTGAACAGTTTAAAGATGACCCTCAGACTCTAGAGCATTCAAAATTGAAGGTGTACAAGAGTATGTCAAGTGTCTTGAAGGCGACACAAAGATTACCCTTTATGGATAATTATTCTGACGTGCCAATATCCGTGGGGTTTTTACACTTCGTTGTTAAAGGAGTTTGGCACTAACACAAACGAGAGAATGAACACGGTCGGGAGGTTGTCCGGATTCTCAAGAATGGTGGTGTGGGGGTCATATGGACCTAGAACATGTGTCGGAGTAGTAAAAAGGTTATGTGAGTTAAAAATTAAAGGTATTAGGGGTTCGTGATGTAGATTCTATATTTTTAGTTGATTATTTGTGTTTATGAAATTTTTGGTAAGAATATGATATTATTATAAAATGAAGCCATCTCGTGATAGTGAGTTAAAATGCAAACCTTCAATTATTTATAAAGTGATATCATGTTTAAATTGAAACGAGATGTATTTCATTTAAAGTTTTTAAATTTTCTTTTTTTTATTGTGTTTATATTCTAAACTTATTGAAAAAAGTACTAAATGAGTATGAATTCGCGTCTTTCAACATCATAAGTTTGTCGTAGCTCATTATATGTTTCAAGTTTTCCTTAACTTGACAAAGTTTAACTTATGCACGACTTAATCATGTTTGACAAAGTTTAACCTATGGAATTGGAAATGCCTAATGTTAGTTTATTCGTTAATTATGCGTGGTGAGTTATTCCCGCCGCTATGCGCGGGTAATCATCTAGTTAATTGTAATTTAGCTTGTAGTAAAAAGTTCATTTTCAGATTATGACCATTCAAGTTATTTTTCAAAGTCAAACTAAAAACTTTACTCCAGACTATGTTTAGCATGTAAGTTTATCAGAGCTTATCGTAGCATGGGTTTTTTTTTTTTTAAATAAGCTTTCATTATAAATAAGTCTCGTTTAGCTGACAAAGTTTGTTAAAAAAAACTCCTAAATGGCATGCTAGTTAAAATAGCATGTAAAAATAAGCTCACGCTACATGCTTTAGCTTCCAGCTCCAGCAACCCGCTCCAGCGTTCCGCTCCAGCTCCTAAAAATGTCAAACATACCCATAGAGCTGGAGTAAATCATTGAAACGGGTTGCTAGAGCTAAATGCTAAAGCATGTAGTTTGAGCTTATTTTTACATGCTACTTAACCTAGCATATTATTTAAGAGCTTATTTTATAACAAGCTCTGTCAACCAAACGAAACTTATTTTTAATAATAACTTATTTTAAAAAAATAATAAGCTCATGCTACGATAAGATATCATAAAACTCACGCGCAAACGTAAGGGTATGTTTGGCATTCTTAGGAGTTGGAGCGGATTGGTGGAGCGGGTTGCTGGAGCTGGATGCTAAAGTATGTAGTTTGAACTTATTTCACATGCTACTTTAATTAGCATGCCATTTATTAGCTTATTTTTTAACAAGCTCCCTCAAGCTCTGTCAACCAAACGAGACTTATTTTTAATAGTAGCTTATTTTTTAAAAACGATAAGTTCAAGCTACGATAAGCTCTGATAAACTCACGTGCCAAACATAGATTAAGTCTTTGTGGGTGGGGCATGGCCCACCTTAGCTCCCATGTGCCTACGTTATTAAGCTCTTATAAAGGTCTAAAAAGTTTTTGCCAAACATAGCCTTAACAAAATTTATGTAAAAAGAAAAGCTTTTAACATATTTAAAAATAAAATGACTGACTAAATTTATTAACTCGGATCAATGAAAACAGACAGTTTAATCCGATTATCAAACAACAAAAATCCGATCACATCTATCACATCAATGAAAAACAGACATTTCAATCCGGTTATCAAACAACAAAAATCCGGTTACATCTGCCGGTCCCCGAACCGATTCTCTACTCAAGTGATTTTCCATTCAGGCCAACTTAGATTTTAAAACAAGATAATTCTTTAACAACCAATTCAGCAATTCAACAACCCCAACTTGGAAACTCACATTTTTAGTGTGTGCAACTTCATTTTCAATCATGCAAGACCTACCACCTTTGATTCAAAATCAAAAAACAATCTATCATCACCATGTCAAACGTTAAAAGGTAACCAAAAGCTAAAAGATCTAACATGAAAACCCTACAAAAAAAAGTTTGTATGGAGATATAAAGGTTTTGTCCTAAAGGACTAATGGAGCTACTTTTGGGTTGCACACAAGCTTTTAGGTAACAGTCGTGCATGGTGATAAATCGTACATGAATCAAAATGGGGCCTTTTGTTAGTATACCATGTGTTTTTTTAGGTGCTAGTATGAATACTTCTCATAGTATCCTAAATAACAAGGTTGCAAAAATCGCGAATCGTTAGCCGGTCGGTTGACCACCTTATAATTTGTAATCGTTTTAGGCGAGATTAATCAGATTGAAATTTTTAACAAATTTTTGGTATTTTCGACAAGTTTTGAATATTTTTAATGACTTTTAGGTATTTTGGCAATATTATTCTTAATATACAACTTACCATGCATATAAAGAGTTGGTATAACTCTATAAGTGATAAACATAAGTTTACAGTGAGTTTCAGTATTTTCGGTCACATTTGCAAGTTTTCGGCAAGTTTGAACTTCCTTGACCGTCGTTGACCATAGTTGATGTTCGCGTATCTGGCCACTCGGCCAAATTCAAATAAGCCATATTCTAGAAGCAAGATTGGCCGTACGAATCTGGCAGCCCGACCCACCCACTAAGCACAGGTCTAGAGGGAATCCTTAAAAGTAATGCCACAACATTGGGAACGGGCGGTGCACCCTATTACCCAGGGGACCCTCACATGGCACCCGAATTGAAGGCTAACTCGCCTGCACACCACAAAAGTAGGAGAGATTGTAAAACCCGTATTTAAAAATCAGAATATTTAAATACGCAGTTTAATTTTAATAAAATATATAAGTATTAATTATTAGACAGAGATTTAAACGCAGAAATTAAATACGCTATCCCAGTTTATTTAAATACTAAATATTACAGTTTATACAGATAATAAGTATTTAGTCTCATAAAATATTTCAGATGAATTATTTATTTTATAGAAATAATTAAACGTTAACAAGAATCACGCAGTCTCAGTTTTAATTAATATCGCGACGTAATTTAATTATTCAGAAAATAATTATTGGTTAATAAATTAATTACTAGCTATTTAGTATTACGTGCATTTTATGTTCAGAAAATAAACAGATACGTAACGGGATTTAAATCACGAACACGCAAGTTATATGACTTTAAACGAAGCAAGTCGAAAACATTGCGAGAATTGAATATGTTGGCACGTAAACAATACTTAAAGTCTTTTTAAATTAAAAAAAAATGGAAGTTATATAAGTAAAGGGGCCTTAAGGCCGGTTTGTTAAAAAAAAAAGAGAAGAGAAAGAATTGGGCTTGGCCCGTTTGGTTCTAGAGAAAGAAAAGGAACGGGGTTTCCCCTTTACACTCACAACGAACAAAAAAAAAAAGAATTCCTAGGGTTTGTGCTTGTGTTTGGCCGCCGGCTTAGAAGAAAAAAAAGGGGTGTTTCGACCCCATTGTTACCAAAGATTCGTGTAAGCAATCGTCCTTATCAGTCCTGAAACGGTATTTACACTCGTTCCTATTCCTTTTGATTATCACGTTTTCTCTTGTTTTGATTTGGTGTACACAAACAGAATCATGGGGTAACCATGATATAATCATAAAGGGGTGTCGGGGTTTTGCCTAGATCACGGAAACCGAGAGCCCAAGGCTCTCGGTGTGTTGCTGCTCGACCCAGCCGAGACCACATCAAGGTCTCGGTGTTTCTTTTTGTGACCATCCCGAAACAAACCCCACAGCAGGGGTGTTTGGCTTTTCGAACAACAGAAAACACCAACAGGGGTGTTTGGGTTTAATTTTGCATAAGGGTGCGTTTGGCTAGTATAAACGGTGGGAAAATAGAACCTAGCAGTGGGAACTAGGTGCTTAATCAGTTGAAAAAAAAGGGGACAGAAAAACAGAAATATTACATAACTTTAGCGACAGTTTTGCGACAGTTTTCCTGTCGCAGAGTTGTTATATATATGCAGTTTATAAGGGACAGCTTTAGCGACAGTTTTTAGTGACACAGAATTCTGTCACAAATTCTTGTTGACAGATTTCGTATTATATGTGGATTCGGTTAGTGCGACCGAGATGGGCTCGGTAGGCTCGGGACATGGTTGTAAATAATAAAATAAATATTTTTAATTATACCTTTTTTTTAAAAAATTAAATTTTTTATAAATATTTAAAATATATTGTAAGTGTATTAAATTAAAATGTTTCTTTAATATTTAAAAAGGGTATATTTGTTTAGGAAATGAATTAAAGTATTTGAGAACTTTCTAAATTAAGAAACTTTCTATTTTAGCGGGGTTCTTAATATGGCGATATTATAACGTCAAGAAATACGTTGTACTGTAATTAATACTAGAAAATAATACATTAAGATGAATTATTATAAGTTCAGATTTATCGGTTGGTATACGTACAGAATTTCAGAATCAAAATAAATGAATAAATAGGAAACCAATAAGATCAGTAAAATTTAATAACGAATATCAGTTAACTTATTTGCGTCCTTTATTCATGTAGCACGCGTGAAGCCCGAGTAGTATTCGTTCAATCTTCCATTCAGTCAGTTACTGGACTAGAGGTACGGATTTCTCGTCCTTTCAGTAAGGACTTCCTTTCTATGCATGATTAGGATTTCCCCATCTTCAGCCAAATGTTTTTCCCCAGTATATGTTTAAGCTTATCAGTAATCATGTTAACAATAAAATAAATTGCCTGAGCATTATATACAAGCATGATTAGTTTATAAACTAGTTACGGAGGTACCGTAACCACGGCACTAGAGGCACCGGTGCCGTGACTCACATGCAGGAGAGTGATATCCTGCATCGTCCCACTCAGCTCAGCTTGGCCATTTTATCAGTATTATTAGTGGGGCGTATGGATGCATCCTAGGCTACAGATTACAGTTTAGCAGGTGAATGTGGTGTGTGCTCTACATCCTTCACATTGGAGCTGATCCCTCCACCCAGCACAGTTATTTAGAGGTCACCCCTCTACAGCATGACGAGGACACCCCTCTATGTATTCATGCAACAGTTGATTCAGTTCATGACCTATATAAGCTCTTGGCAAATTAAAATACAGAAAATACATGTTTTCAGAATTAATAAGTTATATTTCAGTTTCAGTATATATATGAACAGGTTTATCAGATTTTATGCAGAGTTTTACCACATGTCATATCAATCTTATAGCTTCATTGTTGTCTTCTATTCCATTACTTTCAGTACCTTCTATTCATGCTATATCCGTCCACTGAGCGTTATGCTCAGCCGTAGTTTCCTCTCATGTTTCCAAATGGCAGGTTCACAGGGACGATCTTAGGACTTCTAAGAGAGTACGTGCATTTGGATGGAAGCTATCCATACTTCTTACATTATGCATTTCTTACATTATTCTGCTTAATTGGACATTGTTTAGTCCTTTCATTCAGTATTTTATTTTTCATGTTTTGGGCTTATGTTTGGATTGCCGATGTTTGATTCCGGTATTTCCTTTATGGTCAGTTAATGTTTTAGGACATTTACCTTATGCTTTGATGACACGCCATAAATACACGTAACGGTCCACTTATCCAAGTGGGGTGTTACAGAGATTCCCTTAGGAACAACCGATGCACCTTATTACCCAGAGGCCTCACATTACCGGATGGACCAAGAGTTGGCCTGTCAGATCACAAGGCTCAAGGAGTACAACCTCCGAGGAGCTACAGTAAGCTACAGTATTCTCAACAGTATAAATACCCCCTTGTATTCAATGTAAGTAGACATTCTCACTCATATTTATTACAAATACTCATTGGCCATCTGGCTCTCAATATTATTGGCCATCCGGCTCTCAGTCCGATTCTTACTCTTACACCGGAGTTGGTCTCGGGCCTCCTACCGAGGCGAGCTAACGTGTGCTACTTTCTTATAGGCTTGTGGAGAAGATAGCCGAGACGACCCAGAGGGGTTCTCAGCCCACTTAGAAGCCCATCGGACTTTTGCATCTACAAACTGGCGCCATCCGTGGGACCTTAAATCCGATCCACCTAGTAGCTAAAGAATGGCAGGTCCTGAACCATTATCACGTGAAACCGAAGCTCACGATGACACCCACAACAACCTCACGAATGAAGAGATTATTGAAGGCCGCCTCTCGGCCCTGAAAGAGTTGATAAAAGATTAAAGTAATCGGGATTACCTCAAACCAAGCCTAATTAGCTTCGATAAAGGAGTAGGAGTGGGAGACCCATTACCACCAGTTGCCTCCCCAGCAGGACTGGAAGGCTCGGCATGTGAAGCAACATAACTCGAGTGGCCTTGCTTTTCTTGTAAGAAGAACCTTCCGTCATCCTTCCTTTTTTACTTTCTTGTATGAGTGGTAGCTCGAGTGGCCCTAGTGCCAGCGTTGTGAGAGCCACCAGCTGGTGCATCCTCTCGGGCGACCTTCTCAACGGCACACCTCTGCTTCCTTTCTCGATCAGCAATCACTCTTGCATCAACCAATTCGTCCTGCTCTATGGCAAAAGTGTTTGGAGGGATAGGAGCACCTTCAGGCAAAGGAGGTGTAGTATGGGTAGAAATGGTTGTGCCCTCTGGCAAAGGGTTGCCTTGACGAATGGCCGCACCAGCAAAGCGGGGGATCCTTAGAAACTCAGCCATAGTAATATCTGCAAAAACAAGAAAATTAGGCAGTGCATAAAATACGTAAGGCCAAACAAGAGGAAAAGGAAAAAACATTACTCTCCCTAGCCGGACCGTTGAGGGTGCAGTCAAAACCTAGATGCCTCCAAAAGGGAGTAAGGAGGCCATCATATAAAAGGATTTGGTATGGCTTACCGAATGTAATAGCAAATTCATAAAGTTTCTTGGCATCCAATGGATCACATTAAGAAATCTTAGGAAGAGGGTCGGCCACACTGGAGTCATGATGCCTCCAGGGCATGGCAATGGGAGCGGCCCTCCGATCAACAAAGAAGAAGAGACCCTTCCATCCCTTTAAGCCCGTAGGGCCATCCTTAAGAAAAGGACGGTAAGGTTTGGAGCCTTGGCTCTGTAAAAGAAAACCAATCGTCCACCTTACAAAGCTTGTAGAAAAGACGGAACAATGGCATAGAAGGATTGATACCTAGACCACGACAATACATCTAAAAAAGAGTGGCTTTATTTACACCAATAGGCACCAGTTGTGAGATATGTACAGCAAAATGCTCGACAACACGAAGAAAGAAGGAAGAAAAGGGGATGCGAATCCCACCTTGATCAAAATGATGAACATAAAGGCCAATAATGTGAGAAGGAAACTCGTTCATACGAAAATTAGGAGAAGGTGCAGAAGGGTTAAGATCTAAAGGAATGTGATAAGCCTCAGCCACACGACGCACATGATCAGAATTCAAATCAGAATTATAAAGATGCATATCAAATTTAGGCATGACCTGAGCCTCGTTGATGGTTTCGCGTTGCTCCTGGTTAGGGAGACCTAACTCCAAAGACCCGTCGGAGGACATAACAACAGGCTGGGGAGGACCAAGGAAATAAAGGAAAAGAAAGCAAATAAAAGAAGAAAAAGACACACCGGAAAGGAAGGATGTACCTCACGACTCTCGACGGTAAAAAAAGAAGAAGGTAAGAAATGAGAAGAGAAGAGGGCTATTTATAGGGACCCAAGGTCAAACAGGGGTCACCTCATTAACAGTAAAAAATACGTGGCGCGACAACAACCACAAAAAGGCACATATGGTAGACAACTGGCAGACAAAAGGTGCAGGCACATTTAATGAAGTGCGACTACCCATATTTTTACTGAGAGTAAATATGAGGGTAGGTGCGACCAAAAAAAAGAAGAAAAAGAAAATTTTCATAGGGAGTTATTGATAAAAAAACAAAAGAGAGGACGGAGGAAACGACACTGCGTTTTAAAGTATTGGATCACCAACATTTCACATTGATAATCCAATATTGGGGGGACATGTTCGTGTATCTGGCCGCTCGGCTAAATGTACATAAGCCATCTTCTAGAAGCAAGATTGGCCGTACGGATCTGGCAGCCCGGCCCACCTACTAAGCACAGGTCTAGAGGGAATCCTAAAATGTAGTGCCACAGCATTGGGAAGGGGCGGCGCACCCTATTACCTAGGGGACTCTCACATGGCACCCGGATTGAAGGCTAACTCGCCTGCACACCTCAAAAGTAGGAGAGATTCCCCCGGAATAACCGATGCACCTTATTACCCAGAGGCCTCACATTACCTGATAGACCAAGGGTTGTCCTGTCAGATCACAAGGCTCAAGGAGTATAACCTCCGAGGAGCCACAGTAAGTTACAGTGTTCTCAACACTATAAATACCCCATTGTATTCAATGAAAGTCAGATATTCTCACTCATATTTATTACATATACTCATTGGCCACCCGACTCTCAATATTATTGGCCATTCGGCTCTCAGTCAGATTCTTACTCTCACACCAAAGTTGGTCTCGGGCCTCTCACCCGAAGCGAGCTAACGTGTGCTACTTTCTTATAAGCTTGTGGAGAAGATAGCCCAGACGGCCAGAGGCGTTCTCAGCCCACTTAGAGGCCCATCGGACTTTTGCATCTACAGTTGACCACTATTAATCGTCTTTCCATTAATCGGAAAGGTTGAGGAGCTTGTAGCTATTAACCGGCTGTTAATCGCCCTTGTATACCTTGTTTTGCAACATTGCTAAATAGTACCTAAAAAGTATAAAAGAAATTTTTTGTATTTTTTTGGTTTTGTCTAACATAGGTTTTTATTAATTTTTGTTCTATGTTTTTTTTTTAAATTTAAGAGCTTTTAACTCTTCAAATTTTTTTGTTTTTAAGGGCATCCACTATGTTAAACTTTTAAAAAGGTTTATAATTGAATTTTGTCATTAATTTTTAAACTTTTTAGTTTTATAAACCTATTCTCACTATGGCTAAACCTTTTGATGTTTTATAAACTTATCACATAAACACATGCATTAAATTATGAAGAGGTTCAATATCTTAGACCTCTTCATAAAAACCAAGTTTGAAATAGATGCTTACTATGGTGAACAAATTTTTAGACCTCTTTAAGATTTTATAAACCTCTTTTTAAACCACCATAGTGGATGCTCTAAGTATGTACAAATTGTTTTTATGGGAGTTCTTTATGACCTCACTTTTTCTCTTTGTTTTCATATTAAATGAAAGAATAACTTTTTATGAGTACGAAGTATAAGGCAGTGCCGACGTGATATGTTTTAATATTGGAACAAGAAAAGTGATATGTCTGAAAGAGATTTAGTGACAAATTAGAAAAGAAGTTTGGCAATAACATTTACAGTAGTAGTTTAAATTATAAAAATATTTCGTAGATTAGCAGTGATAGTAATTTAAATGTGTGAAAAGACATTAATGATATACATACTAAATAGAGAACTTATTTTAAATTTAATATGTTATATTAATTAGAATATTTAAGTAACTAGCTTAAAGACCCGTCTAACGTCGGGTTTAGTTTATTGGACGATTTTTGTAGGAAACAACAAACATATGTGAATATAAAATGAAATTAAACGGGTTCTGGTATGCAAACAATGATAAAGAATAGTCTTTCATACATTATGGTCTTCAACCATGACATATATGAGAAAAAATAAAATAAACATCTAATGCCCATTCCGTGAGCACCTAAAAGTAATTAAAAGGAAATTGTGAACAATAGTTGAGATTTAAGTAGAAAATATTTGAAAAAACATTTAAAAGGAAATATATTACATACCATTAGGGGTGTGATTCGGCTTGACCCGGTCGGGTTCGGGTCAACTCGGGTCGGGTCAAGTCAGGTTGAGAGCAAAAAAATCATACCCGAACCCGAGCCTAATTAGAACTCGGGTCACTCGGGTTCGGGTCAATTCGGGTCGGGTCAACTCGGTTCGGGTCAACTCGGGTTCGGGTCAACCCGGTTAAGGAAAATGTGTAAAAGGTGGCTCAATTAAGTACTAATACAATGTAAAAAGTGTAATTTTAGTCGGGTTGGTCGGGTTCGGGTCAAGTCGGGTCGGGTCAAGGGTAAAAAATATATAACCCGAACCCGAGCCTAATTAGAACTCGGGTCAATTCGGGTCAACCCGAATTGACCCGAATACACTTTTTGACCTGAGTGACCCGACCCGAATATGATTATTCGGGTTCGGTTCGGATCAACTTTTTCGATACCCCTACATACCATCATAAATGTGTTCATAGATCGTGTAACACTTCTTTGTAAACCACAGTTGTAGTCGCCTTAGATACGTTCCCATCCGGATCACAAAGACAAAACAATAGATGTTTGTTTGATATTATTTATGGTAGATATTACATTTATTATGTATCGACAACCACTTAGTATTTTATCTAATAATAAGCTTCAACTGCGCATTCAGAAAGGCAATACCTCAAACTTATAATTCAACCAAACTTGTATTTACATTTCACGTTTGGCCATACTCTGTATACAAAAACAATCCCGTCTTTTGGCTCAAAATCCTAACAGCAACGACTTGTTCATATGATATATTTGCAAGGCTTGTTTCTTTAAACTTGAATTAATTATCTCTTTCTTATCCTTATAGCTCTTTTTGTCATGGTAAATCTACCTGTTGCTACCTGTCAACCATGAACCGCTAAGCAATATACAGTTTCAACCTGAAATTATAAAACATCAAAGCTACTATTAGACGGACTTATGTGCTTACTAATTTCTTGAAAAGCAAATGTTAAACGACCCAAATAAACATAAAGAATGAAGCTCGTTGAGTGTTCCACTTCTCCTTTTCCCACGCCAACAAACACTCTTTGTGCATGGGAACACATTGACTCGTCCTCCGCTACTACAGGAGGCACCTTTCCATCCGGATTCGTCACAGTCCGGTGCATATGAGATTGGGCCGTGATCGATACAACAATTAAGCGTACAGTATATGAGATTTAGTATATACGTACCTTGTACAAAACCAATAAGCGATCGACCCATGACTTTAACTTGATGTATCGATCATGGCACAATGCATAATTACTTTCTGACCTGAAAAGCATGATAGTTTACCAATAAGTTGATGTAAAATCTATTATAAAGAGGAATCAAATTTAACGCTAAAATAACACGAAGATAAGATTTGCACAATGAGTAGCCCAAAACCTTTAACTAAACAACATGTGTATCTGTTATCTAAAATTGTTATTAGAAGTGCTTATCTAAAAATCAGTTTATATTTCGATACTGAGATTGACACACCCTAGCCGCCTTTTGCATCACAGTAAGAACAAAACGTATAATGTCAGGATTTCGTTACAAAAGAAGAGGAAGGCGATGATCAGGACACACAACATACACAGATTAACCCTACATTCCTGGTTGTTTTAATTTCCATCTGCCATAACAAATAGAACTAAATGGCAATAATACGAACATTTGCAAGATTAAGTGGTTCATTCGGACTACTAAAATCCATGACATTCATTTTTATTAAAAGAGTGTTATTTGAAAATGTTTACGGTAAGGCCAAATTAGTTCTTTATAAGTAAATTAATTGTTCTATAGGAAAATTAGTGGTTTTATTAGACATGGAAGTTGCCTATCTGCTTAGGATTAAATAAGAAGTTTCAAAGAGCTTACATATAGGTACTAATATTGTTTTATTATTTCTTGTAAAAATTACCACGTACCTAACGAAGAGCACCATTCTTTTTGCAGCGTCAATAGTTAAACATAAAAATGTTAAATTCAGTAAAAGAAGATAAGAGCAATCTGCCTCATTACCTAATCTTATGACGTCGTAGAACTGATTCATGTGTGTATATGCTCTCACTCTGGAACAACAAAAAGAACATTTGGATGATACATAATATAACCTGATTTTATGTAAATATTATATAATCTTACATGTTTATCATGAGTACCATCTACATATTTGTGACGTTCTTTGAACAGACTTGTTGCATCCAATTGCTAATGAGGCGGACACGTAAACTGTGATCCTTTAGACCACTTAAAATAGTAGAACATAACCTGAAACGAATGTAGCCATTAGGTTTAATTTGTAAACATATAACCCTAAAGAAGGGAATCATATATAGCATCATAAATTCAATACTAAGATCAATGTTAACAACCACAGATCAACAAAGAAACCTATTATTTTCTAAATGAGATTAATTACGAACGTACCAAAAAGTTTCATTCAGATGATATGTTTCAATCAAAATTGATATTATCAACAACATATTTTGGGAGACAAATATCAAAGAAGAAAGATTTGTAGCTTGAATGGACATCAATCCATTCGTTTAGAGCGCTTAGATCATCGTTGTAGCTTGAATGGACATCAATCTATTCGTTTCATGGCAAGACAACAAAGAATGGACATCAATCCATTTATTTCTGATTTAGAGCACTTAGATCATAGTTGTAGCCTGAATGGATATCAATCCATTCGTTTCATGGCAGCACAACAAAGAAGGGAGATTAAGAAGTCAGTTTTTGATCTCAGCGCTTACAAAAGTATGGATGCCGATTTGTGTTGCAAATAATGTCTTACAGTATGGATTTATATAGGCTTTAGTTTTTAGGGTTACATTGCTACATTTAATGTGAGATGCGTTTTGCCTCATTTGATTTTAGGGGAGCGTCCAGATTAAATGTGATACGCGTTTTGCCTTTTAATAGCCATAAAGACATTCTAAAAATATGGCATACGTTTTTAAAATTTGAATCTGTGTTTTATTTTTATTTTTAGGGGAGCGTCTCATGTATTTTCAATGTATTTAAGGTAACTAATTTCCTAAAAATATGGAATTCAGTTTGAAATTTTAGTTTAATATTAAAGATAATAACAAATTTGTTTATAATAATAATAAAATGTAAAATGTTTTTGTTTTTTTAGTAAAAATTTTTATTTTATGTTTTTGTAGCATAACATTTCATAAATAATTTTGTTAGTGTTTATAACGTTCTTAAAATAAAACGAAAACATTGATATTTGCTTCTAAATCAGTCTGAAACAGCAAAGACATATTTTTGAAAAGCTTTAATGTTTGAAATGGCTCATATAAGTTTTTCCGAATGGGCTTTAGTCTTTTCATGAACCGGATTTTGATGAACCGGAGTGTAATGACTTATATAAGTTTTGCAAAAAATGAAGCTAAATAAGGAAATGTTTTTATGATGATTTTAATGCTTATGCATATTATTGTTGTACATGTTAGTTAAAGATGCTTATTAAAGTTAAAGATATATATATAAAAAGTAGTAATATTTTTATGATAAATAATAATGCTTATAACTTTAACCAAATAAGTTTTTTTTTTTAAATTATGCTAAATAAAAATACTAATTTATAAAAAAAATATTTTTTATAAAAAAAACAGTAACCAAACACAGCCATAGCACTCTTTTTTGTTTCCATTATTAGATATAAACAAAGATAAATTAGTGTAATAGGTTAATGACATCTAATTACTACATTTTTCTTTCTTTTGTTACATTATTAGATACGAACAAAGATGTTTGTGTGCATGTGTACAATTAAGTTAGGTCGTTTAATGAGAAGCTTATCAACTTGAAGAAAAAAGAGAATGATATAATCTCATGTGAGCAATTTATACAAAATATGAGAGATTATGAAGTTTATCTTGTGAACAACCACGTCGTTAACAAAAATAGGCTGGTACTAAAAGTGAGGGCGTTTCAGCACTTCGATTCACTAATAGAAGATTTTGGTATTTGGGTTACATAATCATTGGTTTTCATGTTAAAGGTTTCTCATTGTTTGTTCATTAACCTAGTGCCTAATGTTTTTTTACAAGAGCATTTATTTTGTTCATCTTCATCACTCGTCCGGACTAGTTTTTAAGTTCACATGTTAGTGCTTTTTGTTTGGTTTAGATCATTCGAGTCTTGGCGTTTTCATGAATAAATGGTTGGTTTTTCAATATAAGATAGTGGCAAAAATTCTTGCGAATAGATTGAGTTTGGTTGTTGGTGGTTTGGTTAGTAGAACTATCGGCTTTTATTCGTGGTCGTCAAATTCTTGACGGCCTCATGATCTTTAGTGAGGTGATTAATTGGTGTAATCACAAAAAAGAGAAGGCTATGTTCTTTAAAGTCGATTTTGAAAAAGCTGATGATTCAATACGATAGGATTTTCTCGACATGATTTTACTTCGTTTTAGTTTTGGAGATATTGGGAGGAGTCGGATAAAAGGGTGTGTAGTTTCTTCCACTGCCTAAATTCTAGTTAATGAGAGCCCAACTCAAGAATTTTGTTTTCACCAAGGGTCAAGACAAGGCGATCCATTATCCCCTTTTTATTTCTATTGGTAATGGAATCTTTACATATATCTTTCATTCGTGCTATTGAAATTGGGTTCTTTAAAGGAATTCATGTAAGCTTTCATGAGTCATTACATATATCTCGTCTCTTTTATGCTGATGATGCGATTTTTATTCGAGAATGAAAAAAATTTAATTTACGTCACGTTATATGTATTTTGCAATGCTTCTACCTAGCCTCGGGTCTTCGGATTAACATAAAAAAATGTAACATTTTGGGAGTTAGAGGTTTAAAGTATGAAGATGTTTCTATAGGTGCAAATATGATTGGTTGTGATGCTTCCAAAATCCATTTCAAATATCTCGGGGTAATGGTGGGAAGTAAATTGGCTCACATTGAGTCTTGGGTTCTGATCATTGAAAAAGTGGCGACTAGATCATCAAAATGAATGGCCAAGACTCTATCTATTGGTGGTAGATTTACCGTTACTAAAGTGGTTTTAAGTACTATTTCTTTGTATTATTTTCTCTTTTCAGAGTCCAATTGCACTGCTTAAACGTCTTGAATCGTTTAGAAGTACTTTTCTTCGAGGTGTAGATCTTGGTGTTCGGAAGTTCTCTTTGTTCAGTTGGGAGAGTGTTGTTGCTAGTACGGAAGTTGGAGGTTTAGGTTTATCTAGCTTCTTTGCTATGAACCGGGCTTTACTTTTTAAATGGATTTGGAGGTTTAAGATGAATCTCGAAGCTATGTGGGTCTCGGTTATTAAGGCTATTCACAGGTCTTTTAGAAACCTGGATCGGGATAGTGGGTAAGACTTCAATTTGGCTTGATTGTATCCGTAGAATATCTCCACTTTAAAGAAGAGGCGTGGATTTGTACTTGTGCATGAAAAAGAAGGTGGGTGATGGTAATATCTCTTTATTTTGGTCAAAGAATTGGTTGGGAGAAGGATCTCTGAAAGTAAAATATTCGTGTTGATCCCAAAGTCAGATCTTAAACCTTAATAGCTTGTTTAAGGGTTGTGATAGAGAGAAAGAATTCAATCTAACACTAGAGAATCTTTGCAAAGCAAAGTAACTAAACAAGATGCGGAATGTAATGTTTAGCACAAGAACAAATGAGATTCAAACGTTGAACTTTAATATATCAAAGATATACGAATACCCAAAGTGGTATTAGGGTTTACAAAACCTTAAAGTAATAATAATGAAAGACGAAATGAGAAAGACACACTTTGCATGCTAACCTAGTGAGTCCTTTTATAGGTACAAGGACTCACGTACAAGATCACTACTAACAAACTATGGAAAGTATTAAGGAATAATAACTGAAACGCGTAAAAATCTATTCCATGTTTATCTTTGACGGCAGGGCCTTTGACTTCAGCAGGGGAACCAATCCCCCTGCCTTTGTTATTTAGCAGGGGGAACTTACTCTAGCAGGGATACGAATAATCAACTAGCAGGGGAAACAAATAAGCATAGATTTTATTCCCAACAATCCTCCCCTAAACTTGTGCTTTCCCCTAAAGACAAGTTTCTGAATAAATGCTAGTTGATGAGGATGCTTACAAACTCTCTGGCCAAATCTGACTATAAACCATTCTTACCAGATCATAAGCAACAGGCTTCTTAGCATCTACAATTAGGTTAGCCTGTGCCAGTTTCTTCAAGGTGTCCTGAGAGAAGGGATAATACCTATTATTGAGCAAGTACACACTCACACCTTCCATCACCACCTCATAGACCCCAGAATTAGTAAATAGCTTCCAATACAACAAATCTCCTTTGTTTACTGCATCAAATATAGGATCAAATAACTCATGCTCATACATCCTATGCATGCACTCCCAGATTACCCAATCCTTCTCCACGCCATCCATGGTAGGAGGTTTTGCAGCAAACGTTTTCTTCAATATTTTCCACAGATCTTCTAAGTCTTCACTATCTAAAATTTGAAACATGACATCTAGACTTAGAAAGGTCTGTGCTGTATTGTCAGCTCTTGTAAGCTTCCACCAAGTCCTCCCTTTGTGTTCATAAACAACATACTCTATAATAGCAAACTTCTTTCCAAGCTCACTAGGTGAGATATCATCATTTTCTTGCAGAATCAGCTGTTTATCAATCTCATCATTTGAAGGCTTTTGAGACTCTTTAGTAACTATGCCTACTTTCTCCATTCTCTTGAGTCTCTTTGCTGCTCTTTGTACATTAAGTACGGACTTCTCAAGTATTTCTGGAAAACTTCCACCTGCTTGATGCGATGCCCCTGCTTGGGATGATGCACCTGCTTGTGTAGTCTCTCCAGCTTTTCTTTTCTTTGATTCTCTAGCTTTCTGTAGCACTTCACTTTGTCTCCTAAGATACTCAGCTTCCTCAGGAGCGTTGATAGTCATCCAATCCTCCACATCATACAACTTTAGAACTGGTCTGACTGCTCTCTTTATGGCTTCAAAACTCATATCTCTGAAGTCACCATCCTTCCACTTTCTATGTCTCTTAAGCAGAACTTTGTAGTGATCAAGTTGCCCTTTCTCTGAAGTTCGATACTTCTCACTCTGAATTTGCATTGCCCTTCTTTCCAGATATTCAGTTTGATATTTGTAAACAAGGCAAGTCAACTCATACCTGTCTTCCAAAGGATCATTTTTCAACTCCTTCTCCCATTGATCAAGAAATTCTCCAACATGAGGTACCCTGTCATCTAGTTCTCTATGCATAATCTCAACCTGCTTTAGCATATCTTTGGGCCTCATCTTCTCCATTCTTTGGTCCTGCATATCCATCTCCTCTTGTTGTAGCCTGAGAGCTACTTGTGCATCATGTGCTTCTTGGGCCTTTTGCTGTTCAGGAGTTAGATGCTTGTATTTTCTCTTGGGCTGTTGCACCATGATTCCTTTTCCTTTGTCCTTTGGATCCACTGCTGATGCTGGTTTTGCTTTAGATGCAGGTTCTTTGATAGTTATCCCCTTCTGAGCTGGTTGATTTCTGTTCTTCCTAACAAATGTTTGAGTAATGTTCTTAGCAGGGGATAAACTTACAGCAGTGGGATCAGCAATGGCAGGGGGAACTTTTGAAGCAGGGGCTTCTTCTTGATTGTCCATGGTGAGCAATGTTTGAGCAATATCTTTGGTTGCACTCCCCTTGTCACTTCCCTTATCAGCACTTTCTCTCTCCATCCCTTTCTTAGCACTTGTTATCTTTCCATGCTCCCCACCAGGATATGAATAATACTCAGTAGATCCTTCTGTGTGTGGAATTTCCTCCCCTTTGGAAGCATCCTCATCTGTGGAAAGAATCAGTCTGGGCTTTCTCCTCCCCTCAAGAGTAGCAAGTCTGGTTTCCAGTTGAGAGATAACCAGACCTTGCTTTTTGACATCTTGTACTAGTTGTGCATTCTGCCTTTTCAGACTCATGCACATTTTCGTCAATTCCAGATTTGTCAAAGGTTTCATACTGCTCTCAATCCTAGAAGGGAATTTCTCCCCTTGTTGGATATCATGGAGTGGGGGAGAGGACTTATTGATGGTGTCACTATCCTGCTCACCCCTTGAGGATGAGACAGTAGTGGCAGCCAAACCCCCAGGTTGCTCCAAACTCTTGGAGACTCTCCTTTCTGCTGCTTGTAAAGATTCACCAGGCAAGGGAGACCTGGCAAACCTGGATTTTGAACACCTTTCTTGTTGTGGATCAGCAGTTGGTAGGTTCTTGGCAGGGGAATCAGCAGGTTGATTAATGGCTGTTTGATTTTTGGCTTCTTCCCGTCTGATTTGGTCCATCATAATTGAAGTGAATGGAATGTTTCTGCCAGAAAACAAAGGTGATGGTGCAAGTAATGTGGTGAAGAGTTTGGTGGTGTGTTGGGTTGCTGAAAAATAGTTTCTGTGTGTAATGGGACCATGATCACTCATATTCAGCAAAATTTCTATAAACCTTGGATACATACAAAACTTTGAGGTGCTTGAAACATTTTTAACCATGCCTTTAAAAATCATTTGAGAAAAACAATACTTCCTTCCTGTTGCAAAGCAGATCAGGGCAGAAGCTATCTCACTACCAACCTCATTAAAAGCAGTGGTTTTTGGTGACAAACATTGCATAATAGTATGAATCAAATATTTCCAATGAGGGGCAAACTGGCCTTTAGCAAACTTACATTTTTGATTTTCAGAAAGTTTGTACCCCAATTTAACAAGACCTTCAAAAATTTCAGCCTCAGAAAAGTTGGTTATTCCATCCTCATCATCAAGGAGAAGATTCTCCCTGATGGAGGCAAGTGTGATTACCTTGGAATGACCATCAACTGTGCTTTGAATTATGACCTCTCCATTCACTGTTTTGGTCATGGCTTTAGACCAGAACTGTTGAATGTGTGAGGTATAAATGCGAGGATTGATGAGAAGGGCCACTCTGAAGTACGAAGACTTTAGAAAGGCCACAGCATCAGCAAACTCGGCTGGTTCATCATGAAGCAAAGCAATTTGATTATGATTAGGAGCAATTTTAAGGGTCATGGTGAATTTTGAAAATGGTTTGGAGGTTTATAGAGATGAGAGGTAAGTGGGATTAGGTCGAGAGAGACATATGGACCTGCTGGTAAAGGGAATTAAGTTTATATAGGCGAATTGAAGGGCTGTGATTGGACCAAAATTTTCAAATTGCAAAAATATCAAGGATAAATCTTGATAAAAAATTAATATATTTGAAATAGAAGGAAAAGATTACCAATCAGCGAAGAAAGCGCCCTAAATATCTTTTAAAAATAATTAAATATTCCCTAACCAAAATTTAAGCAAGCAGGCCCAACGGCTATGAGCAGGGTAACGGTATTGTCGGTCAACGGTCAAACAGGGGAATGTTGTGAAAGCAGGGGAATAAAAGATAAAAGCAGGGGAAACTTTCCTAGGGGTATTGAACTAGTCATGGAGGGACTAATGCTAACTAGCTCTGCTCTAATGCACACACTTGTATACACAAGATAGATACATAGAAACTCAAGAGTCCTCTATTCAGCAATGGTCCCAATACAAAAAGTTAATACATAAGTCCCCCTACACCAGGTTATCCCAAGAAATCATGCATACCCCAGTCACCATCCCAACCTTGTCCCTTACCTATGGTCAGTCAGTCTTGGTAATGTGTGCCACAAGTCTGTATTTGAACAGCAAGCTGTTTTAATAGAGAAATGTAAGCACACACTACAGTGCCTCAAGGTTTCAGAGTTCTGACAAGCTTTGCAGCAAGTCATCATTAACCTGAACCCTCACTCACCAGTGGATATGATCTAAGATCATATATGAGCATCCTAAGGATACCCTGAGTCCTAAAGGTGTGACCTAACCTCCCCTGAAACATAGAGTATATACCTGATCCACCAACGAGAATAGTATGCACCATATGAACCTCTGCATTGTTAGTCTAAAACCACATATAGCCACTTTTGTAAAAAGAACACACCCAGCTTAAGAGAAAAATCCTCTTGGCAGAGGAATGAACCCCAAGTAGGGGAATCAGTGTTAAAAAGCAGTGGAATGAAAGAAATGGACAAATTGACTAACAATTATACAACAACAGCAGTGAAGTAACCCTGATTATACATGACAAAATAGACATCAGATTTTAAGGAGTAACCATTCTAATACCTGCAACCAGATACTGAAACCTCCCTACATCAAAAGCTTTTGTTAAAAGATCAGAAACATTTAATTATGTATCAATTTTCTCAGGGACAATCAGTCCTTTTTCAAAACAATCTCTGATAAAGTGATGTCTAATTTCAATGTGTTTGGTTTTGCTATGAAAAACAGGGTTCTTTATAATGCAAATAGTGCTGTTGTTGTCAATGAATATCTTGGTTTTAAGAAAGTTATACCCATAATCAAGCAATTGATTTTGCACCCAAAGAACTTGACCACAGCATGCAGCAGCTGCTACATACTCAGCTTCAGTTGTGGATGTTGCCATGATAGTTTGCTTCTTACATTGCCAAGATATAAGTCTGCTCCCCAAAAATTGGCATCCCCCTGTTGTAGACTTCCTATCATTGTTGTCACCAGCATAATCACTATCTGAATAGGCTATCAGCTCAAATGGTGACTCCTTTGGATACCAGAGTCCTAAGGTAGGATGACATTTTAGATACCTAAAAATCCTTTTCACAGCAAATAAGTGACACTCTGTTGGTGACACCTGGTATCTTGCACATAAGCAGACTTCAAACATGATGTCAGGTCTTGAAGCAGTGAGATACATAAGAGACCCAATCATAGACCTGTAATTCCTGACATCTATAGGCTTTCCAGGACCATCCTTGCCCCATGGATGATCCTTGTCCATGGGAGTGGACACCTTCTTCCCATCAGACATGCCAAACTTATTTACAATCTCAGCCACATATTTGTCTTGTGAGATAAATATCCCATCTTTCCGCTGCTGAACTTGCAACCCCAAAAAGAAGTTTAGTTCTCCCATGGCACTCATTTGGAATTTATCCTGCATCAATTTGGCAAACTCTTTGCTAAGCATGGAGTTAGTTGATCCAAAGATGATGTCATCCACATAGACTTGTACTAGCAGAAGGTCACCCTTTTGTTTCTTGGTAAACAGGGTCTGATCAATCTTCCCCCTACTGAATCCATTGTCTAGGAGATATTTAGAGAGAGTACCATACCAGGCTCTGGGAGCTTGGTGAAGGCCATACATGGCCTTTTTCACTTTTTATACTTTGTCAGGATGTTCTGGATCTTCAAACCCTGGAGGTTGCATGACATAGACTTCTTCATCAATGGTTCCATATAGGAAGGCACTTTTCACATCCATCTGAAAAACAGTGAAGTCCATGAATGAGGCATAAGCAAGAAATAATCTAATAGCTTCAATCCTGGCTACTGGAGCAAACACCTCTTCATAATCAATCCCTTCTTCCTGAGTATACCCTTGTGCCACTAATCTTGCTTTGTTCCTGACAACTATTCCCCTTTCATCCTTTTTGTTCCTGAGTACCCACTTGGTCCCAATAGGCCTTGCCCATTTGGGACAATCAACCAGAATCCAAACCTCTTGTATGTCAAATTGTAAGAGCTCCTCTTGCATGGCTTCAACCCAGCTTGGGTCATTTAAAGCCTGAAAAATCTTCTTTGGCTCTTCTTGTGACAAAAATGCAGTAAACAGACAACATTGCATGTTGTCATGATTGAACTTCATGGTGATATTGGCAATGAAGCTGTGCTCCTTTGCTGTATACCTTGTATGTCTGGGGGCTTCAGGATTGCCAATGATCTGAGAGATAGGATGATCCTTATTGATTCTATAGGTAGGCTGCATGATGACTTCTGTTTCATCTTCTTCCAAATCAGAATTGATGGGGCTATTTTGATTAGGAAAGAAGTCCTCAAAGGAACTCCCAAATGAGACAACATGACCTAGAGATGGGTGCTGGTGAGCAGAATGAAGCTCTGAATAACTAGGACCTCCACTCCTTATGATTCTGCTTCCACTGCTGGATATGATAGGACCATCATTTATGGGTGTAGATGATGAAATGAGTGGGATTCTCTTTCTGCATCAGTAGTCTCATTAGCATCATGATCCTTTGTGAAAGAGGAATCAATTCCTCTAGCAGGGGAATCCTGGATTCCACTGCTTTCAGCCATTCCACTGCCTTCAGCCATAGCAGGGGATGAGATTGGCTGTTCTTTTCCTGGAGCAGAATTATCTTCTTGATCATCAGCTTCACTAGGAAACAATGAGGGTACATTCATGTACCTCAGAGGTGACTTCTCTGCACCAGTTGTTTCTTGAGTACCTGAAATGTTAGAGTTCTGCAAAACAACAGGTACATAATTCATGGACTTGGAAAGTACATCTATATCAAAGAACCAGTCAGGACCTGTTTGAACATCTTCAGGTTTGTCTTCAAGAAAGTTCACATGAAGATTTTCTGTGATTTTGCTTGTCTTCTTGTTGAAGACCCTATATCCCTTGCTGTTTAATGAATAACCCACAAAGTATCCATCATCACCCTTTTCACTAAACTTACCTAGATTGTCAATGGTGTTCAAGATTATAACATGACACCCAAAAGGTCTGAAAAAGTCAATTAAGGGAGGTCTTCCATTAAACAGCTGATAAGGGGTCTTGTTGTGTGCCTTAACAACCAAGGCCCTGTTCTGTACATAACAAGCAGTGGATACAGCTTCAGCCCAAAAGATAACTAGAAGTTTGGAATCAGACAGCATAGTTCTTGCAGCTTCAATGAGTGTCCTATTCCTTCTTTCTGCCACTCCATTCTGTTGAGGTGTTCTAGCAATGCTGAATTGCCTCTTGATGCCTTTGTTTATGCAGAAGGAATCCAGTTTCTGATTTCTGAACTCACCACCATTGTCTGATCTCATGGTAACTACCTTCATGCTTTTTGACAGTTCAATTTGATTGATGAACCCAATGAGTACATCAGCTGTGTCACTCTTTTCAAATAGAAAGAATGTCCATGTAAACCTTGAAAAATCATCAGTAATCACTAAGCAGTACCATTTCTTCATTATACTTGCCACAGAAGTAGGACCAAAAAGATCCATATGCAGTAGTTCCAATGGCTTGGTGGTGGACATACTTGTTTTTGTCTTGCAAGATGCTCTGTGTTGCTCCCCTTTCAGACATGCTGCACAAGTATGTTCAGTGGCAAAAGACTTGGAAGGAAGACCATGAACCAGATTATGCTTTACTAATTTGTTCATGTTCTTGAAATTAAGATGACCAAGTCTTCTATGCCATTTCTTACATTCATCTGCTGAAGCTTTGGCAATGAAACATGTTTCATTGTCTTGGAGAGATATGTCCTTGAGATCAATTGTGTACATGTTCTTCTGTCTTGGTGTTCTGAGAATAATTGGAGTGTCTTTTGGCAAGACAAACTCCTTTCCTAATACCAAGCATTCAGTGTCAGTAAACAAGACAAAATTCTTGTTATCAGTCATCTGTGACACACTGAAGAGATTATACTTGAGTTCTTTCACCAAGTACACATTGTCAAAAGTCATCCCATTTGTGACAATAGTTCCTTTTCCTGTTATAGTTCCATGCCCATCTCCAAAAGAAACACCATCATTGTCATGCAGGGGCACAAAGCTAGACAAGTAAGCTTTTTGTCCAGTCATACTTCTTGAACATCCACTATCCCAATATGCTCTATCATCCCTTGTCTTCTTTGTCACCTGCAAAAGGAAAAACAAATTAGTTTTTCTTGGGGACCCAAGCCATTACAGACTTGGATCTACCTCGTGTATCAATGTAGGATAGCTTATCAAAAACTAGAGATACACCATTAGATTGAGTACCCCTTTTGGGTGCCCAAACCCAACGAGCTGAGGCTTTCACAGCTTTTCCCCATCTTCCCATGTTCCTAGAATGTACAACTTTTCTAGCAGGGGATACCCCAGTTTTAGCAGGGGAATCCTTATGCTTAGCAGAGGGAACCCACCTTTTGTTTTGGCCTCTATTCATGTGTTGGTAAGGTCTAGGGCCAGATCTATATGCAGTATAATGTATTGGGGTGGTCACAGAAGTGTTGGGCTTTGGGTGAACATCATTCTCCTTCCTAAGGGCAGGAACAACATATTTATCAGTCACCCTATTTCTCAAGGCAGGGGCAACATACTTGGCAGGGGAAAAGGATTTTGCCCCTGCATTTAGAAGAATGGTTTTAGGTTGCATATCCTTTAAGGGATTTGCAGCCACCATCTCCATTGGTGCCTTACACTCTTGATAAGTGTGTTCAAAACTGCCACATGTGAAGCAGGGCTTGGTATTAATCACAAAGTCTTCTCCTAATTGATGAGACTTTTGGTCATTCCAATTTCTTTGATTACCTCTGACATTCCTGTACATACCAGCATATTTAATGGTGGGCTTAGGAGACTGTGGCCTAGCCTTAGATTTAGGAGAGATACTCTTAGAACTAGGATTGCTGCCAGAAATTCCTTCTTTTGAAAATCGAACTGGGTTGTCAATTTGCTTTAACCCAACATGTTCCTTTTTAACATCCCTAATGACACTAGTTTTAACTAGAGACTCTTTTGTATCAAGATTATTAGGTATATAAGCACTCAAGTCAAACTCAATGTCATCCTGTTTTTCAAAACAAGGGAGACCAGTCCAGGACAAGTCTTTTCTAGGAGAGGGAGCATGGATGTTAGCAGGGGGTGGTGGTATGGTAGCATTCATATTCTTAATTCCAAACCCTGTTTTGTCCTTAGGAGATTGACCAATTTCAACTGCTTTGGTTAAATCTTTTGAAGCTTTTCCAAATTTTTCAACAGTTTCCTCATCTATCTTTTAGTTAGCTTTGAAAATTTCAAGTTCAGCAGTTAAAACATTTATAGATTGGTTATTCTCCTTGGCATCTCTTTCTAGAATCACAATGTGATCCCTATAATCACTTTCTCTTTGCCTATACTCTCTTATGGTGGACTCTAGTTGTTCTAAAGCATGTTTGTAGTTATCAAGATCATTATCACAATTGATGTAGTCAGCTTTTACCTTTCTGATTTGATCATTTAAAGATTCAGTATTTTTCCTACAAGCTTTAGTACAGTATGAGTCATCATATACCTCATTGTCAGAACTGGAACTTGACATAGCCATAAGTGCAAAATCTTCTTCCTTTTCCTCAGCAATCAAGGCTTGATTTCTTTCCACATTCTCTGTCATAGCACTCCAGTCCCATCCATTTGCTCCATCTATCCCCTGCATGGCTACCATGGCTTTAGCACCAGAATCATCATCTCTTGTCTCCTTTCTGTAGCTATTTCCAGACTTAGGTCCTCTGCATTCCCTGGCAAAATGACCCTTCTTGCCACAATTGTAGCATTCAACTTTTGTTTTATCAAACCCAGCCACATCAGAGGGATTAATTGTGATCTTCTTCCCATACTTCTTGTGAAACCTGTTGGCTCTCATGCTGAGCAAAGCCATATTCCACTTGATATCCAATTCTTCTAGCGCTTGCTTACTGATTTGATTTAGATCTTCATGTAACACTGTAGATCCTTGTGGCCCTTATGATGCTATAAAAGCACATGCAGTATCAAGGCTGAATGTAGCTGGTCTTTCTTCATCATAGGAAGGTCCAGACGAATAGGTAGCAGGGGCTACTTCTATTCCACTGTTCTTGGAGATTCCACTGCTTTGTGATATGAATGCCATGTTAGCAGGGGAATCGATGATTCCACTTGAGTTGGTGGGGATTGTTCCTTTTGACTTCATTTCATTGACAATAGGTTCAAAAACCTTTAAGTTATTATATATGTCATCAATGTCTTTTTCATCCAAATCATCCTTATTCTGCCAAATTGCCTTATAGACAAACCATTCTTTCTGGAGACTGTTAAGAAACCTGGTGTTCACCTGCTCTTTTGATACCTCAATATCAAAGAATTCCAAGTGGGCCACCATGTCTTGAAGCCTATTGTAAATAGCTCCAATTGATTCATCACCAATTGCTTTGAAAGAAGCAAAATCATTCAGCATTTGATTTTTCTTCTTCTTCTTTGTGGCTTCATTTCCTCCAAAGGTTTTGCCTATGGCTTCCCATAGATCCTTAGTTGTTTTGTATTTCCTGAATCTGAGTTGATGTCTATCTGGTAGGGCCAACAGCAATGAGCTGTGAGCCCTGACATCATGCCTTCTAGCCAGTATTTCCTTATCACATAGAGCAGCAGATTTCTTCTTGTCCTCACCTTTGGAACTTTCACCTTCATCCTTGCCCTCTTCAACTGCCACCATTTTGTTGAATTGATCACCAAACTCTATGATCTCCCAGAGAACTTAGTGTTCCATTTTCAGGTATTGTTGGATTCTGAATTCCCATAATTCAAAGTTTTCAGGATCCAATATGGGTAACTTGAGGTTATTGTGGTTGTTGCTGTTTGTGGATGAATCTGAAGACATGTTTGCTATGAGGATTTTGTTCTTGATTTAGACAAAGTTTCTCAACAAGCTCTGATACCACTTGTTGATCCCAAAGTCAAGTCTTAAACCTTAATAGCTTGTTTAAGGGTTGTGATAGAGAGAAAGAATTCAATCTAACACTAGAGAAACTTTGCAAAGCAAAGTAACTAAACAAGATGCGGAATGTAATGTTTAGCACAAGAACAAATGAGATTCAAACGTTGAACTTTAATATAAAGTTATACGAATACCCAAAGTGGTATTAGGGTTTACAAAACCTTAAAGTAATAATAATGAAAGACGAAATGAGAAAGACACACTTTGCATGCTAACCTAGTGAGTCCTTTTATAGGTACAAGGACTCACGTACAAGATCACTACTAACAAACTATGGAAAGTATTAAGGAATAATAACTGAAACGCGTAAAAATCTATTCCATGTTTATCTTTGACGGCAGGGCCTTTGACTTCAGCAGGGGAACCAATCCCCCTGCCTTTGTTATTTAGCAGGGGGAACTTACTCTAGCAGGGGTACGAATAATCAACTAGCAGGGGAAACAAATAAGCATAGATTTTATTCCCAACAATTCGTACTTATTTGCTTTAGAAGAGAACAAAGAGGTTTATGTTCATACTAAAGCTAAAGAGGGTTTTGTTGGGTCCACTAGATGTGAATCTTGCAGCCTGTTAGGGATGGTGAACGACTTCTGTAATCACAAGTCTATTCACAGAGAGACTCTAGATGAATAACACAGTATAAGTGCGGAATACAAATACTATGAACAAGAAGAACATAATAACTATAACGAGTTGATCCTTTACTAAGGATTTCTAATATTGATATGAACTAGAACAATGTTTGATGAAGGTGTGTATAACCCTTCTGCCTAAGGTTCCTTTTATACTACAAGGAAACCCTAATACATCAATAAACCAAAACGTGTAAAACTAATATGCATATCATTTCCTAACATATCTCATGCATATCCTAACAGAATACTCAAAATAATAAAGTTTGACTTTCTAAAGACCAGGAGCACGCGTTGCTCCTACTACTATTAGGACCAGGAGGAACGACATACCTCCTAGTATACCTATTACAAATAACTATTCCAAAGGTTCTAAAAATCCTCCCCTAAACTTGAATTTGACTTGTTGAGTTCAAGTTTCCTGGTAGATCTAGCAAAACAGCTTGAGGATTGGAACAGCAAAACAAACAGCAGCATCATAACCATCAACATAAACAAGGAACATAAAGACTGCTGCAACAAGTAACACCTAGAAGCTTCTTGAAAGCTTGAAACAAATCTGCATCTTGTTGAATCTTCGCAGCAACATGAGCATATTTTATGAGCCTTTACCAAGTAGCTGCTCGCTCTTGGGCTAGCCAGTCTTTATGATGGAATAAGCATCACCCTGGGAGACCAAAACCCAGCCCAACTCTTAGAACGTAAATAAATGGTGAGTGGGGGTACCCTGATGATTTTGGGCAAACCATCACAGCCGTCAACGGATTTGATATGTCTTTACCAGAAGCCGTACTCTTCTGGACTCGCCAACTCTTAGTAATTAAGCATCGGTGAGCTGAAAACCCTATAGCTTTGAGCAAGCTATTACAACTATCAACGGATTTGATGTAGATCTTTACCAAGAGCCGTACCCCCTTGGACTAGCCACTTTTCAGTCTAGGACCATGGCAAGTGAAAACCATCCAGTTTTGGGTAACCTGGCAACCATCAACGGATTTGACTATCACACCAGAGTCGTACCCTCATGGTGAATCAACTCTTTCTTGTCTGTGAAACATGGTGAGTTGAGCACCATTTGTTGTGTGGACCAGGTCGAACACCAGAAGTAACTCCAAAACATCCCAAGTGTGAAACAGTCAAGTGAAAAACAATGTTATGATGGAAAAGTATAAGCAGATATTATATTATGTACAAGTGTGAAATTCCATCATATGTTTAAAGTATAAGCAGATATTATGTAAAAAGTATATATTATTTTTTATTTATCTATAATGTGAGTCACCAATCACTGTATAGATTGGTGAAAAGAATGATAGTATAACACAAGAATAGAAGAACCATACCAATCACTTACAAGAAGCTGCAACTTTGTCTGCATGTAACCGGGCTTGAATACCTTCCACCAAGGTAGTAGCCATGGTAGACTCATTCCTAGAAGGGGCATTAGATATCTGCAGATGACAATCCAGCATAGCCTCCATAGTAGCAATCGTCAATGGATACCCCATATCCGTAAGCATAAACACCACGACACCAGTATCCAACTCCAATACATGAACCCCACAACCAGCATAAAGTTTCCACCTCTTGATCACCCAGCGAGGCTGATCTTTCCAGACACCAGAATGAGGAGCATCAGGAGCGGAATCTAACATAAGCTTCAAATCACCCCAGAGAGTCAATCCAGGCCAATTGGGCAACTCACTCGGAGATTGAGAAATCTCAGCATCCACCAGGCCATATATGGACATAAGATCACGACGGTCAACCCATGTCAAAATGTTTTGCAGTCCCGATACATAGCGAGCATAACCATCACTGGTTGTACTCTTATGAGTGAATGTACCACGAACAATAGGGGATGGCCTAACCTCCCAAGCAACAATCCAACCCTTACCCAAGTGCAACTCTGTGTCACTATCCGAATCAGCATCAATGAGATTTGTCGGATCCCGCTTCTCAAAGGGAACAGACTTACCACGTCGAGCCTTCTTCTTTCTAATTGAGCGACGAGGTGAAGGAACACTAGAAGAAGATTCAACCTTTAACTTTCCAGCAGCAGTAGCATCAGCATTAGTAGACTCAAAACCTTGACCAACCATAGGATCAAATTCTGCTGCACCAGCGGATGAGGTAGGGCGTGGTTCAGTCACCGGTGTTGATGGTTGCTCCACAACAGGAGTAGCAAGGGTAGTAGTAGTGGCAGGAGTGGTAGTAGGTTCATTGGTGGTGGTGGTATGAACCTGAGATGAAGTGGAATGAACAGCCGAAGGTGTGGTAGTAGGAACAACAGTAGAAGTAGCAGCAACAGATTGAGAAGTGTGAACAACACTTGGAGGAGGGCGATATATAAAGCGTTCAGGGACCGGTGTGTTTTGACGCTTGATCATCTTTTGGTACAGATCTTTAAGCTCATCAAAGGACAGTTCCCTAACCCGTTCCCAAGTCCATCCATCATGAAAGTAAGCAGCCGACTGATTTTTGACATATTGCTGCATCAACTTCCTCTCCTCTGTTCTTAACATAGGTCTGTTACGACGCTGTTCACGAAGCTGAGCAGCAAGAGACAATTGTTGTTGACGCATTAAGGCCAGTGCCCGTGGGATACAATTATGTTGATTCACATCAGCTCCCAAAATATCTGTGAACTGCGAGTAATCAGAAGTAAGAATAGTAAGCACCCGCATCCAGTCATTATCATCCCAATGCATGGCATCATGCCTCAACTGCTCACGCCTATACTGTTGAAGGGCTTCTTCCTCAGCCCTAGCTTGTTGACTAATCTCTGCTTGCAGTCGCTGTGCAGCCTCCTCCCCCAACCTTTCTTCCTCAATTTGTCTACGAGTACGCTTCCTTAGAGGAGAGGGTGCATCTGTCACAGGGGCTTTCCCCTTGGGATCATGAGACGGACCAGCAGATGGACCAGCAGAAGTACCAGCAGAAGGACCAGCAATATCCTCCATCGGTCTAGGATCAGCAGCAGCAGTAGGGATGCTTGATGGACTAGGAGGAACAGGAAAATCATCATACGGCTTATCAGCAAAAGAAACCCTAGCCAACAAAGTCAGCCCATCCTCTTCAATATCCTCATCAGAATCAAAAAGCATAATCTTCTTCTTTTGGCGCCTCTGTTGGGACTCCAATGCTTTAATCCTATTAGCCAATGGAAGGACAAAGTCCCGGATGAGCTTGCGGTACTGAGTTAGATCATTCTCCAAAGAAACAACCCTTGCGTAGTACCTGTGCATGAGAGCTAGCAAAGAAGTTAGTGAAACAGGTTCCTTCGCTTCCCCACGAAGAGGACTTGGATCGGGGAATGCATCATTGGGACCAGAAGCAACAAAGGGGTAATCTTCATGAGCATGAGAGCTAGATGGCTTCTCAGCAGTATGCGGAGCTGGACTAGAAGAGGAAGTATCAACAAATAGGGACTTATGTGGAAGAGAAGAGGGGGCAGCCTTGGAAGTGGATGGCATTTCTACCACCACTTCTTTAGCTGGCTCCTCCACCTCCACATAAGGCACACCAGTAGCATTGATAGGTGTGTAAACACCCATCTTTTCTACCACTTAATTACAATAATAACCGGACCAAAACGTGTATTTTATGTCTTTTATGTCGGAATTATGTGTGGTTTGTGTTTTTGTTGTGATTTAGGATGAAAAGGTGAAAAGTGGAGAAAACACGGACATTCACGGGCATTTACGGACTTTTATTGAAGAAAAGGATGAAAGACGAAGTCAAGAAGTCAAGAGTGCAAAAAGAACGGAAGTCCACGACCAATTCTGAAGATTTATTGAAGAAAAAGTCAAAAGACGGAAGTTTATCAAAAGCCGAAGAATTCAAGTCTATTTTATTGAAGAAATTAAAGACGAATTCGAAGAAATCCCGAAGCCAAAAGTCCCTTAAGTCCAAGTTTAAAGAAGATTAGAAGAAAAGGACTAATGACGCAATTAATGAAGATTAATAAAAGGAGGGACTTAAGCTTGTAATTAAGAAGAAATGAAAGAGGGGAGGAAGCTTCCTTAATCCTCCCCTATATATAGTCATTAGTTGTAATCTTTTCATTGGGTTGGCTAAGTGTGACAATTAGCTCTTCCACCATTTAAATACCTTGTCATTTACTTTTATTGTCAAATTTAAATACCTTGTCTTGCACCTTAAATTCATTTAATTTCAAGTAAGTTTTCCTTTAATTATTGTCAATCTTTACTTTAACTTGTCAATCTCTTATCTACCTTTCTTAATCTTTGATTTGTTGTGTTTATGTTTATATTCATGCTTTTATTTTGATCCAAAGTGGTTTTTGATTATTGTGGTTAAAGTTGTTTGATTTCTTGTTTTTAACTGTTTGTTGATGTTTATTTGTTGATCCGTAACTGTTTAGATTAATCGTTTGTGTTTATTTTGATTAATCTTTGTTATTATTTTGCTGTTACTGTATCCCTTGTTCTTCGGGATTGTTTGTTGTGTTACTGATCTTTCCAGGTGAAAACTTCCGAACCAAGAAGGAGGGAAAGTGTTCATTCGGAACTTCTAAAGTTCCGAATCAAGGGTTCATCCGGAAGATTTTTTAACTCAACAAAACTTCCGAGCCAAACTTGTTCATCCGGAACTTTCAAAGTTCCGGACGAAGTGAAAACTTCCGAGTCAAGAGTATTCGTTCGGAACTCCAAAGTTCCGGACCAAGGGTTTCATCCGGAACTTCTCAAAAGTTCCGGATCAACTCAAAGTTCCGAATCAAGGGGCAAGTTCCGAATCAAGGCTTTTCATTCGGAAGTCATAAACTTCCGGATCAAGCTTCATTCGGAACTTAAAAGTTCCGAATAAAGTTCCGGATCAAGGGGCAACTTCCGACTCAAGAGGTGTTCATTCGGAAGTTCTAAACTTCCGAATCAAGGGGCTTCATTCGGAAACTTCCGAATCAAGGGAGACCAAAAAGTTCCGAATCAAGGCAACAATTTAGAGTTCCGAATCAGTAAAGTTCCGAACGAAGGATTGTTTTGGGTAAGTGACATATTCAGATCAATTTGTTCCGGATCAAGGATTTTGGTAATATTCCAAGTGAAGAAGAATCATTTCAACCGAAGGTGACATTTAGGACGAGTGATTGTTCCAAACGAAGGATAATTCCGAATGAGCTGTATTCAGGTTCTTATTAGCTTTTGTCTTTGATTTTTATTTTCAAGCTTTATTTTTCCTGCCTTTTATTTAATTGCACTTTAAGATTATTTGCCTTAGTTTTATTTTAGACTTGCCTTAGTTTTAGTCGCACTTTAAGTTTGCCTTAGATAGATTTAAGTTTACGTCATTTACTTTAGTGCCCTTTAATTTCAGTCACGTTTTTAAATACTTGCACTTTTATTTTAATTAGACTTAGATTTACTTTAAGAGCACCTTTACTTTAATAGTTTTGCACATTTTAATTAAAAACTCTACAACGACACATCTTTGTTTCCACCAAAAACAATAGAGTCACATAGAGAGCCTAGATCAATTCGATTAGACCAACACAACGAACTTTAATTTTTAATTAGGTAAAAACCTAGTTATCAAATGGCGCCGCTGCCGGCTCTTTTCGTTAAGATTGACGGTTTTCTGTGAGAGACACGTTGCTTTTTGGGATCCGTTCACTTGTGAACGTTACTTTTCTTGCATAAAAAACTTCCAAAAACTCATAAAAATTAAAAATTGATAAAAAACCATAAAAATTAAAAATTTCAAAAATCCAAAAAGATTTTATCTTTCTTGTGTATATATATTGTCTTTGTGTTTGGTTTCTTTTTCTTTTGCATTTTCAGGTGTATGCGTACTAGATCTTCTAATTATCAAGAGCTCGAGCCTCAAGAAGATTTAGATATGGCAGGTGTTAACAACAACAACATTCCACCGAACCTCAATAATAATAATAACAACAATGCTCTTCCACAGCCCGATCTTCGGACCATGGAGGAACTTTGTCAACCAACAATGTTTGGACGAGGAGGACCGATTGCGCCGATGCAAATCAACGCTCCTGAGTTTTCGTTGAAGCACCACATGATTCAGCAAGTGCAAACAAACCCATTTAGAGGATTGCCTGATGATGATGCCAACAAACACCTCGACAAGTTCATTACAATCACCCAAAGCATGAAGTTGCCTGGGGCCACAATGGATGTTCTTCGCCTACAACTCTTTCCACATACTTTATCACATCATGCCGAGAAATGGTTTGATCGTCTCCCGAAGAATTCTATTCACACTTGGGATGATATGACTCAACGCTTTTTGTCGCGCTACTTTCCACCATCCATGGTCACAAGTCTTCGCAATCAGATCAGCGGTTTCATGCAAGACCCTGATGAATCTCTTTTTGACGCTTGGGAGAGATATAATGTCTTGATCGATAGATGTCCAAACCACAACATGCTCCCTGTGACCCTAATTGATACTTTCTACAACGGTTTGACTTATCGAGATCGTGATACGATTAATGCAGCCGCCGGTGGCACATTCATGAAAAGGAGACCCGAGGAGTGTAGAGAGTTAATTGAGAACATGATTATTCACCACAAAAACTGGGATTCCTCTGCTTCTTCAAGGAACAACCCGAGAGTCAATGTTTCTTCTACCTCAGCAAACCCTGAGATGACCGAACTCACCCGCAAGATGGCCGAAATGAGCAAAAGTATTACGCTTCTCGCTTCAAACCAACAACAACAACAAGTTAAAGCGGTTGCTAATCCTTGTGAAACATGTGGCGGTCCTCACTCATACACCGATTGTATTTCGACACAAGGAAATCCGGAAAATGTGTATGCAGCTTATGGTAATTATTCACCGGAAAATTACCAAGCTAGACAACAAGGGGATAGAAATCTGCTGAGTTACCGCTCCAACAACTACCTTTCACCCGGTTTTTCTCCTCAAAACCAAAACCCCGCCACCAACTATAATAGAAGCAACCAAATCCCACCAAGAGCTTCTAACCCTTATCAACCACCCACCCAACAACACCCACCCATTAATCCCGATGTTGACACCATCATGAGAACTCAAGGTGAGCAAATCAAGAATCTACAGAGCGAAATAATCAATTTGAAATGAGATATCTTAAAACAAGGAAATGACATCAGAACCGAGGTTGGTGATAATATCCAATCCTCCTTCAGCACTCAAACAACTGAATTAAAGAATCTGTTGGCTAGTTTCTTGCCCGAAGCTCAACCTTCTTCTTCTGGTTCTCTACCTTCAAACACCGTCACTAATCCGCGAGCTAATGTGAGTGCTATAACTACGCGTAGTGGAATTACCATTGTCGATCCACCTACCCCACCACCATCATCTACACCTCCTCCACCACCATGTATCCCTACTCCTCCTACACCTAGTATTAGTACACCATTACCGTCTCCGCCTCGTCATGACGATGTATCACGGAAGGACCCTTCAACATCACAACCTTTACCAACTACACCTTCACCTTCCCCTTATCAACCTAGAATCCCATACCCTTCTCGCATAGGCAAGACCAACGAGCTAACAAAGAATGACTGTCAAGTATCGAAATATGTGGATATACTATCTAAAATGACCATCAACATTAGCCTTGTTGAAGCACTTTGCCACATGCCGAAATTTGTCAAAGCATTCAAGGAATTGCTTAGCAAGAAGGAGAAGCTGATTGAACTCGCCAACACACGCTTAAATGAAAACTGCTCTGCAGTTCTTCTTAGAGAACTTCCGGAAAAGCTTGGAGATCCCGGTCGTTTTGTGTTGCCTTGCATGTTCAACAAAACTGAAGAATTTACTGCCCTTTCTGATCTCGGGGCTAGTATTAATTTGATGCCACTGAGTGTTTGGAAAACACTATCATTGCCCGATCTCATTCCAACAAGGATGACTCTCGAACTTGCAAATCACACTCTCGCTTACCCCGTTGGTATAGCCGAAGACGTGTTTATCAAAGTTGGCACATTTACTTTCCCGGTCGATTTTGTCGTAGTTGATTATGAAATGGACCCTCGTATTCCTTTAATACTTGGTCGGCCATTTTTGAGAACCGAACGAGCTTTAGTGGATGTGGCCGAAGGTGAGTTAATCTTACGAGTCGGGGATGATTCAAAAGTTTTTAAAATGGGAAAGCTTACAGGCAAATCCTTTGGAGGACGAGAATCAGTGAATATGATAAATGTGCTCGATGACTTTACCGTCTACGACAATCCTCTATTCGACTCTTGCATCGATAATCCACTTTTTCAAGATGATGTGGATGATTCTCTCCCTACTTTGGAACCTTCTACCATTTATGATTCTCCACCGGTCTTTGATGCTTATGATGATGATAATTCTAGCTCAGATTCGGATGATTTTGACTGTACTTCTGAGTATCCCGAGCTGCCCACTTTCGATGATTTCGATGAGGCTGATACTCTCTCGAGCGATTCTTCACACGATGAAGATCCTTCGCCATCACTCGATCCTACTTTGGACGATTACTCATTTGAGGAAGATTTCTCTGAATTTCTCAACACATACTTCCCTCATGAGAGTGATGCTCCTCCTTATGACTTTGAAGATTATCGTCTTGATCCTACTTTGGATTTGAAGCACATTCTGTCAAAGGAGAAGAAACCGGTTGACACCGAAATCCGTTGCACTTATGATTTGACACCTCTTTGTCCCCTTTCTGAGGACGAGGTTGTGCTTCTTTGCGGATCTTCTTCACACTCGGCTGAGCCTGAGTGCTATTTTCCCTTGAAGGAAAAGGTGTTCGACCCCGGTATTGAAGTTTTTAAGCCATTTCAGTATCCACCTGATGAAATAAAAGGAAAAATCTTTGGAAATTTTGAAGACATGCTTGCTCCACTTCAACCTTGCTTCCACCGTGCTCCATCGCTGCTTAAGGGAACCTTGCCTACTCTTCTTTGGCTTGCCTTGTTCGCCTTAAGCTTGTGCTATTTGATGGATGAAAACTATGTCTTTGATCCTGGTGGATATGTTTCATACTTATTCTGTTGATGATCAAGGTCGAGTCAGGCTCACGACTCGGTTAACAAAAACCAAGCGCTTCTTGGGAGGCAACCCATGCATCTATCTTTTCGCTTTCTTTATCATAAGTGTAGGGGAGACCCTTTGGATTGCTATTTCCTCTCCTCACTTCTTAATCAGGGATTCGAGCTTCAATGATCCACTCTTGATGATTCTTGACGACCCGTGATTCCGTGTTCTACTTCTTCCCGGTTCTATCCTAAACTCTTTTCGATTCACTATTTTATATTTTCTCTATATTAAAATAGGAATCTCTTTAGTTGTCTTTTCCTTCGCGAGATTTAAACAACGTGCACAATGTCCTAAGTGTAGGGGAGTTTACTCCCACATTCTTAAACATTGAGGACAATTTTTATCTTAAGTGTAGGGGGACTTCTATCGAAGTTAAGTGGTCTTTTCCTTGTATTTGTCCTCATTTTAACCGGAAAATCAATTTTTCGACATTTTTCAAAATTTTTGATCTATTTTTGGCCTATTAGTTTTTCCTTTTGTATAGTTATTTTCTTTCATTATTAGAATATATCTTTAATAAAGTGGTTTTAATTTTCAAACGTTGTGAATCTTTTGACTCAATCCGAGTTTACTCTAGCTAGTATCCTTAACGTGTTTAAGTCAAGTTTTGCTAGGCTTTTATATAGGGAGCTATAAAACGCGAAAGTCTTAACTCTCACGGGTTAAGAACAAGAACTTTTCGCAAGTTCCTATAATTGATCCTAGAGAGTCGTTTATCAAGGGAACTTTAAAATGCGATTTCTAAACTTGAAAAAGTCTAAGAATTTGCAAGATCCTATAGGCGACTCGAAAACCCAAAACTTTGATTTAATAGGCTAAGTATCCACGAGTCTCATTACTTGCGATTTTAAACTGTGGAGAACGAGAGATGATAGAGCCAATTATAAGTCGGTATTCTTTCGTGAATTTATGTGAGTTAATTATAAGCCTATTCTCCCTTCGCTTGCTAATAATTTATCTGCTAATAAATAAGGTTGTACGATTTGAAAAGTTACTTAGCTTCTAGCCCCAGATCGTTTAAAAATTGCTCGGTATGGATTAGAGTTCATAGCCAAGGCATAACTTATTGAAGCGGGACGCGAAGATTGGCGAGTCCGAAAAGGCCCTAACAAGGCATGAGGGCTATATTTTGTTGCTAAAGATCCAAAGTGATGTGAAGAATCATTTATCGAAAATCAATATGAAGGATCGAGACACACGACGTAAAGCAAAACTCCCCGAAAGTCATGGAGAAGTGTATCCGAAAAGACCCTAACAAGGTATGAGGATAAATAGATCCAAGTCATAAAAGGAGGCGGATCGTTGTATATCAAAGTCCAAAATAAAGATTGGAGAAAAATGAAGAAGTCGTGGTCCAAGTATGAATCTCTCAAAACTTCAAATGAAGAAATTCCATTATGAAGAGAAGACCATTATTTCATGAACGTCTCTCAAGGTTTGAAGTATGAAGTCGCTGCCAAATATCGGTCCGAGAAAGGTCTCAAATCGCGAACGAGTTATGCCAAGATATGAACTTTATGAGGTCCCGAGAAGCAGTTTTAAAAGATTTGGTCCTTTAGCTAACTATTTATTAAATCGTTCACTTTATTTTCAGACTAAATAACTATCGAAATAAGTCAAACAATGCATCCTCGTGATCATTCAAGACAACAGTAAAATATAAGAGATACCCCTAGGAATAAGAGAGTCTAAGTGAATAATTGGCCCACATGAGTTCGTGATAGTTTACTAACTTATAATAACAATGATCTCGTTTTTAAGCTTGGTTTGGAGAAAGTGAAAACTTGAGGATGATGATTATTCATAACATTTTCAAAACCCAAGGTATGCTTTTGATTCCTTTATTTTGTATGTCTTTAATTTTCTATCTCTTTAATAAAGGCCAACGTGGATTGATTACGATGAAAAGTGTAATCTTGCTTTGTAACTAATGCATTGCATGAGGACATTGCAATGGTCAAGTGTAGGGGATTTGATAGGTGTGTAAACACCCATCTTTTCTACCACTTAATTACAATAATAACCGGACCAAAACATGTATTTTATGTCTTTTATGTCGGAATTATGCGTGATTTGTGTTTTTGTTGTGATTTAGGATGAAAAGGTGAAAAGTGGAGAAAACACGGACATTCACGGGCATTTACGGACTTTTATTGAAGAAAAGGATGAAAGACGAAGTCAAGAATTCAAGAGTGCAAAAAGAACGGAAGTCCACGACCAATTCTGAAGATTTATTGAAGAAAAAGTCAAAAGACGGAAGTTTATCAAAAGCCGAAGAATTCAAGTCTATTTTATTGAAGAAATTAAAGACGAATTCGAAGAAATCCCGAAGCCAAAAGTCCCTTAAGTCCAAGTTTAAAGAAGATTAGAAGAAAAGGACTAATGACGCAATTAATGAAGATTAATAAAAGGAGGGACTTAAGCTTGTAATTAAGAAGAAATGAAAGAGGGGAGGAAGCTTCCTTAATCCTCCCCTATATATAGTCATTAGTTGTAATCTTTTCATTGGGTTGGCTAAGTGTGACAATTAGCTCTTCCACCATTTAAATACCTTGTCATTTACTTTTATTGTCAAATTTAAATACCTTGTCTTGCACCTTAAATTCATTTAATTTCAAGTAAGTTTTCCTTTAATTATTGTCAATCTTTACTTTAACTTGTCAATCTCTTATCTACCTTTCTTAATCTTTGATTTGTTGTGTTTATGTTTATGTTCATGCTTTTATTTTGATCCAAAGTGGTTTTTGATTATTGTGGTTAAAGTTGTTTGATTTCTTGTTTTTAACTGTTTGTTGATGTTTATTTGTTGATCCGTAACTGTTTAGATTAATCGTTTGTGTTTATTTTGATTAATCTTTGTTATTATTTTGCTGTTACTGTATCCCTTGTTCTTCGGGATTGTTTGTTGTGTTACTGATCTTTCCAGGTGAAAACTTCCGAACCAAGAAGGAGGGAAAGTGTTCATTCGGAACTTCTAAAGTTCCGAATCAAGGGTTCATCCGGAAGATTTTTTAACTCAACAAAACTTCCGAGCCAAACTTGTTCATCCGGAACTTTCAAAGTTCCGGACGAAGTGAAAACTTCCGAGTCAAGAGTATTCGTTCGGAACTCTAAAGTTCCGGACCAAGGGTTTCATCCGGAACTTCTCAAAAGTTCCGGATCAACTCAAAGTTCCGAATCAAGGGGCAAGTTCCGAATCAAGGCTTTTCATTCGGAAGTCATAAACTTCCGGATCAAGCTTCATTCGGAACTTAAAAGTTCCGAATAAAGTTCCGGATCAAGGGGCAACTTCCGACTCAAGAGGTGTTCATTCGGAAGTTCTAAACTTCCGAATCAAGGGGCTTCATTCGGAAACTTCCGAATCAAGGGAGACCAAAAAGTTCCGAATCAAGGCAACAATTTAGAGTTCCGAATCAGTAAAGTTCCGAACGAAGGATTGTTTTGGATAAGTGACATATTCAGATCAATTTGTTCCGGATCAAGGATTTTGGTAATATTCCAAGTGAAGAAGAATCATTTCAACCGAAGGTGACATTTAGGAGGAGTGATTGTTCCAAACGAATGATAATTCCGAATGAGCTGTATTCAGGTTCTTATTAGCTTTTGTCTTTGATTTTTCTTTTCAAGCTTTATTTTTCCTGCCTTTTATTTAATTGCACTTTAAGATTATTTGCCTTAGTTTTATTTTAGACTTGCCTTAGTTTTAGTCGCACTTTAAGTTTGCCTTAGATAGATTTAAGTTTACGTCATTTACTTTAGTGCCCTTTAATTTCAGTCACGTTTTTAAATACTTGCACTTTTATTTTAATTAGACTTAGATTTACTTTAAGAGCACCTTTACTTTAATAGTTTTGCACATTTTAATTAAAAACTCTACAACGACACATCTTTGTTTCCACCAAAAACAATAGAGTCACATAGAGAGCCTAGATCAATTCGATTAGACCAACACAACGAACTTTAATTTTTATACGGGTAAAGCCGTGTATCAAGCATGATGCTCCTCCTCCATTGGATCATCCCTTAATGGAAGTTCCTCCTCGGCTTCACTAGACTGAGGAATAACATTAGGATCCCCTTGGGCAAGGCCCAGCATAACATCAGTAAGAGGCCTCCAAAACCCATAAAACCAAGTGCCATATTAGAATACACCTTAGAACTAAGCTTAGGGGTCTCATATTCCTCCTTATTTCTAGGTAGGCACATAAGAACCTGCTGCAAGAACCTAGGGTACATCAAAAAATTCTTCCTAGAGCCAGTACTACTAAGGTTGCAAATCATTCCATCAAACATGTAACGAGAAAAGTTAAACACACGACCCTATGCAATACAAATCAAACCAGTAGCCAAGGGGATGGGAAATGCATCCCAACTCCCAGACTTTGGACTTAAGCAATGAATCAAGAAGTACACCAAAAGCTTCCATTGGGGGAAAACCTATTTTTATAGAAGTTAAACTTCCCCCCATAATTATAACCAAGATCAGCCATCCCATCCAATACCTCAGAATTGGGGATGGAGACAACAACACCTTCATCTTGGAGATAAAGAGAAGACCTAATAGAAGCTTCAGACACCACATACGAGCGTCCATCTATGGTAGCATGGAGCTCTAGTGGGCGTCCCAAAACATCCACAAGGTGGGCAGTTGCCCAGAACTAACAAATAACACTATCATATACAGTAGGGCAAACCGTAAAAGCATACCTGAGGTTGGAAGCCTCAATAAACTTATAGGGTCTACTTGATGTAGATCTTGCAGCCTGTCAGGACCGGTGAATGACTTCTGTAATCACAAGTCAAATCACAAAGAGACTCTATACACAATATGAATGTAGAATACAAATATAATAAAGAAGAACAGAATAACTATAAAGACTTGATCCTTTCTAAGGATTTCTAATATTGATAATGACTAGAACTACGTTTGGTGAAGGTGTGTCTAACCCTTCTGCCTAAGGTTCCTTTTATACTACAAGGAAACCCTAATACAGTATTAAACAAAACATGTAAAACTGATATGCATATCCTTTCCTAACATATCTCATGCATATCCTAACAGAATATTAAGTAAATAATAAAGTTTTACTTTGACTAGGACCAGGAGCAGGACTTGCTCCTACTACTACTAGGACCAGGAGGAACTACATACCTCCTAGTCTACCTATTACATTTAACTATTACAATGGTCCTAACAATCCTCCCCTAAACTTGAATTTGACCTGTTGAGTTCAAGTTTCCTGGAAAACGTGCAAATAAAGCCCGAGGATTGTATCAGCAAAACAAATAGCAGTATCAGCAAAATAAGAATCAGAGTAACCGCCGCAACATGAAACACTAGAAGCTTCTCCAAAGCTTGGAACAAATCAGCATCGTGTTGAATCTTTTCAGCAACATGAGCAGATTTGATTAGCCTTTACCAAGTAGCTGCTCGCTCTTGGGCTAGCCATTTTTCTGGTGGAATAAGCATCACCCTGGGAGACTAGAACCCAGCCCAACTCTTAGAACGTGAATCAATGGTGAGTGGGAGTACCCCTGATAATTTTAGGCAAACCATCACAGCTGTCAACGGATTTGATATGTCTTTACCAGAAGCCGTACCCCTCTGGACTCGCCAACTCTCAGCAAAAAAGCATCGGTGAGTTGAAAACCCTATAGCTTTAAGCAAGCTATTACAGCTATCAACGGATTTGATAAGATCTTTACCAAGAGCCGTACCCTCTTGGATTAGCCACTTTTCAGTCTAGGACTATGGCAAGTGAAAACCATCCAGTTTTGGGTAACGTGGCAACCATCAACGGATTTGAGAATCGCACCAGGAGCCGTACCCTCAAGGTGAATCAACGTTTTCTTGTCGATTAGACATAGTAAGTTGAGAACCATTTGTTGTGAGGACCAAGTCCAACACCAAGTGAAACCAGTAACCAGCACAAGCACAATTCAGTAACCAAAACCCATAGTGTTAAGCAGCAAATGGTATGATATTCACAAGTATAAAATCCAAGACATGTTAAAAGTATAAGCAGATATTATATAAAAAGGTTTTTTTTTATAAAGTATTGTTATTATTATTATTTTTTTTATTTTTTTTAACTATAAAGAATGAAATTCACCAATCACTTTACATATTGGTGAAAAGAATGATAATAAGAACAAATGTACAAAAAATACAAAACAGAAACACTTACAACCCAACCAAATCACAAACCAGAAGCAGCCTTCTTATCTGCTATCAAACGAGCCTGAATGCCTTCCACCAATGTTGTGGCCATGGAGGACTCATTTCCTGATGGAGCATTGGAAATTTGCAAATGACTAGCCAACATAGCCTCCATCGAAGAAATCGTCAAAGGATAATCCACGTCTGTCAGCATAAAAACCATATGACCAGATTCTAATTCCAACATATGCACACCACATCTCGCATATAATTTCCATCGCTGAATCACCCATTGCATTTGATCCTTCCATATACCCGAAACAGGAGCATGAGGAGGTGCATCCAACATCAGCTTAAGATCAGCCCAGATACGCAGACCAGGCCATGAAGACACATCCATGGGGTCAAAAGGCATGCTAGAATCCACAAATCCATATAAGGCCATAAGATCCATACGATCAGCCCAAGACAACACACCCTGCAAACCCGAAGCCAAACGCACAGACCCATCACTCAGAGTAATTCTATGGGATACCACACCAGGAAGAGTTGTGGAACGCTCAACTGTGTAACCAGTAATGTTCCCATTTCACAAAGGCAAGTCAGAATCACTGTCAGAAGCTGCATCAATCAAATTCTCAGGATCATGCTTCTCATAAGGGACTGTCTTGCCACGGCGAACACGTCGAGCTTGTTTTTGGCGAAGCGAACGTCTAGGTGTGGGATCAGCAGGTGTGGGTTCAACATTTACCTTTACCGTAGCAGCAGCAGTGGGAGCAGGAGAAGTAGACTCATGAGTTTGCCCACCCAATGGATCAATAGGAGCCGCATCAGAAGTAGGAATTGGTTGAGTTCCAGGAACCGGTGGTGATGGAGATGGCAGATCGGGTGTAGCAGCAGTAGTTGTTGTGGTAGCAAAGGTGGTGGTGGTAGCATGAGTGGTGGTGGTAGCATGTGTGGTGGTGGTAGCAGGACTAGCAGAAGAACCCAAAGGAGCAACCAAAGGAGAAGTAGAGGTACCAACTGAAGTAGCAACAAAAACCGGTGGACTAGCAGCAGAACCAGGAGTAGGAGCAGATGAAGGACCAGTAGAAACAGCAGGCGAAGAAGAGGTCACCACACGAGGATGGTAGATAAATCGTTCCGGAATAGGTTGACTCTGACGCTTCACCATACGTTCATAAAGTTCCTTGAGCTCATCAAAAGATAAAGCCCGAACCCTGTCCCACTTCCAAGGAGCATAAAATGAGCAGCGGACTGATACTTCACATAGCGCTGCATCTGCTTGCGCTCCTCAGTTTTTGATAAAGGTCTGTTCTTTCTCTTCTCACGAAGCTGCGCAGCAAGTACCAACTGTTGCTTGCGCATCAATACCATGGCTCTCGGAATACAGTTGTGCTCATCAACATCGTCACCCAAAAGATCTGTAAACTGAGCATAATCCCTGGTGAGAATAGTCAATACCTGCATCCAATCACTATCTCTCCAATGCATTGCATCATGTTGAACTTGTTCACGCCTCCGCTGTCGAAGCTCCTCTTCTGCTGCCCTATCAGCTTCATCAATCTCGGCTTGAATCCGTTGAGCAGCCTCCTCACCAAGCCTATCCTCTTCAAGCTGTCGACGGGTACGTTTGCGAGATGGTGATGGAGCATCAGTCATTGGGGCCTTGCCCTTCGAATCATGGGAGGGACCAGCATTGGAACCAGCAGCAGCACCAGCATCACCATCCATAGGAGTGGGAATAGCAGCAGGAGAAGGAACACCGGTGGATGTCGGAGGAACCGGCAAATCATCATATACTTTATCAGCAAAGGCAGCCTTTGCCAACAATGTCAAACCATCCTCAACACGCTCCGTACCCTCCTCATCAGAATCGGAATGGATCACATGTTTCTTTCGGCGTCGTTGCTGAGTTTTCAAAGCTTTGATGCGATCAGCCAGAGGAAGAACAAACTCCCTAGTAAGTTTCCGGTGTTGGTTCAAATCAGCTTCCAATGAAATCATCCGCTCATGATACCTGCGCATAAGATCAAGTAAAGACATAAGTGTAGTAGGCTCCTCCGCTTGCCCACCAAGAGAACTTGGGTCAGGGAAAGCGTCATTGGAGCCCGAAGCAACAGATGGGTCAACCTGTGGAGTACTAGCACCAAAAGGTTTATCAAAAGAGTGTGGAGTAGGACTAGGAGGTGGAGTCTCCACAAATGGAGACTTGTGTGGTGCTGAAGAAGGACCAGCCTTGGAGGGGGATGGTTTTTCAATCACCACCTCCTCAACCAGCTCCTCCTCAACCACATGAGAAGGACCACCAGTAGGAGCCTCCTCCTCCATAGGGTCATCATCAATCACAACAAACTCAGGAGCCTCCTCCTCCTCACCCATAGGACCCTGAGCCAGTCCCAACATGGCCTCAGTCAGGGGCCTCCACTCCCCGGTAAACCCATGGACCATATTATAATACACTTTCGCAGTAAGCTTAGACGGCACATGTTCAGTCCTATCACGAGGAATGCAAACCAGTATTTGTTGTAAAAACCTAGGATACATTAGAAACTTCTTTCTAGAACCAGCATTAGATAGATTACTAACCATCCCCTCAAATAGATAATGAGAAAAGTTAAATACCCTACCCTGGGCTAAGCAAATAAGACCAGTAGCCAAGGGAGTAGGGAAAGCATCCCAACTCCCAGACTTGGGACTCATACAATGAATTAGAAAATGCACCAGAAGCTTCCATTGGGGGGAAAACCTATTTTTCTGGAAGTTAAACTTCCCCCCATGTTCGTATCCTAAAGCAGCCATCCCCTCCAATACCTCCGATTTGGGGATGGACTCAACACCACCCTCATCCTTAAGATGAAGGGAAGAGCGAATATAAGCCTCAGTCACCACGTATGAACGTCCATCTATGGTAGCATGGAGTGCACGTGGACGACCAAACACATCCACAAGTCGAGCAGACGCCCAAAATTGACGAATAACACTATCATAAATAGTGGGACATACAGTAAACGCAAACCTTAGGTTGGAAGCTTCAATGAAATCCAGAATGTCAGCAAAATGATCACGATGTGGACCATCACCCAGATAAGCAACTCGGTTGTGAGCAGGTTGGTAAGCAAGAGCAGCCATGGATCTTGATTAATTGATGGAAGAAGGATTTTGGTTAGGTGGAGAGAGTAGGATCAGTTTTGTGTGTGTGTTGAATGGAATGATTGAGTCAAGGGGGGTAATTTGACCATAAATAAGGGAAATAGTAATTGTTCATTGACCCCTATTAATGGGGGGTTGCCCTTTCAAATTAAACATAATTGCATAGTAACCACTTGCCACTTTTAAGATAATAACCAATTCCCAAATTACCATAGTTAATTAAAACTGTAAACACCAGAATTGGGAGCGTTGACCAAAATTCAAAGCACACAATAGTCAGACCAGACGCAAAATATGGTTAACTAAGGACAAAAGGAATGAACAGTGTCCCAGACCAGTACCATAATCCAATCACCACTTGATAAAGAAGGATTTTGAACCACCAGAAGCCAACCAATGATGACTAGAAGCTGACCAATGAGTACCAGAAGCCAGTCATGTAAGACCATATCCACAAGAAGTGAGCAAAATCCTCCACCAGAAGTAACACACACCACCAGAACCAATGTAATATATATTTAAAAGCTATCAATACGTGAGTCTGTCCTAATAATATGTACACAAAGCCTCCCCTTAGGCTTAGCCTCCTCTCAATCCTAGACCTCAAGGATTGACCATCCCAATGTGAACCACCAAGTGGTTAAACCGAGGACCATCAAATGCTTTAGTCAGCAAATCAGCAACATTATCATCCGTATGAACTTTAAGAACCTGTATCAGCTTCTTCTCATTGGCATCCCGTATAAAATGATGCCGAATTTCAATATGCTTTGTCCGCTGATGAAAAACAGGATTCTTCACAATGCAAATAGTGCTTTGATTGTCAATAAAAATTTTGGTGTTCATAAAATTGAAACCATAATCCAACATCTGATTTTTGGATCCACAAAACCTGTCCACAACAACTAGCAGCAGCAACGTATTCAGCTTATGTTGAAGAAGTAGATACGATTGTCTGTTTCTTGCATTGCCATGAAATAAGTCGACGACCCAAAAATTGACAACCACCAGTAGTAGATTTCCTGTCATTATTAGCACCTGCATAGTCACTATCGCTATATGCTTCTAGAACAAAAGGTGATTCTCTAGGATACCATAGGCCCAGTTTAGGTTGAACCTTGATATACTTGAAAATCTTCTTTACTGCATTTAAGTTCGAAACCGTTGGAGTCACCTGGTGTCTAGAACAAGCACTTACTGTAAACATGATATCCGGACGTGATGCAGTCAAATACATGAGGGAGCCAATCATAGACCTGTACATGTGAACATTGACCGGGGGGTCTGGCTCATTCTTTAGTTTGATTTTAGCAACTTCATAAGGAGTTGCTGCGGGTCTAAGAGGATCCATGTCAAACTTCTGAAGAATCTCATGAACATATTTGTCTTGACTGATGAAAATCCCATCCGATTGTTGCTTGACCTGAAAACCAAGGAAGAAAGAAAGCTCTCCCATCGCACTCATCTGAAATTCGCCTTTCATCAAGTGTTCAAACTCATCACACCATTCCTTCCTAGTAGAACCAAAGATAATGTCGTCCACATAAACCTGAACAAGGATAGTGTCCGTGGAATTCCTCCGAAGAAATAGTGTTTTGTCAATAGTACCCCTTCTATAGCCATTCTTTAATAAGAAAGTGGAAAGACGCTCATACCAAGCTCTAGGAGCCTGATGTAATCCATAAAGAGCCTTGACCACCTTGTAAACTTTCTTGGGATGAAGTGGATCTACAAAGCCCTTAGGTTGAGTGACATACACCTCCTCATCAATTTTGCCATAGAGAAATGCACTCTTGACATCCATCTGAAACACCGTAAAGCCCACATAAGAAGCAAAAGCCAAAAACAGACGAATGGCCTCTATCCTTGCAATCGGAGCAAAAACTTCAGTGTAGTCAATGCCCTCAATTTGAGTGTGGCCTTGTGCGACAAGCCTTGCTTTATTCCTTGCGTCAATACCCCGTGCATCCTTCTTGTTCTTGAGAATCCATTTGGTATTGATTGCTGTCTTTCCACCTGGTAAGTCAAGCAGAACCCAAACATTCTGAAACAAGAATTGTTGCATTTCCTCCTGCATAGCCTCCACCCAACTTTGATCCTCAAGAGCATGAGAAACTGACCTAGGTTCCACCTGTGAAAGAAAACAAGCAAACAAACAGTGTTGAAAGTCTGTATGATTATTACGCTTTTGATCTTCAATATAGCTCACAAGAGCATGATGATCAGACGAGGCCTTCTGCTGCATTCTGCGTGTCTTGACAGTAGAACCAGGATCTCCAATGATTTGAGTGGTAGGATGATCTTTGTGTGATTGCAAGACTAGATTGGAAGAAACCTCCACTTCTGGTGCCAAGTTATTGAGATCACCAACAAAGTCAGCATCATATGAAGCAGTGTTGAAAATCTCATCTACCGGTTGTTTATGAATATCATCCAGCTTGGTAGAAGACTTCTTTTGATGGTTCCCCAAATCAGAAGGACTGGAGAAACGAGTATTGGAAGCAGACTCACTAGCCGGAGTACCAGTAGGTGATAAGCTAGCACTAGGAGCAGAAGCTGGAGTACCAGGAGCAGCCTTGTCAGCAGACTCATCCAAGGGAAACTCAAAACCACCTTGAGCAGCTGCTGTAGTAGCTTCTTGTTGTTGTTTGAGTAGAGTGTCAAGAGCTACTTGGGAATCCGATACATCCAATGGAGTTGCATCACTAGGAGGAGTAGGAGAGACTGTGGTGGAGTAGGATGGAACCACAAAAATGTCATCCTCATCATCTGAATAAGAAAGATTAGAAGAAACACTTGTACTAGAAGTTGCAAACACTTGTGGACCTGCATCATGGTTAGTTTTGAAACAAAAATATCCTAACGAATCACTAAGATAATCAAGATCAAAATACCATTCAGGACCCTTGCCGTGGATGTTTGACTTCTCTTCAAAATACCTGAGATTAATAGTTTCAATGATCCGCTTGGCTTGGAGATTGTAGACACGATAAGCCCGAGAGTGAGCTGAATATCCCACAATGTATCCTTCATCTGCCTTGCCATCAAACTTCCCTAAATAGTCACTAGTATTCAGAATGGTGACTGGACACCCAAAAGGCTTCAAATGAGCAATATTTGGAACTCTGCCAGTTAGAAGCTCATAAGGAGTCTTCTTGTGAGGATTGGTAATCAAAACCCTATTCAAAACGTAACTTGCAGTATTAACAGCTTCTGTCCAGAACATGGTTGGAAGCTTGGAATCGGCAAGCATAGTTCTTGCTGCTTCTATTAGTGTCCTGTTCTTTCGTTCTGCCACGCCATTCTGTTGAGGAGTCCTTGCTGCTCTATAATCTTTTTTGATGCCCTTAGCATTACAAAGTGCGATGAGGTCTTTATTCTTGAACTCGGTTCCATTGTCGCAACGAATACCTTTAACCTTCTTGGTCAACTGATTCTCAATAAGGGTAAGAAAATCTCTAAGGATTGAGTAGGTCTCACTCTTGGCAGCCATGAAGAACACCCACGAAAACCTGCTATATCCATCAGTTACCACCAGACAGAATTGTTTATGGTCAATGCTCCTAATGGAAGTAGGACCAAATAAATCCATGTGTAGTAGCTGCAATGGTTCAGTAATAAGACTAAGAGCATTAATGGCCTTGAAGGATGCTTTGTGCTGTTTGCCTTTACTGCAAGCAATACAATTTATATCATTTCGAAATGACTTGGGAGGTAAACCAGAGACCAGATTCAGATTTGCAAGTTTGTGAATAGTCTTGAAGTTCACATGCCCCATCCTTCTATGCCATTGTGTGGCTTCATCTTCTGAGGCTTTAGCAACTAGACATGCTAGCTGACCAGCAGGATTGACTTCATTCAGCTTGATGCTATAGAGATTGTGTCTTCTAGGGATTCTGAGGAGAACGTGTGAGTCATCCGGAAGCTAAAAGTCTTTGGAGAGCACAAGTGCATCAGTATCGGTGAAGAGAACAAACTGCTTCTTGTCACAAATCTGAGAGACAGATATCAAGTTGAAGTACTGAAGTGCTTCCACATAGTAGACCTGTTCAAAATTTAGATTTGGCGTCTTAATGGTTCCTTTGCCAGTGATCCTTCCTTCACCCCCACCAAAATAGACCTTGCCTCCATGAAATGGTACAAAGTTAGAGAGAAGACTTTTATTTCCTGTCATGCTCCTGGAGCAACCACTATCAACAATGCCTAGACTAGGATCTTGGTATGGAGTAACCTACAACAACAAGTTAATAAAAATGCACAAGTTAGTGTCTTAAGGGGACCCAAACCTTTTCAGGTTTGAGCCTGCCTTGTGGATCTTTAGAAGAGTGCCAAGAAGATTGATGAGATCCACCGTTGTTCCTTGGTTGCCATTGCATCATATGGGTATTATTATTTGACCAAGAACAACCTGCTGAGGGCTTAACAGCAGTTCCCAAACTTCCCAACCCAAAATACGTGTGGTCCAAATTATGTGGATAAACTGGATTAAAAGTTTGAAAATAATTACTAGTGGTTTGTAATCCAATGTTTCTCCAATGATCAGCAACTAAAGGAGAGGACCTTCTAGAAGAAGAAAACGATTGAGCACTAGGATTGAGTCTTCTAGAAGTATATGGGGCAGCTCCTGGTGGACCAGGAGCAGGAAAAGCATGATTAACAGAAGCATGTGTGTCATAAAAATCACAATCTTTAATTAAATGAAATGTACTTCCACAAACAAAACATGTTTTAAAAGACCTTTTATTAGAATGAGATTGTTTCATACTGCCTACTTTATTACACACAATTCTAGGAGAAACATTCTTCCTAGGACTCAATAAACTAGGACCAGACACACTTGACATAACAGCATCTCTTTCTTCACACTTCCTAGCACCAGTAGCAGCATGATCATTCAACTTGGAACTTGTAGGTCTTGACTCTTCACTTGAACCACGAGATGCAGAGTCACTGGCTTTCTCACTGAAAGTACACGAGACAAAGTCATTAGAATTAGTAGAACTTTTTGGGGACTCATGCATCTGTGATCCATCCAAGTCATTATGCCATGAAGTGGGCATAAAAGTTCCAGTAAGAGGAGGAGGGACATCATGCATTTCTGCTGCTGGTTTAAACCTATTGTAACTAGGTTTTCCCTCGTCCTCTTTGTCGGCATCAAAGACACTTGAAAAAGATAAATCAAACACATCTTCTGAATCAATATATTTTTCAAATTCTAAGCCTCTTTTAGTTCTACCAGACATGCTACTATCAATTAATTTTGAAAGATTTTTAGGTGCCTTTTGCCATTTTTCAAATCTTAGCATTGTAGCATCTAATTTTCCTTGCATCTCCTCTTTTTCTTTGATACTAGTATCTCTTACTGTTTCTGTATATTTAAGCATATTTGTCATGTTTTCTAAATCGATGCTTAGTATCCTGATTTTATCCTCATACGCACGTTGAGTATCTTGTAACCACCTCTTTTGTTGTTCCAATGTGTTTAATGAAGCCTTATAGGCTTGAACCTCTAAAAAATACTTATCATTTTGATCATTTACTTCATTAAATTGGGACAACAATTTTGAGTATTTATCATGACAACCAAAAGGACAATGTTGTACCTGAGGTGAGATGCCCATAAGAGCAAACTCGTCTGCTTCTTCTGCATCAGAGAGATTCCCAGCAATCATTGCAAACACGTCAGTCGAGGACTCAGCTGATTCCAGAGTAGAAACCTGATGATCATTCCAGTTGACCATAGAGTAAACAGATACCAATGCCTTCTTGTCATCTTTTATCTCCTGAACCTTAAAAGCTGAGTGCCTGCTCTTCTCCTGTTCATTCTTGCTAGGGCATTCCCTTGCAAAGTGCCCTTGTTGCTGGCAGTTATAGCATCGAACTTTGCTTCTGTCGAATCTTGCTGGCTCCCGAGGGTTGTAATTAAATTTCCGTCCTGCTTTCTTCTCAAACTTGTGAACCCTAAGAGTGAGCATGGCCATCTGCCATTTAAGATCCATTTCATCCAGGTCAAGTTTATCGACCTGTTTGAAGTCATCAAAAGCAAGTTGTTGTTGAGCATCAACATCAGCCACAAAAGAATGGAGAACAGCTTCTACCATACTACCAGACTTGGCAGTAGGATCAAGAGCAGAAGTATGCTGAAAAGTATGCTGAGAGGAGACAGTATTGCTTGGGCTACTTGCATATGACATGGGACTAGATGCCATAGAACTCACAAAGGCAGAATTAGCAGGAGTGGGAAAAGAGTCACTCGAAAATCCTCTCACATGAGGTTCGAAAGTTCTGAGCTTATGAAACAGATCATCAAAGTTGAGATAGTCAAGCCCACCTTTGGCTTTGAGAGAGATCACCACCTGATTCCATGAGTAGGGTAAGGCTTTAAGAAACCTTGCATTAATATCACCATCATCAGGCTTTGACCGAAGTTGATTCAACTGGCTCAATATCTTCTGGAACCTATCATACCCTTGATGTAGACCTTCAGTTTCTGAGATTTTGAATTCTGTAAATTCATCTCTCAGCATGGATCTTCGCATTTTCTTTGACTCCTCATTCCCACCAAACCTTGCTTTTATGCCATTCCAGATCTCTCTTGCATCATCCAAATGGTAGAAGTCACCCATGTGATCTTCAGGAAGAGATTGAAGCAAAATCGTTTTTGCTTTGACCTCCTTCTAAATAGCTATGATTTCTTCATGAGATTTAGGATCAAGAAGAGTAATATTACCATTCTTGTCTCTTCCAGTAAGCTTCCTGCTGTTCCCATTCAGAATAATCTTCCAAAGATCTTGATCAGTATTGGTGATCCACCATTCCATCTTTATTGCCCAGTTATCATATTCACCCTTTTTCAGAAGAGGGAATTTGCCATTTGTGTTTGAAACCGTAGCAACGATCTGCTGAGGTTGCACAATTTTAGGAGTGCTATCTTCTCCTGTTTGAGTAGAAGTTGAGGCAGACATGATAAAACAAAATTGTCAGTAATGAGAAAACTTAATTCTTCTTGTATAGAGACCCTTCCAGGCTCTGATACCACTTGTAGGGTCTACTTGATGTAGATCTTGCAGCCTGTCAGGACCGGTGAGTGACTTCTGTAATCACAAGTCAAATCACAAAGAGACTCTATACACAATATGAATGTAGAATACAAATATAATAAAGAAGAACAGAATAACTATAAAGACTTGATCCTTTCTAAGGATTTCTAATATTGATAATGACTAGAACTACGTTTGGTGAAGGTGTGTCTAACCCTTCTGCCTAAGGTTCCTTTTATACTACAAGGAAACCCTAATACAGTATTAAACAAAACGTGTAAAATTGATATGCATATCCTTTCCTAACATATCTCATGCATATCCTAACAGAATATTAAGTAAATAACAAAGTTTGACTTCGACTAGGACCAGGAGCATGACTTGCTCCTACTACTACTAGGACCATGAGGAACTACATACCTCCTAGTCTACCTATTACATTTAACTATTACAATGGTCCTAACAAAACTCGATGATGTTTGTGAACTCTTCTCGTTTAGGACCTTCTCCAAGATATGCCACCTTGTTATGATCGGGTTTGTATTGGAGAGAAGTCATTGTTGATGATTGGAAGTGATGGAAGATGATTGATTGAAGAGGGAAAGAGTAGGAGCGTATATGTGTGTTTTTGGTTGGGATGAATGAGTCAATTGTGAGATTTGACCATAAATAATCGTCATGTAACTATTCAGTGACCCCTAATTATGTGGGTTGGCCTTTCAAAATTAAGTAATTAATACAAAGGTAACCACTTGCCCTTTTACCATTATTTGCAAATCACAGTTACCAAAGTTAAATAAAAAGATATATACCAGAAGTAACTTGTGTTGACTAAAAGTCAAAACGCGTAAGGCTCAACACTAGGAGCACAAAGTGGTCAATGAAAGTCAACGAAGTGAACAGTGACCCAAACCGATACTAGAATCCAACCATCAATGAAATTGAAGGGTTTGTACCTACTAGGAGCTGAATACAGCCACTAGAAGTGACCAAAATCCTCCACTAGAAGTAGCACACATCGCAAATACCCATGAAATCTGTTGTTAGAAACTACCATATGTTAGACAGTGCACTAAAATATGTACACTAAGCCTCCCCTTTGGCTTAGCCTCCCCTCAATCCTAGGTCTCAAGGATTAACCATTCCAATGTGAACCACCAAGTGGTTGAACCGCGGACCATCAAAGGCTTTAGTCAATAGATCAGCAACATTATCATCCGTATGTACTTTAAGAACCTGTATCAACTTCTTCTCATTGGCATCCCTTATAAAGTGGTGCCTAATTTCAATATGTTTTGTTCTTTGATGAAAAACAAGATTCTTCACAATGCAGATAGTGCTTTGATTGTCAATGAAAATTTTGGTGTTCATAAAGTTGAACCCATAATCCAGCATCTGATTTTGTATCCACAAGACTTGTCCACAACAACTAGCAGCAGCTACGTATTTAGCTTCTGTTGAAGAAGTAGCTACTATCGTCTGTTTCTTACATTGCCATGAGATAAGTCTACGACCCAAAAACTGACAACCACCAGTAGTATACTTCCTGTCATTATTAGCACCTGCATAGTCACTATCACTATAGTCTTCAAGAACAAAAGGTGATTCTCTAGGATACCACAAGCCTAGCTTGGGTTGAGCCTTGATGTACTTGAAAATTTTCTTGACTGCATTCAAGTTAGAAACTGTTGGAGCCACCTGATGTCTAGAGCAAGCACTTACTGCAAACATAATATCCGGACGTGATGCAGTCAAATATATGAGTGAGCCAATCATTGACCTGTACATGTGAACATTTACCGGAGGATCTGGCTCATTCTTGAGTTTGACTTTAGTGACTTCATAAGGTGTTGCTGCTGGTCTAAGAGGTTCCATGTCAAACTTCTAAAGGATCTCATGAATATACTTGTCTTGACTTATGAAGATTCCATCCGACTGTTGCTTGACTTGAAGACCAAGGAAAAATGTAAGTTCTCCCATAGCACTCATTTGGAATTCGCCCTTCATTAGTTGTTCAAACTCATCACACCATTCCTTCTTAGTAGAACCAAAGATAATATCGTCCACATACACTTGAACTAGGATGATGTCCTTGGTATTCCTCTTAAGAAATAGTGTTTTGTAAATCGTGCCTCTTCTGTAGCCGTGTTTCAGCAAGAAAGTGGAAAGACGCTCATACCAAGCTCTAGGAGCCTGATGAAGTCCATATAGAGCTTTGACCACCTTGTAAACTTTCTTTAGATGAAGTGGATCCACAAAGCCCTTAGGTTGAGTGACATAAACTTCCTCATTAATCTTGCCATAGAGAAATGCACTCTTGACATCCATCTGAAAAACCGTAAAGCCAACATAAGAGGCAAAAGCCAAAAACAGACGAATGGCCTCAATCCTAGCAATAGGAGAAAAAACTTTAGTATAGTCAATGCCTTCAAGTTGTGTGTGACCTTGTGCAACCAACCTAGCCTTATTTCTCACCACAATAGCCCTCGCATCTTTCTTGTTTTTGAGAATCCATTTGGTACCAACTAATGTCTTTCCATCTGGCAAGTTAACTAGGATCCAAACATTCTGAAACAAGAACTGTTGCATCTCCTCCTGCATAGCCTCCACCCAACTTTGATCCTCAAGAGCATGAGAGACTGGTCTAGGTTCCACCTGTGAAAGAAAACAAGCAAACAAATAGTGAAGAAAGACTGTGTGATTATTACGCTTTTGGTCCTCAATATAGCTCACAAGAGCATGATGATCAGACGTTGCTTTCTTATGCATGCGGCGAGTCTTGACAGTAGAATCAAGATCTCCAATGATTTGAGTAGTAGGATGGTCTTTATACGTTTGCTAAACATGATTAGAAGCTACATCCACTTCTGGTGCCAAGTTATTAAGATCCCTAACAATGTCATCATCATATGAAGCAGAGTCGAAAATGTCATCTATTGGTTGTTTATGAATGTCATCCAGCTTAGTAGAAGACTTCTTTTGATAGTTTCCCAGGTCAGAAGGACCATAGAATCTAGTAGAGGAAGCAGGATCACTAACTGGACTACCAATAGGTGTTAAACTTGCACTAGGAGTAACATTAGGAGCACTAGGAGCAACTTGGACTAGGAGTAACATTAGGAGCACTAGGAGTAGCATTGGCATTTGGAGAGACAATGGTGGAATAGGATGGAACAACAAAAATATCATCCTCCTCATCTGAGTCCGAAAAACTAGAATGAGCACCTGCACTAGAAGTTACAAAAACTTGTGTACCTGCATCTTGGTTAGTTTTGAAACAAAAATATCCCAATGAGTCACTAAGATAATCAAGATCAAAATACCATTCAGGACCCTTGCCTTGTATGTTTGACTTCTCCTCAAAATACCTGAGATTAATAGTTTCAATGACTCGCTTGGCTTGGAGATTATAGACACGATAAGCCCGAGAGTGAGCTGAATATCCCACTATGTATCCTTCATCTGCCTTGCCATCAAATTTCCCCAAATAGTCACTAGTATTTAGAATGGTGACAGGACAACCAAATGGCTTCAAATGAGCAATGCTATGTACTTTAGCTGTGAGTAGCTCATAGGGAGTCTTCTTGTGAGGATTGGTAATAGAAACTCTATTCAAGACATAACTTACAATATTGACAGCTTCTGTCCAGAACATGGTTGGAAGCTTGGAATTTGCAAGCATTGTTCTCGCAGCTTCTATTAGAGTCCTGGTCTTCCTTTCTGCAACACCATTCTGTTGAGGAGTCCTTGCTACACTATAATCTCTTTTGATACCTTTGGAATTACAAAGTGCTATAAGGTCTGCATTTTTGAATTCTGTTCTATTATCACATCGAATACCTTTTACCTTTTTGGACAGCTGATTCTCAATTAGTGTAATGAAGTCCTTAAGAATTGAGTAGGTCTCATTTTTGGCAGCCAGAAAGAACACCCACGTAAACCTGCTATACCCATCAGTTACCACACGACAGTATTGTTTATGGTCAATGTTCCTAATGGAGGTATGACCAAATAAATCCATATGTAGTAGCTGCAATGGTTTAGTTATATGACTGAGAGAAGTAATGGCCTTGAAGGATGCTTTATGTTGTTTGTCTTTGTTGCATGCAAGGCAATTGATGTCATTTCTGAAGGTTTTGGGAGGTAAACCAGAGACCAAGTTCATATTTGCTAATTTGTGAATGGTCTTGAAGTTTACATGTCCCATCTTTCTGTGTCATTTAGTGGCTTCATCTTCTGAGGCTTTAGCAACCAAACAAGCTAGTTGACCAGTAGGATTAACTTCATTCATCTTGATACTATAGAGATTGTGTCTTCTAGGGATTCTGAGTAGAACTTGTGAGTCATCCGGGAGCTTAAAGTCTTTGGATAACACCAGTGCATCAGTATCCGTAAAGAGGACAAACTGCTTCTTGTCATAAATCTAAGATACAGAGATCAAGTTGAAGTGTTGAAGTGCTTCCACATAGTAGACCTGCTCAAAATTAAGGTTAGGTGTCTGTATCGTTCCTTTTCTAGTGATCCTTCCTTCACCACCTCCAAAGTAGACCTTTCCACCTTTAAATGGTACAAAGTTAGATAGAAGTCCTTTATTCCCTGTCATGCTTCTAGAGAATCCACTATCTACAATTCCTAGAGTGGGATCTTGGTATGGAGTAACCTACAACAACAAGAAAAGAAATATGCAAAAGTTAGTGTCTTAAGGGGACCCAAACCTTTTCAGGTTTGAGCCTGACTTGTGGATCTTTTGTAGATAGCCAAGAAGATTGATGAGATCCACTGTTGTTCTTTGGTTGCCTATTCATCATATGGGTGTTATTGTTTGACCAAGAACGACCTGCTGAGGGCTTAACAGCAGTACCCAAATTTCCCAACCTAAAATATATTTGGTCTGAATTAATTGCATAATTATGATTAAAGTTATGAAAATAGTTGTTGGATGGTCTATTATGGGTAAATCCATTGTTTCTCCAATGATCAGAAGCTAAAGGAGAGGTCCTTCTAGAAGAAGAAAAAGATTGGGCAGATGGGTTTAGTCTTCTAGAAGAATATGGAGCAACTCCTGGTGGACCAAGAGCAGGATATGCCTTATAAACAGAAGAAGGTTGATCATAAAAATCACAATCTTTAATAATATGAAATTTACTTCCACAAACAAAACATGTTTTAAACGACCTTTTATTCAAATGACATTGTTTTATACTAATAAATTTATTACACACAACTCTAGGAGAAACAACATTCCTAGGACTCAATAAACTAGAACTAGACATAGTTGAAGTAGAAGTAACTCTCTCTTCACTCTTCCTAGCACTAGTAGCAGCAGGGTCATTTGTCGTGGAGCTTGTAGGTCTTGACTCTTAACTTGAACCACATGATGCAGAGTCACTAGCTTTGTCACTGAAAGTACAAGAGACAAAGTCATTAGTATTAGTAGAGCTTTTTTGGGACTCATGCATCTGTGATCCATCCAAGTCATTATGCCTAGATATGGGCATAAAAGTTCCCGTAAGAGGTGGAGGGACATCATGCATTGCTGCAGCTGGTTGAAACCTATTGTAGCTAGGTTTTCCCTCCTCCTCCTTGTCAGGATCAAAGACACTTGAAAAAGATAAATCAAACACATCTTCTGAATCAATATATTTATCAAATCCTAAACCTCTCTTAGTCCTACCAGACATGCTACTATCAATTAACTTTGAAAGATTCTTACGTGCATTTTGCCATTTTACAAATCTTAAAAGTGTAGCATCCAATTTTTCCTTCATGTCTTGCTTATCCTTGATACTGTCATCTTTTACCTTTTTAGTGTATTTAAGCATATCGGTTGTGTTTTCTAAATCAATGTTCAGAATTAAAACTTTATCTTCATATTCACGTTGTGTATCTTGAAGCCACCTCTTTTATTGTTCCAATGTTTTTAAAGAATTCTTATATGCTTGAACATCTAAAAAATACTTATCATTTTGTTCATTTAATTCATTGTATTGAGACAACAGTTCTGAATATTTATCATGACAACCAAGAGGACAATGTTGTACCTGAGGTGAGATGCCCATAAGAGCATATTCTTCTGCTTCCTCGGCATCAGACAGATTCCCAGCAATCATTGCAAACATGTCAGTCAAGAAGGTTCAGCTGTTTCCAAGGTAGCATTCTGATGATCACTCCAGTTAACCATAGAGTCAACAGACATCAAATCTTTCTTGTCATCCTTGACCTCCTGAATCTTGAAGGTTGAATACCTGTTCTTCTCCTGGTCATTCTTGTTAGGGAATTCCCTAGCAAAGTGACCTTGTTGCTGGCAGTTATAGCATCTAACCTTGCTTCTATCAAACCTTGATGACTCTCTTGGGTTGTAGTTAAACTTTTGACCGGCTTTCTTCTCAAACTTGTGAACCCGGAGAGTGAGCATGACCATCTGCCACTTGAGATCCATTTCATCCAGGTCTAGTTTATCAACCTGTTTGAAGTCATCAAAAGCAAGCTGCTGTTGTGGATCAACATCAGCAACAAAAGAGTAAAGAACAAGTTCTACCATGCTACCAGACTTGGCTTTTGGTTCAGGAGTAGAAGTATACTGAGTAGAAGTATGTTAAGAAGACACAGTATAGCTTGGGCTACTAGCATAAGACATAGGACTAGATCCCATGAAACTCACAAAGGAAGAGTTAACAGGAGTAGGAAAAGAATCACTTGAGTATCCTCTCACATGAGGCTCGAAGGTTTTGAGCTTATAAAACAGATCATCAAAATTAAGATAGTCAAGGCCACCTTTTGCTTTGAGAGAGATTACTACCTGATTCCATGAGTAAGGTAAAGCTCTAAGAAACCTGGCATTGATATCTCCATTGTCAGGTTTAGACCTGAGTTGATTCAACTAGCTCCGTATCTTTTGGAACCTATCATACCCTTGATGAATACCTTCAGTTTCAGAGATCTTGAATTCTGTGAATTCATCTCTCATCATGGATCTGCGCATTTTCTTTGATTCCTCATTCCCTCCAAACCTTGCTTTTACTCCATTCCAAATCTCTCTAGCATCATCCAAGTGATAAAAATCACCCATGTGATCATCAGGAAGAGACTGAAGAAAATAGTTTTTGCTTTGATCTCCTTCTGAACAGCTGTGATCTCCTCATGAGTTTTAGGATCAAGAATAATGATGTTACCATTCTTGTCTCTTCTAGTAAACCTCTTACTGTTTCCATTCTAAATAATCTTCCAAAGGTCTAGATCAGTGTTGGTGATCCAGCATTCCATCTTCATTGCCCAGCTATCATAGTCATCCTTTTCCAACAAAGGAAATTTTCCATTTGTGTTGGAAACCGTAGCAATGATCTGTTGAGGTTGCTGTGTTTTAGGGGTGCTATCTTCTCCTGTTTGAGTGGAACTAGAGGCAGACATGATTAAACAAAGATGTTAGTAATAAGAAAATTGATCTTCTTGTACAGAGACTCTCCCAGGCTCTGATACCACTAGTTGGGTCCACTAGATATGGATCTTACAGCCTGTTAGGGATGGTGAACGACTTCTGTAATCACAAGTCTATTCACAGAGAGACTCTAGATGAATAACACAATATAAGTGCGGAATACAAATACTATGAACAAGAAGAACAAAATAACTATAACGACTTGATCATTTACTAAGGATTTCTAATACTGATATGAACTAGAACAATGTTTGATGAAGGTGTGTATAACCCTTCTGCCTAAGGTTCCTTTTATACTACAAGAAAACCCTAATACATCAATAAACCAAAACGTGTAATACTGATATGCATATGCTTTCCTAACATATCTCATGCATATCCTAACAGAATACTCAAAATAATAAAGTTTGACAATCTAAAGACCAGGAGCACGTGTTGCTCCTACTACTACTAGGACCAGGAGGAACTACATACCTCCTAGTATACCTATTACAAATAACTATACCAAAGGTCCTAACAGGTTTGCTTTTTGGTTTTAGAAGAACGCATAGGGGGAGTAGAAGGCATGCAAATGGAAGAGTTGTCCAGCCAGATAAGCTCTTTTGAGTTCAATAAAGAGCAAGATTCTTAGTTGTGGGACATGGATCGAGAAGGGGTTTTCTCGGTTCGGCTAGGAGATTCATAAACGATGGGTTATATATCATGGATGGGTCGCCTACTAGGTGGTTAAATTTAATCCCTATCAAAGTTAATATATTGGCTTGGCGTTTAGCTTCGAATAAGCTCTCGGCAAGGTTTAATATGTCTCTTAGAGGGTTGGAAGTGTCGTCTATTGCTTGCCTGATATGTCACGAGGGGGTCAAAACAACAAACCATCTCTTCTTTTCTTGTTTGGTTGCTTCTGCTATTGTCTCTAGGTTACTACGATGGTGGGAGCTTCAAGATACCGGGTTTTCTCTGTTCCAAGGTTGGTTAAATTGGTTTGAAGGGTTGAGGTTAAGGAAGGAGGTGAAAGACTACTTGAAATATACAGTGCTTGCTTCGTGGTGGATCGTTTGGAGCTATCGAAATAAGTTGATCTTTTTTTCAGATGCTTCAACAAAGGAGTCTCTTTTTTATCTTATAGTTTATCATTCATATGTCTTGGTGTAATGCTAGAGCTAAGAGAAATCTAGATTGATTGGAAAGGCTTAGGGCTGTAAACGAACTGAAAGTTCAACGAACCGTTCGCCGATCGTTCGGTAAGAAACTAGTTTATGTTCGTTTATTTAATAAATGAACGAACACGAACAAGATTTTTGGTTCGTTTAGTTAAATGAACGAACATGAACAACTGCTCCGTTCGTTTATTTGCATTCGCGAAGGATCGATTATGTTCGTTCGATTAAGTTCAATTAGTGCGTTTGTTTATGCTTGATTATTTTCATTTGGTATTAGCATCTCAAAGACTAAAAAGAAGCTAATAAATAATATATTGAGTATTCAAGGATCTCTACCAATAATATAAACCATATACTAAGTATTTCAAAGACCATATGAATCGTTTAAAGTAAAAACCTTAGTTTCATGCTCGTTTATGTTCGTTTACGTTTATATATGATCGTTTATGTGTGTTAACGTTCGTTTAATTTATTAATAAATGAACATAAACGAATATGAACAAGTTCAAATGTAAATAAACGAACATGAACAAAATATTTGTCAGATTACACGTTCGCGTTCATTTAATTGTTCGGCCAATGATAAATAAACGAACATGAACATACCTCTGTTCGTGTTCGTCCGGTTCGTTTACAGTCCTAGAAAGGCTTAAAAGCCATGACAACTCTTATGTAATTGTTTCTTTTTGCAATAACGGAGCCAGTGGGGGGGCTGGAGGGTGCTCGCCCCCCCTAACACTGGTGCACTTACCCTATGAGACAAGGTGGTTCGACAAACAACCGACTTTTATTAGGTATGTTTAGGGAAGAAATTTTCCTTCAATGGTGGTTTTTAAGAAAGAAGATGAACCAGAGATAGATGTAGTACACTCTTATTATTATACTGTACTTTTTTAATAACTTTAGTGGCTAGTGGGGTACATCGATTTGCTTGTTGTGCTTTACTAAAAATTTTAGATTTAGCCCCTTAAGTTTATGTTTAAAATAGTTGTACATTTAAACTTATCTTTCGCAAAAAAACCAATGTATTTGAACTTGTTTTTGTTCAAACTTTGATCGAGCTTCTAAAACATCTTACTATCGAAAAAAATCTGACCCACACACAGCCGTTCCGTTTTTCCCTCTCTCATCGCCGTCCCGTTCCGTTTGCCCCTTTCTAGATGATTGCCCCTTCATATTATTTGCCCCTTACCCTTTCGTATTAATTTACCCCTTATCCTATTTGTTAATTAGCAAAAAAAACCAATCTCTCTCTCTCATATGTCTTTTGGCGATGTTTATTGTAGATCTGACCTAGATGATCATTGATCATATGCTCTCATCTCATCTCTTACAGTTCTCATCTCTAACCATCGATGCCATCGATCTATTTGCCTGGTGAGATGACAAAGAGGGAAAATGGAACGGCTGTGTGTGAGGGAATGAAGGTGAGAGGAGATGACAGCAGTAAAGGAAAGCACTATATTTGTTTATTTGGTGGTTGATTATTTTGTGGGTTGTCTTCATTTATTGGGGATACACATATAATTTGTTGCCATTGGTCGAATCTTTATTAATTTGAATGGCATATCAGGTATCTGTTTTTGTACTTTAATAATGTTTTAGTATGAATTTTTTTTGCAAAGTTCTAAGCGAAAAAAATGTACCATGGAAATCCAACCTTATGCCTCATGTATGATGGGAACAATGGCAATTAGTATGTGATCATAGTGATCAGCACGTATGTGATCAAAGTTCTGGTCAGTGATTTGTTTCGCTTTAATAGTGTGTGATAATGTACATGTTTATAATCAAAACTATAAGTGTGTTTGTTCCAGCTTATATGTGCCTTATGAAATTTTTGGGTTTCTGCTTATTTTTTATAAGCCTTGATTCTCAGGTCTGAAAATAAGCCGGATAAATGGACCTTAAGAAATGTAAGACGAAACCACAATAGGTCACAAACCTACATATACACTGAAAAAACACTTTGTGCAGGCTAAAACTACATAAAGAATGCTATATAAGTTGAGTTAAATTAGCTCATACGCTGGTAAATTTTAGAGTGAGTCGATGTTTGTTTGAGCTAAAGTAGTCGACGTCGGATCATTGCTTAACTGATTTTGGGCTTATGTTGCATCAGTTATATCACATGCTTTTGCATCGTTTTCTAATGCTTATGTTTTCATATGCTTATTCTTATAGTATGCCTTTGTCATGTTTTAATGTCAGTTAGCTTTGTGATAAATTTTTTTGGTGGTATCTGTTGTCGCAGGCTGTCATCATTCTAAACGGGCTCGGTAAAGATGTGTTGTATGTGTTTTTTGCATGGCGACCTTACGTTGCAGCCATAACATCTCGATAGTTTCAATTGCACTTGAGAACGGCCACATGTAGACGGAGTAACTTCCTGCGGTTCTAGCCATTACATGTGGCCAAAGTTTTTTTATATGAACCTTCCACCCATATCTGGTGGCAACTGGGATTGTGTTTTGGCTGTTTAAGGTTGAAATAAATAAGTTTATGGGTTATACGCATATTGGCGGGACAGGCTCTTAGCTTTGCAGCATTGACGGTTCACCATTTTCTTTAGTTGCGGGTACTCGCCTACGGGTTCCTACAACCTATTAGCTTGACAAAACTAATATACCCGTCGCTTGGCGTGGCAATTCTTTCGTTTTGCAGCCGCTACGGGTTGACGTCACGTTAAACCCAATTGCTGAGTGAATAAAATTGGAACACAGTTTTATCAAAAATAGATATTTGGGTTGTATTACCTTGGTATAAAATATTTACATGTTTATTCCATTATCCGGGCTATGATGATTGTTGTGGTTTGAGCGAGAAGTTCCTACCCTAGCTTGGCAAGGCAATAAGCGGGTAGCATACCATGTGTGGCTGCTATGTAAGTCGTCTCTTTGCAGCCGTTGGGGGACTCGGATACTTCTTTGAAGTGGACACCACATGCTGATCTGAGCCTAACTATTTACTGAACCGAAGTGAAATGGCTACTTAGCAAAGCTATATGCTTTGATCTCGATATCTCACAGGATGACTTAATAATTAAAGAATAAATTGTTCCAGGTTAGACGACTGTATTTAAATTCTTGCCTTTATATATATATATTGAACATTCCACTATTCTAGGTTTTTCGATTATGCACCTTATCTTCGATTTACATTTTTTGTTAATTTTATTCTTACGTTTATTTTTCAGGTCCATGTGGGACAGTATGTCGTGCATTATAGTTCGGATCAGTATTATTTCTAATTGGGCCTACTGCTAGAAGTAAATGCTCAAAATTACCAGGTATGCAACGCTGCACAAAAAATACTTTACTATACTAAGCATTCGACGATTACACAAAAATACTATTTAGGAACATATACATGCGAGTTATTGAAGGCTTCTTCCGCATTCCAAATTTATTATGTCCATCACTTATCGGCGTGCTATTTAAATTCGATTTTATACATGTGCCTTATATTGATCCCAAGTAACTCTTGGTCATAATTTAATCGTAACTATTGTACTTTTAGGGCAAGGAAAAGGGTCGCTGAATGGTGGTGAGACAAAGGCGAACGGAGAGGGAAACAGGGACTGAAGCTGGAAAGGTGAGAGGTCCAATTTTTAGTTTTTGTCGTCCAAAACCTTCTTTCTGAACACAATCTATGCAAATCCCATATTAATATTCATCACCAAAACCTCAACTGTTTCTGTATTAATATATTTTCGAATCACTATTAGTTAAGATATTGTTGCATTAATAATTCATTTCGTTTGCAGGATTTTGCTTCTAGAGCTAGAGTTTGGGTGTATTGGCAGCTATAACAGGAGGTTACAAATTAAAAGGTATGTCATGGATTTGCAAAACTGGACTCAACTTGGCTGAGTGTGTGTATGTAAACAGCTATACTTTTGCATGATATTTTGTAGAAATTCATGTCTTTATTCGTGTTATTGGTTGAATTGGTTGCGTGTTGGTATGCTATGTTAGTCAGGCTGAATCATTCGTATCTTGGTGGGGCATCCAGTTTGTGGTTGCAGCCATGGCATTATGATGCATGTTTAACACTCACGTACATCTATTGATGCGATTTGTTACTGTCTATAGCAAAGCCGTTATTTACTTTGGTGCCTGACGGGTTCAGATTATTGGGGTATATATGCTTATTGTTATAGTATCTATTCTTCAAAATTGAAGATCCACTGTCTTTATGATAATTGTTTGTTGTGGTATGCGTTGCCATAGGTTTATGGACCTTCATTTGCCTTTATTCTTATAATTGGTTAGAATCATGGAAAACAATACAGATTATATAATCGTGAGCAGAACACGTCTCGGTCATGTGTTTCGTTGCCACTGTTAATGTGGGGTGATGATAGTCACATGGCTTATCCATTGCAGGCGACCCGACTATTGAATGATGCTTGCCTTTATGGTAATACGGATGCGTCTGTTTCTTTCGTTGCCGCTATCCATTGCAGGCGACGATAGTACAGATGCGTCCCGATAGTGGTAGGTTCATCCGTATCTTGCCTGCATAGAAATACTTAGTGGCCTAATAAGCTCATAAAGTGATCAAGACAAGTGCTTTATAATTTATGCTTCGTGCTTGCTAATACATGTTTCAACACAAGTTGCGTGTTATCACGGTTTACCTGCAGCCGTATCTTGGCGGGGCAGTCGCTTCATTAATGCGATTGCAGCCATGCCGGTTGCTTTCTTATCCTTCTAATTCTTCAGCCCTGAGCCTAATCTTGGTTATGGTTAAGATGCGTTTGCAGCCATGGCTCGAGCCTGAGAAAAAGCAAGTGAAAATTAAGTGAACTGAATTTGCATTGTGTCGTGGTCGTCGTTCTAATTTCACAGCCATGATGTTAGGCCGTTGTAGGGTGATGTTGTTTGCATGTATACAGCCTCTTTAACTGATGGCCTTTTTATAAATTGAAACTCAAGATGATCTCATATTTATGCGATCACTCGGGCTATGATGAGTTTTAACGACACGAGATAAATATGAGATTACACGGATCTTGGCGGGGCAACCTCTCGAGGTTGCAGCCATGCCGTGCCTATCCGTTTTTCCTTTAACTGTGTCCTATCTGAGCCTATAATTTTCCTACGCCTAGAAGTTTTGGGTTCCTACTTCACATACCAACAATCGGAAGAGGCAGGACCCGCCTGTTGTAACATCATTTGGCAACAAAACACCCCCTATAAGTCCTTAAATATGCATATTTTTGGATTATTTGCGAATGTAATACGTGTGTCGAGAACCAAATGCTAGCCTATCTACTAAGAGACAAAGCAGTTCAAAAGATAACTGATGTCGAAGAAGCAAAAGGGCAAATCAGCAAAATAACACTTTCCAACCAGCCTGCAGGCTGAAAGAAATAAAAAAACGATTAAGGTGACCTTGCTGTGAATTACGTCAATCCAAAACTACAACTCTGGACCTTGATTAATCATTGTCGTAATTAATGCTCTGTATAACATTATAAATAGTAAATTGATAGTTGTTCTAACTTGAGCAGATTCTTAACTTTAACGTTTGCAGGGTTGTGATACTTTTAGTGCTGTTACTTTGCCGGATGAAGACAACGATGTACCTAACTGTGAATTTCCAGTAGCTTCAGCGAATTCAATGGATGTTTATGTGCCCCTTAAAATCCAGTCTTCATTGGATGATCAGATGATGATGGTGGAAAATGCAACTGCATATTCTGAGTGCACTGAAAAAGATGCCGATATTGAGAAGGGGAGGTCTGAGAGTATTAATGAAACAACACTTGGTGATTCGAAAAACGAGGAAGAGAAAATGGTGAGTTTTCATAGCTGAACTGCGTGCTTAGACATATAGTTTCTGTTTGTGCGAATTGTATTTGTCTCTGAACTTTAGTTTGGCCTATTTACCACTTTACAGAAATGGTTGCACAAACAAATTAGCTTTGAAATGGGAAGCAAATGTATGCAGACTTATTAACTAGGGGTGAGCAACGGGTCAAAACCGAACCGACTAACCAGACTCGAAAACCAATTTTGAGAAAAGCGTGAACCGAAACTGAACCAAAGTTAACTTAGCAAAACCGAAAGCGAACCAAAGTTAACCTATCGAAACCTTATTTAGATATTTAGGTATATTTTCCTTGGTTAGACCCAATCGAGCAAAACTGAAACCGAAAACCATAAAGATATAATACCGAAAACCGAACCAAATAAGGTCGGTTCGGTTCGGCCAGGTTTATTGGTTCGGTTCAGTTTGCGGTTGATTTTGCTCAGCCCTACGTGTAACTGTTTAATCGTACTGTCGTGTGTGTTATTCGATTGATGTGAATGATGATTTTTGTTGAACAAACAAAACTGCAGCTGATAAAGTTCTTGACGCCCCAAGAATGAGGAAATACAAGTGTACAACCTCATTTAGTTCAAGAAGAGGTGCTCTTCTGTTTTCAGTATTGTAAGTATACAATCTCTTTTGCATTATTCATCATTCACCTTCTTATCCATTTGTTTCATACAGCGAGCTCGCATTGCGTGCGCCCTACCGTGATCAACAGAACAAAATCGTCTACCGGCCCTTGATAGGTAATGGTAACATCTGTATTCAGGCATCTAACAAATAAACGCTTACAAAATCCTTTTTTTCCGTGGCAGACTACTTTGGCTGTATTTGGTTTGTTGGAGATTTGCCACCCGCAGGAAGGCAAAGTGTTAGCAGGATGTAGTCGAGGTAACTCTCCTGGGATGCACTTGCCACTCATTTTAACAAGACAGACAGCCGCCTCCCGTTATGATTGTTGTAACAGCGTGCAGAGTGTCGCAATACAGAGGTGTTCTTGAGCTTTCAGCCACACCAGTTTTATTATAGCGAAAGAACAAAACATCCTGCACCACAACGCACAATCTTTCACTCTAACCCATCACCAGAAATCCTTATGCACAGGTATGTAGTCACACCTCTCCACACTTCCAAAATTACTGAAATAAAGAGGTTTCTGAAAAAAACTGTTGAATATTACAAGTTGCATTTGCCTTTATGATTTCTCAAATTCAACACATGAATGCACACAAATAAAAATCAAGCATTCTTAAGAAATCGACTAACCTTTACCTCATTTTTGGATCTTAGGATACATGAATTTGACTAAATTTGGTCAAATTCTTAGTTTAGAATTTAGATTAACCAGTGTAATACCCCTGCGGCAAAGTTGATTATCTACAAGTGCACCTAAATCATCAGGTTACACATTTTAGGCCAATATCTACACTTATATGCAATATTTAGCTAATTCGTGAGCAGAATAAAGATCAGAGGAAGAAGGATCATGCCATTCTGTTTTCTCCATGTCTCAGCATGTGCATGAACTGAAGCTCCTGATGATAACATCTCTTGACATATTAGTATTAAAAAAAATTGTATATTGATTTTCATACAAGAATTTGTGTTTACTTTTTTCGTATTGGTTGTTATCTTTATTTCACGAATAGGTTTATATTTCTGACATTTCTTATCAATGTCGAAACGGATTGCTTATAGCTCTAGAAAACTACATATTACTGTTTGGTCATTGGTTATTGTATAATGTGTCTGTCTATTTTTATGGCTCTATGTTATGTAGTTCTCATCATGCTCTATGGTAACACTTTCAATTGGATTAGTATGTGTCCTTAGCTGTGGATATCCAGTGATCCAGAATGTGAGGCAGTGCTTGAGATGGTTGGCTCAGTAGAAGAGTTGATGTCGATTTCATGTGAAGGATTGGCAGTAAAAAAGTTAAGATTACAAGAGTTGTTATTCAGAATGAGATTTTGTTATTCGGATGATCCAAATGTGCTAACCGGCAAACAAAGTTCAAACGTACAATAAAACCCTTGCAACAACGGTCTCCTCTGCGCCGCGGCGAAGCGCGGACAAAGTACCTAGTATGCATAATATACGAGATTTGAACTTAACATCACGCGAACTCATACCTAATAAAGCTCCATCTCTTTTCAAAAGTTTGTTGTAGTCATTTCAAAGTTGTTTAATTTCCAAATAGTGAAAATTCTTAAAATAATAGTCAGAATTATTTGTTCAATATCTTGGTTATAGTCATAGACTCATAGTGTTACTAGATTATCTTTCAGAACATTCGAATATTTTTTTTATTTTTTTTTTGAACGAACAGAACATTCGAATATACTACAAGCAGTTCTTATTTTTTAGAAATGATAAGGATATGCATGCAAAAACTTTACACATCATGTTATAATAAAACCCTTGCTGGGCTATTGATATCTTCTGGGCTAAATTTCACTTTAGACTTTTGAATATTTCCATTATAAAGCTCGAAACCATTAATGAGAGAATATACTAACACAATACACTTTAATGTAATATTTTATGTATAGTTTGTTGATACTTGAATTGAAGTTATCTGTAAATGTTTGATAAACAAATAATTTATGATTATAGGATTTATAGGTTATAAGGTTAGATTGAATGGTAGGTGGAAAATTTACCCTTTTTTAACTTTTACTTTCGATTCACTCAACTTACTTTTTAAACTTATTGAAAATGGTGTGAAATACTCACCGCCATATCATACGCCATTAAATACCCAACCTGGGTTACCAATTCGGATAATACCGTTCAATCCGTGTATCAAAGAAGTAAATCCTTCAGTTCTTAACAGTATAATTCTTAATTAAAATAATGATCTTAAGCTAGACTTTTGTTCAAAATAAAAGAATAATCTTTGGAAATGAATATTCTCAAATATATGTCGGACCCAGTTAATATAGTTTTTCGTAAAAAAAAAAAAAAAAGAGTTAATATAGTCAAAGATTTAGGAAGATTTAATTAGTTAATATATGCATTAACATTTTTAATTGTTTGTTGGATAGTGACATGGATTTCAGTGACCTGCCGCCCAATGACACACACGTACTATACACATATTTTACACGCCAAAACTTTGTACTGTACCATTTCTTAATAAAACAGTAGAACTATTTTTTATGTATGTGTGTACTCATAACAAAGTACAACAAATAAATGCATCAAACAGGTTGTACAGAATTGAAGTTATAACACAATTTTAATCTTGAAATCTCCAAAAGTTTAAATAGACGAAAACTTTGATTCAATGCATGTTTTTATGCCAGACAAACTCTTCTTAAAGAACCCGCCAACCTCGCTTCAGGCAATGAGCTCCCGTCTCAACGGCCTAATTAGCCAAATGTTAGGTTAAAATCCTGATAAATTTTTATAAAGCAAGAATGATGCCGTCGAAAGCAAGTCTCGGTTGGTTTTAATCCTGAAATATATACTATCCTACAATTTAAAATTATTGGTCACAGAAAGAAATACACAGTTTAAAAAACTACTACCTCCGTCCTAAAATTATTATCCACAGGCAAAAAACACACTGTTTTATAAAAACATTACTTTTTCAGCTTTCTCTCTTACTTTTTGCAGAATGACAGTTTTACCCTTAATCAATTAATTTTATACTTCTTTATTGTTTGTAATAATAACCTCAAATGAGGGTAATATGGTAAACTCAAACAAAATTCTTTATCTAATTTTGGAAGTTTTGCAACCCAAAATGGAATAGTGGACAATAATATTGGGTCGGAGGTAGTATTAATTACTGTTTTGATTTACGAAAACACAAAAATGACAGTTTTACCTTATGGTAATTAATTATTGTTTTTTTTTATATACCAATTTGGAGTAAGGGTAAAATAGTATTTTAAACAAACCCAACTTTTATTTTTATAAGTAAATAATAATTTTGAAACAAACATAAAACGAAAGTGAATAATAATTTTGAGACGGAGGTAGTAGTATTTTTGACATATTCAAACATATATGTGGTATCATTAAGTGTCATTTTGAGATACTATAAAGTACTTGACTAAATGCGCTACAACTCAATTAACTTAAGATAAGCAAGACGATTAACCACACTAGCAAGAGCTGATATAACTTGTTTCAAAAACCGAGTTAATTTGTTTATACATTATTTGCCTCAAGTAGAAAGGTTACTAAACTTAACCTTAAGTAAAAAATCTATATCCGTAAAATATCTGATATGACATGTATTTTACTCAAAATTTGATACGAAACTGTCAAACCATACCTTACGCTCTAAGCCAAATTAAGATACATAACCAATGTGTTTTGTCTTCTCAACATTTTGTATCTTGTCAACATTACTAACGAGCAATTTCTCATAGATTTTCTTAAAAACATTTGTGAAATCAGAATAAGTGTGTTTTGTCTTAGTTGACCGTACCAAAAGGACACAAGCTGTACAAATCCACGTGCAGCTGGTAGCTGGCGCCAATAATAATACAAGCTTTTAAAGTTTTTGGATTCGATACACACTGAAGATGAGTACAAACATTGTCTTTTGGGTCTTCGTCGGTACGTTCTTTAATCATTTGGTCAAACATTTATTTTACACCATATGTTTAATTCATTGATTTTTTTTAATTTAGCTTTGGAATTTTGTTAGTTTCTATACGTGTTTTTCTAATTAAATTTTGATTTGGGTCGACTAAATTTTTGTGTTCGATGAAAAATGAAGGCAGAGTAGTAGATTGATGTCATAAGCTCATCAAGTTCTTAGTTTTTGCAAACTAACAAGATCGTAAAACGACATAATTAGAGTCGGAGTCAGAAAATTCGGTTTGAGAGGTCACATTTTAATATTTTTTATAAAATACATTATAAAGTGGTTGACAGAAGGAGCAAATTATAAAAAAATCTCGAAAATGTTCGTGAATTTACATTGCAATTTTCGCTAAGAGAGTCACATGACCCTTGTAACTCTCTTTATATCCGCACCTAAACACGATCATTATGTTTAGTTAAAGGCTATGTTTAACGCGCAAGCTTACGGGAGCTAACCGAAACATATGTTTATTTTTTTAAAAATTATAAGCCACTCTTAAAAATTAAGCCTCGTTAACATATTTTGTAATAACATGTAAAAAATGGCTAAAATAAACAATAAAATAAAATGCTTTTTGGACTAAGAGGGCTAGGAACCATCACTTCAAGTGATGGGTTTTTTTGGGTGGCACGTCAGCGAAACTCACATTCACTTGGAGAAAACAGGGGAGTCATCACTTGGAAAAAACAGCGAACTCACACTCACAACAAACCCACCACGCCCCGTGGTTTGACTCACTTCCACCACCCACGCCGCGGGTTTTCTTGGCCGCCGGAGTCATCACGCCATTCACGCCGCTGGTTTGAACCCCCACGGCGTGATGGTTCCTTACCCTCTAAACATATAAAGATCCCTCCCACCGGAGCACACTTTAGATAAAAGATTAAGAGCATCTCCAATGGTGCAAACTAAAAATGACTTTTTATATTAATTACAATTAAATTTTCAATAAATTACATTTTATAAAAAATTATTCTTCAAACTTCCTTCAATGCATAAAAGTCTTTGTTAAAACTTTTTACAATTAGTTTACATTTATTGATGGATGTGTAATGAAAATTCAATAAGCATTTTATTTAAAGAATAGTGAAAAGTCATTGTGTCAAAAGTTTTTCATATATAAAGTCATTGTGATAAAAGTCTTTTGTAAATCTTTTCTTACAATGAGTAAAGTTATTCATATAACTTATTAGAATACTGAAAAGTTTTTTGCAAACCTTGCACTAGTGATGCTCTAATGAAAACCTTATTAACTCATAATTTATTTATGCATAAGTTATACTTTGACAATCTAATCATTTTTTTTTAATAAAATTTCTCAGATTCATTTCGTATCTTTTGCTTATCATATTCATTTCTAGCCCAGTAAAAACACGACACGCCCACTACTCGTCAGCCAAAAGTGCCCAAAAAAGGTCGTCTGAGTTTTGCGCGAATTTATAACATATGCGAATTAGGCTTTAGCTTGTTCACAACATGTTAAACCTAAAGATAAGCTTATGAGTATTATTACGTCACTAAGTGATAAGCCCAGACCCATTATTAGTCCAAACACTAGTAGTAGTTCTTGCAAATTGTAAAAGCCTTTCACTGCATAAAAAAAACACACAGCCACCATTAATTTAGAACTTAGAAGAAAAAGTTTTATTTTTACAAGTTAACTAATTATAATATAGGATGAGCATTTCGTCCCGAATCCCGAATCCCGAAATCGAACCGGAACCGTATCGATTCCTGGTACCGAATTCCGTTCGGTACGGTACAGGTATTACGAAATAAGGTGGAAAAAATGTCGGTACCACTAATTCTGTACAGGACTGGTATCAAATCGGGAAAAAATATCGTCACCTTAGTTTTGGGCGAATTTATAACATATGCGAATTGGGTTTTAGCTTGTTCATAGCATGTTAAACCTAAAGATAAGCTTTTATTGCGTAACTAGCCCAGGCCCATTATTAGTCCAAATACTAGTTCTTACAAATTGTAAAAGCTTTTCACTACATAAAAAAAAACACAACCACCATTAACTTAAAAGTTAGAAGAAAAAAAAATAAATAAATAAATAAAATTTGCATGCATAAAGTTTAGAACAAAAAATTAATTATGTGTTTATATATTAGAGGAGTTTCTTTAAATTGCGGATAATTACAAAAAATTAATATTCAACATAAAACTTTATAGTCAGTGTGAAATATTGTACCATAAAAAATGTTTTGTTTATTTTGAAAATCATCATACATCTGGCTTTAATAAAAGTGGAAAAAATAAGTATATATAGTGAAATATAAACATCATAGTAGAACTTTGTATGTTCAAAAAACCATCATATACAGAGGTGGATTCAGAATTTTTTTCGAGTGTTGCATAATTTCTTTTAGAGAGACGTCACAAAGATTTTTAGGCTAAATTGAAGTAATACAAACTTTTTGAGTGTTGCACATACTAAAAAAATAAATTTAGAAACTTTTTCGGTTATAAATTTTAGTTATCGGTTTTTTACCGGTTCGGATTTTTTCGGTTATAAATATCCGGAATCGGTTTTTTCGGTTACAAATTTTCGTTATCGATGTTTTACCTTATCGGGTTTTTTTTTCGGAATTTAAAACTTCGTTATTTATTTAAATAAACTTGTTAATAAACTTGGGATCCCTCTGTTTTCATTAAAACTAGTATCATTTTTATGGAAAACTTGCTGAGTGTGGAAGGTGTATAATCTAGTTCGGTTGTAGGTAGATCATGTGGTCTTTTATCTATTTGGGATCCCTCTGTTTTCATTAAAGCTAGTATCATTTCTGTGGAAAACTTGCTGATTGTGGAAGGTGTTTGGGTCTTTAAAAAGACGAAGTGTTTTATGGTAAATGTTTATGCCCTGCAAGAGGAAAGTAAGAAGAATGATTTATGGAACTTTATCCGCAACTTAATGTTCCAACATCCGGGACATTATTTTGTGTTCAGCGATTTTAACATTGTTAGATCCTCTTCTGAAAGGATTGGCTCTATATTTAACCATCGCTCGCCTTTCGATTTTAACGAGTTTATAAAAAATTTCAGATTTTGGGATGTCCCTTTAGGCGGTCATGCGTTCACACATATAAGTGGTAATGGAGAGAAACTTAGTCATCTGGATTGGTTTTTACTCCCAGAAGACGTGACGAGCATTGTTCCTAATCTAAATGTTGTTGCTCTTGATCGGTTAGTTTTTGATCACCGGCCTATTATTTTGATGCAATCTAATGTAGATTTCGGTACGACGCCTTTCAAGTTATATAATTATTGGTTATCTATTCCAGAATTTGATAACATGGTTTCTAACATTTGGGACCATTCCCATGGTATTTCTGGTCCAAATGCCACGCTCGTGTTTGAAGATAAAATAAAGCATTTGAAATCTAATATTAAATTGTGGGCTCATAAATTCAATGCTACGAAGTGTGAAGAAAAGATCGATCTGTCGTATAAAATAGCTGATATTGAGCGAGATTTGGAAGCAGGTTTGGGATCTTCTAGCTTACGTTCTCGTCGTAAAGATTTGCTCTTAAAGTTACGAGATATTGAGCATGCTCAAAGCCTAGATACATATTAGAAAGCTAAGATCAGATGGGGGATAGATGCTGACGATAAAAAGAGAAGGGTTCTTGTTATCAAAGGTATTATGAAAGATGGGTCTTGTTTACTGAACCAGGAGACATCAAACATATTTTCCGAGATTTCTTTGTCGAGAAATTCAAGCATTTTGAAGGTGTTAATGTCACTAGACGAAGTGATCATTACAAGAATTTATCTACAGCCCAAGTATCCTTCTTAGAACATTCAGTACCTGAGCGTGAAGTATATGATGCAATTCATGATTGCGGTTCAGAAAAATCTCCCGGTCCTGATGGTTTTTCTTTTGCATTTTAAAGAAATATCGGCACATCCTTAAAAGAGATATTATGGCTTATGTTCGGGAGTTCTTTGAAACTAGAAATCTTCCACCAGGTTACAATTCGTCATTCATTACTCTCATTCCTAAAGTTGATAACCCTCTTGTTGTATCGGATTTCCGTCCTATTTGTCTTGTTGGTGCCCAATACAAAATTTTAGCAAAGATTCTAGCGAACCGGCTATCTCGTGTTATAGATTCCCTAATTAGCCCAGAGCAAACAGCCTTTATAAAAACACGTCAAATATTGGATGGTCCGATTATGGTTAATGAAATCTGTTGGGTCTAAAAGTTGATGTGACAGAAACTCAAAATGAAGAAACATCAAGACGTTTGTTCAAGACAAGCTGACATGAAAGCTAGACGCTGACACATGTATTCTAGACGCTGACAAACATCAAGCGCTGATGGACGTCTACGGGCTGATAGAATCTTCTAATTAGGGAATATATTGAGTATATTATTTAAGATATATTCAGTATATAGTTATCTAAATAGAAGATATACATGTTTATTCATTCTTATCTCTTGTAAAACCATATTCCTTACACTATAAAAGGAACCAAGGGTTATAAATTTTGATATCAGTTTTATTCACAATGTAAACCTAAATTGTGTGTCGACTAGGTGTGGAATTAAACGTATACACACCTAGTGATTGTTTATTATAAATATAATGAGCAAACCTTTTGAGTAATTCATGTGTTCTTGTGCCTTAACACCTTGTTTAATGGTTGTTGTTCTGTTCCGCTGTGATTGTCTAATCACATGAACAATGATCATTCCTAGTAGCTAAAAGATCGAGGAAACTTAGGTTTCCACAGTTGGTATCAGAGCCTCGTGGCTCTTGATGCTAGTACTAACAAGGTGTTCATATTGGTGAGAACGAAGAAAAATCCGTCTAGGGTTTTTCTGGGCGATTTTGTGTGCGCAGCAGTATTCAGAAGATCATAACATTTTATTGAACCGTTGGATCGCCACGAAAATTTTTGTGTGTGTTCTATACACATATATCTAGATATCTACCGGAGGGATTGTCAAGATCTATCCCCAAGAAAAAGTTATTAGGCGTCAAAGTCAGCAGCAGAAGAAGTGATCACATGCAGTTTTCTGTGGACAGCCGTATTAAAAACACGATTTCTCCTTCGTTAACTGTTGGATCATCGTGAAACTTTTTCTTTAGATTCTTGGCACTTGTGTCTAGGATCTCACCGAAGGGATCTTTGATCTAAGCTCATATCAAGAATTGATTCAATGTCGAAGTTTGCTGCAGAAAAGGTATTAAGTTTTTGCTTTTAACATAAAATCACGAATTAGGGTTTCCTCCAAACCCTAGCTTGACTCTAAAGCATAAACCTATTCTAGAAGTGTTGTTTATGATCATGTTTTACTAGCCTTGGTGAGTGGATTCATCAATTCATGATGAACCCTAGTATGATTCAAGATGGTTGGTGTATGTGATAAAGCTGTTGTGATGTTCTTCCCAAAGATCTTCGTTTTAGGGTTTTGTAAACCCTAGATCTATCCTTATTATAATACAACAGCAGGTTCTGAATTCGCAGCATGATGTTTGCATCAGTTTGGATATTGATAATAATCCCTGTGATGTTTGTTGGGAATCTAAGTTTGTTAGATTCCCTGTATCATAGATTTAAACACAAATCAAGCTGTTAGATAGTAACTTGTCTGTGCCTAGGAGGCATGCAAGTATCACAAGACTCACAGAGATCTAAGTCTCTGTGAGCAACCTTAAAGGAGTCCATGTTAGAGACATTGTCAAGGAAGTCGAAGATTACTTGAAGACATACTCATTGACTGTGATGGATAACAGCCAAGATGTATCAGGGACTCTGAGGGGTTGAGGGTTAACAGGGGTGGCAATACCCTGTTAACACTCAGCACACTTTGGACATACCTTAGTGTGTACGAGACTATGAAGAAAAGGGAAACTGTGTCAGCTTTGTTTCCCTAAAGCATTGTGGCAGACTACCAAGAACAGAAGAGCATCTTGTGACAGAGGTCTGACAAGTGTCTGTCTAGTGTACTCACCATCAACAAGTACTTAGAGTCAACCTCGTACCACTATAAATAGGTTATGTAACCCAGCATTAAAGTTCAACACTTTGATAGAATTCACACATTAATGCTTAGAACTTATAGAACCACACAGCTGCGACTGTGCTCATAAGTTAGGTTTTAGTTGTTCAAAGTGTGCACAACACATTGTCATCAAACGGTGTTATCCATAACACTTGTAATTCTTTATTATACAATAATAAGTATTACGTTTGAAAAGTAATTTCGTGTGTTGATTAGTTAAGTTTATTGTTTCTAGCATAGTTTAGGGACTTTCAAATTGGTATCAGAGCGGTGTTTGATATTAAAACCTTCATAAACCTCGTTCTAAGTTTTATAATCAAGATCCACCATGCCAGAAACAAGCAATGCACCACCGTCTTTTGGGAACAACAACACCAATGCACCACCAACTTCACAAAGACTCACTCCTCCACCTCCAAATGAAGATGATTTACCTCAACTTCTTGACTCAAGAGGCGGATCTCATGTCACCAATGTACCAGTATTTGATGAAGAAGATTTTGCAAGTTGGAAGAGTCAATTCCTCGTGTATCTCGACGGACTTGAACCATTTCTTCTAGAAATTCTAGACAATGGACCTTATGTTCCCATGGCGCTCACCTCTACTGATGAGAATCCTCTTCCCAAACCTCTCAAGCAGTGGACTCCAGTTGATAGGAAATTGGCAAACCAAAACAAACGTCTCAAAAGCATCATCATATCCTGTCTTCCCAAACACATCATGAAGTTTGTAATTCAGTGTCCTACAGCCAAACAAATGTGGACAGACCTTATCCTTGGTCATGAAGGACCCTCTAAAACTAGAGAAACCAAGATTCAGGCACTCAGACTTCAGTTCAATGCTTTCAAGGCACTTGAAGGTGAAAAGGTTCAACAAACATATACAAGGCTGAAGATTCTTCTCAATGACCTTGCTATGAATGACGTCACCATTGGTCAAGCTGAAATTAATGCCACATTTGTCAACAGCCTTCCAAGAAAATGGCTGAGTATGAATCAGACTCAGAGAGCCAATAACTCAATCAAGAATGATACCTTAGCTCAGCTTTATGGAAAGTACAATTATAAAGAAGGGCTGATTGATACCATATACAAATCAAAGACTGAAAGATTTGTAGTTCAGGGAGCAACTTCCAAAGCTTTGATTTCTACCCCACACCCTCATGACAGCGAATCTGATGTTGAAGAAGACACACTCGGCAGCCAAGAGTTCTTGACATACCTTAATGCTAAATTTCATGAAAGAGCCTTGCTAGCTAATCAAAGGAGATTCTACAAAAGATCAGGGAGAGTAGGATCAGCTAGCAAACAAACCGACAAATCAAAAGAAACTTGCTTTACCTGTGGAAAACTTGGACACTTTCAAAAAGACTGTCCTTCCACAAAGACACTCTCACCTTCTTATCCATCATCTTCCACCAAACCTTACAAGTTCAAATCACAACACAACAACTCATCTCACCAATTCAACTCCTCAGACAATGAGAAGAAGGATTACAAGAACAAGTATAAGGCACATAAAGCTGAGTTAGAACAGATGAATTTGAAGCTTGAAGCTCTGTCTAAGAAGAAAGGGGGTGATAAAAGGACAGAGAAAGGGTTGGTAGCTGAAGCGTATGATTGGAATGATGAGCCACTGACTTCAGATGAGGAAGATACTACTACAGTCAGGGCTTTCATGGCAATAGTTGAGGATGAACCAGCTGTTGGGAAAGTAGATGCAAGATCAGGATAATGGCTTGACATCACAATGAAAAAGGTACACAGGCTTTTATCTATGTCTGAAAGTAATGAACGCAAACATGTCCTTGATTACACCATTGTTGATTTGCACTTTGTTGAGGAACAAAGAAAGAACTTGCTTGATAAGTTTCACTCTGTTAAACATGAACTTTTAACTGCTAGGGCTGAATGTGAAACTCTCAAACAGGTTAATTTAGAAAAGATATCTCTTCAAAACGAAGTTAATAGGTTAACCTTGAAGAATAATGCCTTAAATGATCAAGTATCTGAATTAAATAAGGTTATAGAAAAATGGTTGTGCAGTAGGTTCACTATAGATGAATTGCTTAATGATGAACTACCTGCTGATATTAAAAGGGATATCTCTGCCAAGAAAAATAAGTTGAAAATTCTCACCAAACCCAAAGAGATTGTTTTCAAATCTACAGAGACAATTCATATGTCAGATCCCCTCTTGATAGATGTCCATGTCTCTGAAGATGTGGTTGATTTATCACCCTTACCTAAACTCTCAAGAGTTGAACCCAACTGTTCCTCTAGAGGAGCTAAGGCTGAACCCAAAACAGAAGTTGAGAAACTAACAGCTAAGGTATTTTATGTACCAGCTAAACAATCTGTTAAGCAAGTTGCATTTAAGCCTCTCTCAACAAAATCTGTGAACAAAGTTGATTCCTCAACTGAAGAACGCATGTTGTCATTAATGAAAGAAGTAGAACTCTTGAAACAACATATTAAGCCTTCCGTTGAATGCTCTACTTCCCATGAACCTAAGTCTATTTTAGGTGAACCCAAAGGTGAAAGGATAGTCAAACCTTACTGCAATATTTGTAAAAACTCTCATCACATGACCATAGATCATGATAGACAAGTGGCTGTTAAGAGAGCTCAGACACCTTCTAGGGAGAGACAACAGGCTTCTAGGAGACAAATAGGTAACTATAGACCTTATCCTTCCTGTAAATTTTGTGGATTCACAGACCATCACTCAGATGAGTGTAGTGACTTTACAGGATATGATATCTATGAAAGGTTCACCCATGAGACAGCTAACTGTCCTTCCCATCGTCAAAAGTTCTACAGGAACTCAAGAGTTGCTAATCAGTAATTCAGGGAACCAACTAGAAAATGGGTTCACCATAGGAACTAACTTGTTTCTATGTATCTGTGCAGAAACATCTTAAGGAATCGGTATGGTATCTAGATAGTGGCTGTTCTAGACACATGAAAGGGATTCGAAAATACATGCACAGATACTCAAAGGAGCCAGGTCCTAAAGTGGTGTTTGGGGATAATTCTTCAGGCGACACAGAGGGATACGGCCCAGTGAACTACAATGGGATAACTTTTACAAGGGTTGCATATGTGAATGGTCTTAAACATAATCTTATTAGCATCAGCCAATTGTATGATGCTGATTACAAGGTTCTGTTTACTAAGACTCAGGGAACCATATTCAGTAAGAACAATGATGTGCTGCTAATTGCACCAAGAAGGAGAGATGTGTATGTCATCAACATGGCTACTTGCTCTGAAGATAGCTTAAACTGTTTTCTAGCCAAAGCCTCTGAAAGTGTCAATTGGCTGTGGCACAAAAGTCTGTCTCATATTAACTTTAAGAACATCAACAAGATAGCCACACAAAACCTGGTTGCTGGTCTACCTTCAGTGACTTTTTCTAAAGACAAGACTTATTCAGCTTGTGTCAAGGGAAAGCATCACAGGTCTTTGTTTAAGACCAGGCAATCATTTTCTATTGACAAGTGCTTACATCTCCTTCACATGGATTTGTTTAGGCTTGTCAAACCTCAGACCATTAATCACAACAAATACACCTTGGTCATAGTTGATGAGTTTTCAAGGTATATATGGGTTTTCTTCCTTAGAAGGAAAAGTGATGGCTGCTGATACCATCATGTCCTCCGCGGCGATACGGACTCGACCCGCTCCTACCCACCCCGGGGCATCATAGCATGTCGGGAATAAGGGGGACATACTGGAATTTTTTCGGTGTGTCGGAGTTGTAATCTTACTATTAATGATTGTGACATCTTTTATATGATACGTACTACCTTGGGGTTAGATGAGCTTTTGGGGGGCTACAGTAATTACAAGCTTAGCTAGCGCCATACCTATAGTAGGAGATACCATAATGACTTGGCGACAAGTTGAAAATTTGAATGATGTTAGAGTCAAACCTCTAAGAAGTGATAATGGTACTGAATTCAAGAATCAACAACTTGAATCTTTTTGTGATGAAAATGGAATATCACAAAACTTCTCTTCAGCTGGCACCCCTAAACAAAATGGTGTGGCTGAAAGAAGAAATAGGACTCTGATTGAAGCAGCCAGAACTATGTTAAATGGTGCAGCTTTACCAAAGCAATTTTGGGCAGAAGCTGTTCACACTGCTTGCTACACCCAAAATAGGTCAATCATTTTCAAGAGACATGGTAAAACTTCCTATGAAGTTTTCAGAAATAGAGCTCCAGACGTCAGCTATTTCCATGTTTTTGGATGCTCTGTGTTTATTTATAACTACAGGGATAAACTTGGAAAATTTGATGAAAAAGCTGATGATGGTTTCTTCTTAGGATACTCTCCCACTGCCAAGGCCTTCAGAGTATTCAATACTAGAAGACAAGAAGTAGAAGAAACCTTTCATGTATGATTCAATGAAGATGATGATGTCATACAGAGAACGGGAACAGAGGGTGATGAAATTGATTTTAATGAAAACGTGTCCTTCCCAAGTGATGAATTCTTAGAACCAAGACCTCCCTGTCATCACCATCATCACTCCAGCACTCTCACTCCTTATGTTCCTGCTTTTGACCCTCTGTCAACACACAACATTGAAGTTCCTTCTTCTCAGGAACGTGATGAAGAAGAACCACAGCCTTATTGTAGTCCTTCTTCCTCAACTGCGGTAGATGACTCGCCAATTCTTCAAATCCCTGAAGACTCTCCTGCTGACAATGAATCTGTACCCCTTGATATGGCTGAAGTTGACACAGATACTGAGGTCATCTTTGAAGAAAGTAATCCTACTAAGCAGGATGAAACTCAAATAGTGCCAGCTACCCCCACAGATGTCCCTGTCCATGATTCCCCAGCTCCTCAAAATAAGTGGTCAAGAGATCAACACATTCTTCTTGTCAACATTATTGGGGAACCTAATGCAAGGGTTACTACTAGACAGCGAATTCATGACTCATAATCAGCCTCAGCCAATGAATGTCTCTTTGATGAATTTCTCTCTCAAATTGAACCTAAAAGAGTAGTTGAGGCTATGATAGAAGATGGGTGGGTAGCTACTATGCAGGAAGAAATTAATCAGTTCAAAAGGAACAAGGTATGGACTCTAGTGCCAGCTCCACCTGGTAAGAACATCACAGGCACTAGATGGATTTATAGAAATAAGATGGATGAAATTGGAAACATCATCAGAAACAAGGCCAGGCTGGTGGCACAGGGGTATACACAGACTGAAGGGATTGATTATGATGAAACGTTTGCTCTTGTGGCAAGACTTGAAGCCATCAGAATCTTCCTTGCTTATGCTGCATATATGAACTTCACTGTGTATCAGATGGATGTTAAGAGTGCCTTCCTCAATGGAGATTTGGCTGAGGAAGTGTATGTTGAACAGCCTGAAGGATTTGAGAACAACGAGTTTCCTAATCATGTGTACAGACTACACAAAGCCATGTATGGGCTGAAACAAGCTCCAAGAGCATGGTATGAAACTCTTTCTAATTTTTTGACTGAAAATAAATTTGTCAAGGGTTCCATTGATAAAACACTCTTTACCTGTAAGGACAAGATTGATTTCATCATTGTGTAGATTTATGTGGATGATATCATCTTTGGGTCAACTAATGTTAGTCTTAGTAAACGTTTTGCTAAATTAATGACCAAGAAACATGAGATGAGTATGATGGGTGAATTAACTTACTTTTTGGGTTTTCAAATTAAACAATGTCCTAAGGGAATTTCAATTTGTCAAGAAAAGTATGTTAAAGATTTACTTAAAAAATATGACTTAGCTGATTGTGCATTAGTGAAATACCCTATGCTTCCACCCAACAACTTGGGTCCTAATGAGTCATGGGTCTCTGTTAATGAGACTTTATATAGAGGCATGATTAGGTCACTCATGTATTTAACAGCTAGTCGTCCTGATATCCAATTCTCCACATGTCTCTGTGCAAGGTACCAAGCTAACCCAAAAGAATCCCATCTAGTGGCTGTTAAGAAAATTTTCAGGTATCTCAAAGGAACAACCTCCCTAGGTCTATGGTATCCAAAGGAATCAGGCTTTGATCTCAAGGCCTATTCAGATTCAGACTATGCTGGATGTTGTTTTGACAGGAAAAGCACCTCAGGTAGCTGTCAAATCCTAGGAGGAAAATTGGTTGGATGGAGTGCTAAGAAGCAAAACTCTGTGGCCATGTCATCAGCTGAAGCAGAATATGTTGTTGCTGCCAGCTGTTGTGCTCAGGTGCTCTGGGTGAAGAGTCAATTGGCTAACTATGAGATCTTATATGATAAAGTGCCAATATTCTGTGACAACACCAGCGCCATTGCCATCTCCAACAACCCTGTTCTTCACTCTCGAACTAAACACATTGATATCAAGTATCATTTTATCAGGGATCATATAATGAAGGGAGATATTGAGCTGAATTTCGTTCCCATAGAGCTGCAACTAGCTGACATTTTCACAAAGACTTTGGCTGAACCTTCGTTCAACAGGCTAGTTGCTGAGCTAGGGATGCTTAATATCTCAAAGCCTGTGGCTTGATAATTAATGTGTTCATTAAATATCTGATTAAATATTAAATGTTTTTCACATGAAACTAGGTAGTTACTTTCCAAGTAAATGCTAAAAAACATTCCCTATATTTAATTATTTCTATTCTGAATAACGAGGAGACAAATGGTTTTTAAAGGTCAAGGGACCCACTTGTGCAGTCTTTTTCCCACTACGCATTAAATGCGTTTGAATAACTGTTTCAAAATTTTTGAATATAAATATTGTCTCACGTCTTTTCTCACCTACCACTATTCTTATTTCTCACAACTCTCTCTCTCTCTAAGCTTTCTCGCTCTAAACCCTTCCACCATTTTCGTTTTTCTTCAACCTAAATCCATGGCGTACCCAGTTCCCAAGGCTTCAAACGTCACCTTCGAACTCAATGAGAGCATCCTTGCTTCTAACAATTCGATAGGATGGCTCAAGGCTCCTAATGATTCCTACACAGATCTGGTGAACTTTATGAAGAATTGTGATGTTAGTGAAGCACTCACAAAAACCCCAACCGTCTTCTACTAAGAATACCTTAGGGAATTCTGGTATTCTGCTAAAGTCATTGACGACACCATCACTTTTAGCCTCTCATGCAATGAACACCCCTTCGCTTTCTCTCTCAAAGACTTTGCAAATGTGGATGGGCTAAGACATGGAGATGAATGCCTGAAGGTTGTAAACAAAAAGGCTGTAAAGGACGCCCTTGCCACACTTAAACCCATGTATGATGTAAACCCAGCTCTCACTCCTGCTGAAGTTCTTTCCAAGTCTCCCTGAAGATCAAGTACTTTTTCCCTATGTGGTGTGTCCTCTTCACTCACATAGTCAAATCCCTGGGTGGTATGCAGGGTTCTCAAGACCAGATTTCTTTTAATCACCAATCCATTGCTTTTGGGCTGATTTAGGGCACAGATGTTGATGTTGGAAACATACTTTTCTCAAACCTCGTGGAAAAGCTCAAGGGACCAAATCAGGTCAGGGAGAAAAATATCTGCTATATTCGCTTTCTTTCTTTTCTCTTCTAAAGCCTGTTGGGTGACAGCTACCACAACTCTACTCTCACATCCCTGAAGCCTTATCGCATTACTGGAGCTATCTACAAGGAGATTGGACCTGAAGATGTCCCTACTACTTCTCACATGTTGAACATCGCCATTAAACAACCTTCTGTTGTGAAGTCCTTGCTCCCTTCCTCTGAGAAGGTGAATACCTCTGATGTGTCTGGCAAGTCTGCGTCTTTGACCTCTGGACAGCACACCACGACGTCCAAGGCAACAACTGGCCAACGGCCAAAGAAGAAGAAAAACCCATCTTCTTCCCACACCAAAACTGTTGCAAAGGCCAGGGTAAAGAAGAACGTGAACCTCTCATCCTCCTCTGTTCCAGAGACTCATGTTGAATCAGAGAATTCAGCTGACCAACAACAAGGGTCTAGCGTCTCGCTGTCAGCCGAGACAACAGGAAACTATCCTAATTCTGCTGATATCGCACATGTAATCAGTCTTATTATTTTTAGTGGTCCACAAGCAGCCACTCTCAAATGTCTATAGGTGAGAGTGGTGAAGTTAGGGTTATCCTCGACCCATAGAAGTTATTGTATGCACTTAGAAATCCTTAAGACTTTTGTACACCCTGTCTATGCACCAGGGAGTGATTCATTTGTGTTTATAAAGCACCCCGATGACCCTGCACCCTCTAGACAATATTCAGGCAAACAACAACCTGAATACATATATGTCTCGACCTATAGTAGTTGTACCTCACACACCCTCTTGGTTCCCTCAGAAAAAGAATCCCAAAAGTTTTAGTTTTAGGGGAGCTGAATAATCATCCTCAACTCTCCTAGGGACAGCGTTACAGGACGACCTTCACCTACATCTTTTTCACACTTAAAAGAATCCCAAAGGATTTATCCTTTCAGGGGGAGCTGAATCATCACCCTCGGCTTTCCTAGGGGTAACGTAACAGACGATCTTTACCTACATATGTTTCACACTTAAAAGAGTCCCAAAGGTTTCTTAACCTTTGGGGGGGGGCTGAATAATCACCCTCAGCCTTCCTAGGGGCGGCGAATGGTGATCCTTAACAACATATGTTTCACAATCAAAAGAGTCCCAAATGTTTTAACCTTTTGGGGGGCTGAATAATCACACTCAGCTTTCCTAGGGGCAGCGAATGGCGACCATTAACCTCATGCTTTTCACTCTTAAAAGAATCCCAAGGATTTATCCTTTGGAGTGGCTGAATAATCACCCTCATCCTCTCTAGAACAGCGAACTGGCGACCATTCCCCTTATTTATTCCCCTGTTACTAATTTAAAACAACTTGTAGGCTGATGTTGTACAACCAAACATTGAATCCCTGGAGCAGCCAGAAAAAGAAGCTGACACAATGATTCAGGATCAACCAAACAAGGAAGATCCCATTCCTAATGTTGAAGAGGATGTGCTCTTCTTAGTAGATGATTTCTCTGAACCTGAATCCATGCCTGATGATGAGATTCTCCCTGAGGGGATGATTGAAGAGGAAGAGGATGAAGAAGATGACGACCAGCAATCTCTGTCTCCTCCAAAGGAAATCGTTGTGTCCACACCAGCTGTTGATACCACTCCTCCTCCCAAGGAAGCTGTAGTAACTCCCACCTCTGATACCTCTGCCACTACAGTCTTCCAAAGACCTACATATGATCCGACAGCTGAATTCTTATTGTTTGATCATCCTACCCAAACTAACTTTGATATATTGCCAAGGGAGGATGATTATGCACAACAAAGCCTGAACATCCATAATCTTAAACCTGAACATCATCAATCAGATATGGAATGTCTGTCAAAAAAGCTGGACATCATCAAATCTGAAATTTACTCTTTCACTGTCAACTTTCCAAGGATCATAACACAGGCGGTTAAGGATGCAGTCACTGAACCTATCAAAGATGGTACAACAAAGGGAGTGTCCCAAGGACTTAGTCATTTGTCCACACGTATCAAAGATGCCATCATCACAGAGGTCCCTGCACTTTTCCATACTCATGAGTTAACAATGCATAGACAGTTTGAAGCTGTACGAAACAGGCAACTTTGTCACACCAACTTTATCATTGATCGTGTTCATCGCAACACAAATGGAAATTGCAACCACCTGCTGAAAATTGCCAGAGTTTCAAGGACAAGGCAACGAGAAATGGCTGCCTCTGTTGAGCAGATTGCTAAGCACTTTCAGGCACGTTCATCCAAACATCTGAAAAGACAGGCTGAACGTGAGGGGGAGAAGGAAAAGGTACTTAACCTTGAATCTGCCAAACAAAGCTCAGACTATGCTGACAACACAATCCCTTCACCTGTCCCTCTCCAAGTCATCACACAAGTAATTATACCAGATGATGAGGATGAAATTAAGGGGGATCAACAGAAAAAGGATGGAGTTGATTCATCAAAATCCCTGACTTTGGTTAACACCAGCGAGGTTGTGGATGATGGTGAACCAGCTGCCAAGAAACTCAAGTTTACTGTTAGCTCCCTACCCAAAGCTATACAAACCCAAGCTCAGACGGCTTTTCTCAAAAGAGCTGAAGAGCTGGAAAAACATAAGTGTGGTATCCTCTGTCTCAAAGAAAGGAAAGGAAATAGTTATGGTAGACTCAGACGCCAAACTAAAGAAAATAACTGCGATGCTAGAGACATGAGGATCAACCACAGACCCATCCCAATTTACAATCTTCACAACTTCAAATGAGAATCCTCTAACACCTGAAGAAATTGAGAAACAGGCTATTGAATTCAAAAGGCTGAATGAAATCAAGAAAGCCAAGGAGCTTAATGAGGAAACTCTGAGAAAAACGACTCCACTTCAAAGGGAGAAACAAAGGCAAAGGTTGAAAGAGATGGAAGTTAAACGCACAGAGGCACTGAATAAGGTAAAAGCTGATTATGATGCCTGCATCAACAACAGGTTTGCACCTGGAAAAATCACCAAGTTTAAGTATACCATTCACAAGTATACTAACACAACACAAATGATTTTGTGGAGAGATAACCAACAGGCAAATATGAATATCTTTGAAGACTTTAGGTTAAAGCAACTTGGCTTAACTGAATGGTTTGAACTTGAGGCTTTGGCTGCTAAAAGAACTGGTCAGGAAAATTTTACTCTTTTTAAGACCCTCAAAGCTAAGTTTAATTGGGTCAAAGAAACTGCATCCAAGCTCAAGATAGATCCCCCACCACAGCTGTTTGAACAAGAACCTCCAATGTCTGGAAAGAAAGGAAGAAGGGTGACTCAATTTTTTACGAAAACCTTCGTCACTGATGATGTTCAAGTGGATGGAATGCATAGGGATTTGGTATTACCAAATGGAATCATTGGTCCTATTGATGGTCAGACTTACATTGAGCCTGAAAGAGGTATGGCCTTCATGAACAGGGCTTCTCAATATGCATTCCAAAGGGAAGATGAGCTAGGATTAGCATCAACCATTCAGCCCATTTGTCTCAAAAAGGCACTTAAAATCAACACAGATTATTCCAAGGTTTTTGCACAAGCTTTGCAGGCCGAATTGGATACTAGGACAGACTTAGCTGAAGCTGAAGACAGAATCAAAAATGATGACTATTGAAGGATTTCACAGCTAAATTTTACTATCATGTTTTATGTTACTTTTGTATTGTACTTGTAATTTCCTTTAAGTATTAATAAAATCATGAGGTATGTTTGTTTAGATCTGTTATGAGTAAGAAGAAGTTGTTATCTCACTTACCTTAACTTAGATAGATCTAGCTGTATTTATGTTAAATAGGGGGAGATTGTTGGAAATCTAAGTTTGTTAGATTTCTTGTATCATAGATTTAAACACAAATCAAGTTGTTAGATATTAACTTGCCTGTGCCTAGGAGGCAGGCAAGTATCGCAAGACTCACAGAGATCTAAGTCTCTGTGAGCAACCTCAGAGGAGTCCATGTCAGAGACATTGTCAAGGAATTCAAAGATTACTTGAAGACATACTCATTGGCTATGATGGATAACAACCAAGATGTATCAGGGACTCTGAGGGGTTCTGGGTTAACAGGGGTGGCAATACCCTGTTAATACTCAGCACACTTTGGACATACCTTAGTGCGTATGAGATTATGAAGAAAAGGGAAACTGTGTCAGCTCTGTTTCCCTAAAGCATTATGGCAGACTACCAAGAATAGAAGAGCATCTTGTGACAGAGGTCTGACAAGTGTCTGTCTAGTGTAGTCACCATCAACAAGTACTTAGAGTCAACCTCGTACCACTATAAATAGGTTATGTAGCCCAGCATTAAAGTTCAACACTTTGATAGAATTCACATATTAATGCTTAGAACTTATAGAACCAAACAGTTGCGATTGTGTTCATAAGTTAGGTTTTAGTTGTTCAAAGTGTGCACAACACATTGTCATCAAACGGTGTTATCCATAACACTTGTAATTCTTTATTATACAATAATAAGTATTACGTTTGAAAAGTAATTTCGTGTGTTGATTAGTTAAGTTTATTGTTTCTAGCATAGTTTAGGGACTTTCAATGTTTATGTTCGTTGACTAAGATTACTTTGGTAATCTGTTTGTTAAAGTGGTTAAGAATTATACGTATAAAAGGAATGGGATCCATGATATGCACATTCATTAACTGATGTGAAGGTTCGAGGTGATGGAAGCAGGTCTGGAAGTAACGGATCTTTACTTTGATTAGTGGTTTTGATATGGTCCCTGGATAAAGCAAAGGACGCAAGTTTGTTTGCTGATTTTTAGGGATATGTGTCTATCCCACAAAGTCTGATGCTAATATTATGGAATATATCACGTTTTATTTTTGGAGGTACAGATATAACGTGATGATTAGCAAAGAGTAAATTCATTCTAGACTTATATTCTTTACAGTGATGTTAATTAAGGAGCATGGTTTTACTTGCTCACTATTGTTGCCTACTGTCAAAAGAATATCTTTCATCCACTGACGTTGTTTTTTAGCTGCTGACAAGGAATAAGTCAGGCACTGACAGAAGCGTTGACAAGTGTTGTCCGAGATAATGATTTGTGTCCACTGACAAGTGTTGTCCGATTTCGGACAACACATGGTGTATGGTTATTGGACAGTTAAGGATCTTGGATGACAAAGGAAATGTTGCTGTTTGGATTTTTGGTTAGGTTTTGGCACAAAAAACGAGAAGATTATACACACGAATGTACATGGAATCTCTATTTTATTCAGAATATCGTTTTGATATTAATGGCTCGGATATTTTTAAAAGGGGATCAATGATTTTTACGTAAGTTAGCAACAATTCCTGAAGAATTTGATTGATATTAGATTATGTAATCGGGGTAGCCTTGTAAAAGAGTTATCCGTTTTAGTACTTTTACATATGGTATGAAGATGTTATTTCATTAAGATTCGTCATGAAGAGGTGTTGGCTTAAGGGGAAGAATTTTTATGGTAAATTTAATGCTTGAAGTAGATTTTAGCGGGTATGTGTTCTATCATATCTTAAAGTTGTGGTGTTCTTTTCCACTCACACTTTAAATATAACTTGTTCGTGCTTACATGGTTGGTGACGAAGACTTGTCAAATCTAGCAAAAAGACTATTGCTATCACTTGAAGGAGTTACATTATCGTGCTTAGTGTCTCACAAAGGATGAGGATGTTGACAAGAGATTGAGGTCGGCTTATACTTTCTATATTATATAAGTTCGACGTCACGTGAATAGTACAAGACATAGAAAACATGTTTGGGTTATTCTACTTCTACATCATAAGTATTATAGTTATTTTTCTTCAAGATCATTACATAGAGCCTACAATTAGAGAATCTTCGATTGCATACATTGTTTCCTTTCCTATTTGATGTGACAAAAAGGGGAATATATAGATGCTACACTTGAGGGGAAGCAATTTAAAAATGATCTACCACTTACAAAGAGATACACAAAGAGTTTTGCCGACATCAACTAGGGGAAGATTGTTGGGTCTAAAAGTTGATGTGGCAGAAACTCAAAATGAAGAAACATCAAGACGTTTGTTCAAGACACGCTGACATGTGAAAGCTAGACGCTGACACATGTATTCTAGACTTTGACAAACATCAAGCGCTGATGGACGTCTACGGGCTGATAGAATCTTCTAATTAGGGAATATATTGAGTATATTATTTATGATATATTCAGTATATAGTTATCTAAATAGAAGATATACATTTTTATTCATTGTTATCTCTTGTAAAACCCTATTCCTTACACTATAAAAGGAACCAAGGGTTATAGGTTTTGATATCAGTTTTATTCACAATGTAAACCTAAAGTTTGTGTCGACTAGGTGTGGGATTAAATGTATACACACCTAGTGATTGTTTATTATTAATATAATGAGCAATCCTTTTGAGTAATTCATGTGTTCTTGTGCCTTAACACCTTGTTTAATGGTTGTTGTTCTGTTCCGCTGTGATTGTCTAATCACATGAACAATGATCATTCCTAGTAGCTAAAAGATCGAGGAAACTTAGGTTTCCACAAAATCATTAACTGGTGCAAAAAGCGAAAGCAAACTCTTATGATCTTCAAAGTGGAATTTGAAAAAGCTTTTGATTCAGTGTCATGGGACTTCTTAGACTAAGTTATGATTTTCATGGGTTTTGGGTGTCGATGGAGAGGTTGGATTCGAGGCTGCTTAAATTCTGCAAAAAGCTTCTGTTTTAATTAATGGTAGTCCTTCATTAGAATTTTCTTTACATCGTGGTCTCCACCAAGGTGACCCTCTGTCCCCATTTTTATTTATTTTTGTGATGGAGGCTTTACATGTTGCTGTTGAAGATGCTATTAATGCGGGTCTTTATCGTGGTGTTAAAGTAAGTTCCCTTCACATTTCCCATTTACTTTTTGCTGATGACGTTATTTTTTTAGGGGAATGGTCGTGTTCTAATATTATCGGGCTTGTTAGTCTTCTCAAATGTTTTTATAATGTCTCAGGCCTCAAGATTAATCTCCACAAGTCTAACTTATACGGTATTGGGATTGACAATCATGAAATTCCCAAACTTGCTTAATTTACGGGTTGTACCCCCCATCAGCTTCCATTTACTTACCTTGGTATTCCGGTTGGTTCTAACATGTCGAGAATTAAAGAATGGAATCCCATTATTGATAAGTTCAAAAAGAGGTTATCGAAATAGAAAGCAAATATGCTTTCTAACGGTGGCAGATCTACCTTGATTACTTCGGTGTTAGGTTATGTGGGAGTCTACTATCTTTCTCTATTTCTTATGCCAAAGTTGATTAACAAGCGTCTTGAATCTTTACGGGCGAATTTCTTTTGGGGTTGCGCGGATGGGATCAAAAAAACTCCTTGGATCGCTTGGAATTCTGTTTTATCTCCAAAGGTGAAAGGGGGCCTTGGTATTGGTTTTATCAAGGCTTTAAATCTTTCTCTTCTTCAAAAATGGAGATGGAGATTTTTTAATAACCCTCAAGCTTTGTGGGTCAAAGTGGTTTCATAAATTCATGGTTATTATGGGACGGCATGTTCTATATTTTTTCACCAATGTAGAGGTTCTGGTACTTGGTCTAGGATTGTGGGGGCAATCAACTCCATGCACGAAAAATATATCATCCTTCATTATGCTATTAAACGTAAAGTGAAAGATGTTTCTACTACTAGATTTTGGAAAGACGCATGGCTTGGTGACAGCCCCCTTGAGCGCCTATTTCCTCGTCTTTATTGTCTTGAAACAAACAAAGATTGTCTTGTTCTATACAGGTGACAAAATGGTTGGGTTTGGTGTTGGACGCGTAATTTTAATGGAGGAGTTACCAGGTCTCATTTGGATTCATTGATGTCTATGCTAGTGAATGTTCAGCTTATAGAAGGTCAAGATGCTTGGCAATGGAGTTTAATAAGGTCGAATACCTTCACGGTTAAAGACACTCGAATTTATATTGACTCAATTTGTCTTCCAGATGCCCCTATTGAGACAAGATAGTGTCGTTTCATTCCTAGGAAAGTTAATATTTTGGTTTGGCGTTCTTTAAGAGATAAAATTCCTACTCGGTGGAATCTAAGTAGTAAAGGCTTCGAGGTACCTTCTATTCTTTGTCCTATTTGCAACATCTCTTCTCCCGAGACCACTTCGCATCTCTTCTGGTCTTGCAATGTGGCTTTTACAATTTGGCGCCTGGTTTTCAAATGGATAGATCTCCCCCTTCCTGTTTTGAACAACTTGAATGATGCTTTCAATTTGCTTGATAACACACGTCTTAATTCGGCGTCTAAGATGATTTTACATTCTATCTCTGGTGTAGTGGTGCGGAAGTTATGGAAGTTTCGTAGTAACAAAATCTTTGTGGACAAGAAGATGCTTCAAAGGGATTTATTAGATCAAATTGTTGATGTTTCTTGTTTGTGGTATTCTTTTAAAAATAAAAATTGCAAGTTATGCTTAATTTGAGTATTAACTTAATTATAAGGGCTTATTTTATAAATAAATAATATATTCTTTGATTAAATTTATAACTTAGCTTATCATATTTTAAATAATTTTATAAATTTATTACATGTACTTGGTGCTTGGTGAAATATAATACGTATAAATATTTTTTCTGCTATTTTTTATACGAGGGTGCCGTAATTGCGTTAGAAATTACATCGCGCAATAGTTTTTGGGACCTTAATCGCATTAGATTGCAAAACGCATTTTGAAACCAATAATGTACGATTATGTTATTTTTTGTTTATTAATGCTAAATAAATCGAATTTAGTTTTGAGTTATTCTTTTTGTTTGTTTTACTTTATACACATGTTTTTATTGATGAGTTCTTTATTATAAAATAATAACTTTATACACATTCAAGCTTTTCAAGTCAAGCTCAAACTTTTATCAATCCAAGCTCAAATCTAGATTGTTAAAGCTTGACAAACTATCAAGCGTATAATTATATTATCAAACCAAGCTCAAGCTCTATAAAACTTGAGCTCGGCTTAACTCAATTACACCCTTAATAATAACAAAGTTATGTTCATTTACCAATAACCAATGTGAAAAACCTATGCATATTCCCAATCCCCACCAATGCCCATTTGATTTCCCTATGAAACCATTTCATAGTTTTGCTTTCTTACAACCGTTTCATTTCCTCCACACATAACTACAGTCAATATGAGGTAACACTTTAATTTCTTTTACATTAACTTTATTACATTAACTTTTTTTTAACAAAGTTATATTAACTTTATTGTATGAATTTTGTTTCATTAAAATGTTTTTTATCGTATCTTAGAAGTTTTAGTGTTGTTTGTCAATAGTTATGTATTTTCTTCTTCTTCATAGAACCGATTTGACTAGGCAGTTTAACCAATAATTTAGTAATTCAGCTGGGTCATTTAAAAAACCGGATTTTAAAATATTGGTCATAGTTGTTTCTTGTTGTCTAGACTTTCAATAGGGGTTATTGTATTGAAGGTCTTATTGTTAGTTTTGTATCTTTATGCTTATTAAGCTTAATATTATTATGTCATTTTATATTTGAGAAGTGATTGGAAGATTTAAAATTCATGTTTAATTTTATGTCTAGTAATGTATTGTAACAATTAATTGGTTTTATAAACTGGGCTCATATTTTTATAATTCAATAAAGTAATTAAAAATAAGTTAGTCATAAAATTAGTCATGTGCTTTAAGTCTCTCAAACTTTTTATTTTGAATTTATATAAATAAAAAGGTTTCAATATAAGCCATAAAAATGAGGTTATGAGACATAAGTTTAAAATCAAATAAGTCCTAAATCAGCTTTATAAGAGCATCCACAATGTTTCAAGTTTTCCATAACTTGAATCATTTATGACAATCAATGTTAAAATTATCAAAGCTTAAAATATTTATTGTAAACCTTGCAAGTAAAAAGCTATTGCTTCAAACACTTGGCTAGTGCCAAGTCTTTTTTCCAAATTCTTTAACAAGTCATTTCATTTAGTGGTAAAAAGCTTTTGAAAAGCTTTTTCAAATAGTAAAAACTTTTGCTCAAACTCCCCATTGCATATGCTCTAAGAGCATCTCTAATGCAAGGGTTTACTAAAAGGTTTTTACTATTTGGAAAAGTTTTTAGAAGATTTTTTACCAGTGTAAATGATAGCTTTTTACAAAGGTTTACACAAAGACTTTGAATTCTAAAAATGGTTTGAGGAAAGGGTTTGCATTTAATGATTCATTATTTTGCTTATTGAATGTATGTATTTCTTTTTAAAAAGTCTTTGTTGAAAAGTTATACATTGGAGTAAGTTTACATAATAACTTTTTACTATAAGTCATTTATTAAAAAAAATCTAATGTAATTAATGTAAAAAGTCTTCTTTGGTTTTAACCATTAGAGATGCTCGCTAAAGTTTTTCAAAAACTTGAAATAATTAATGCCTTAAATGTAGATACCATTTAATGCTTACAACTTTTGTCAAAAGCTTGTTGAATGTCAAGTTTTTATAAAAAACTTTTTAAAAAGCATTTTATGCAATGCAATAAAATATGTCAAAACACTTGATAGAATAGTAAAAAGTTATGAAACCACTTTTAATATTGTAAATGCTCTAAGCCGAAACAAATACCCCTTTAGGAAAATAAAATTGTTCCCGCTTTCTTCATCATTATCAAGACATAACGAAGGTGGCCCCTCAGAGAAACTCATAATTATAACATGCAGGGTCTTGTATTTTCAGGAAGTTGACGAGGAACAACATATTTGTCACATTTAGATACTACTTTCGTTTTAAGATTATTGTTCATCACTAAAGATAAAAAAAAATGTATGTATCTATTTATACTTTGAATCTTTAATTTCTTTTTACCTTTTAATAATTATTTAATATTTTCATATAATTTTCTAAATATGAATTTTGTTCAAAAGTAACATATTAAATTTAAACAGTTCCGACTATTTATTATATAGATAATAAGTTTTAGACAAATCGAAAAGTAAAAATGAACGATAAAATTGGCATGAAGGGAATAAATAAACTTAGTGATCACAAAAGTCGACGCTAACAGATTTTGTGAGTAAGAAACTATATCCTTATCATCTACTCCGTATTTGAGTTCAAAAAACGAGAAAATAGCGTAGATCAATACTTTCGCGCGCTTGTTGGAACACATGTGATGGTCCTTGACGTGTAGCGTGATGCCGAGTCTAATGTGTCGCAAGCCAACTCTAATGTCTCGCCTGCCAATGTCTACTTAACAAGAAATCAAACTTATTTAAATTTTCGCGCTACATATTTATGTGGCATACACGTCAGCCGAGATGACACGTGGCAAATGTAAAAATAAGAAATGGTTTACTAGAGCATCCAAAATGCATTAAATCACTTAAAATTTGATGAATATATGACATTTAGTGCCAAACTCATTTAATGTGTATGACTTATACAAAAGACATTTAGTTTACCAAACTTTTACAAAAAACTTTACGAAAAGCTTATAATTTAATGAAATAACACTATCCAAAAGCTTTATAAAATTGTAAAATTCTTTCATCACTTGACTCATCGTACATGTTCTCAGTTGTAAACATTTAGGGTGAAGTCTATATATTGGTAATATACTTTCTACTTTTTATACATTTAGGTAACAAATTCAAAAAGTTATTAATATAGTCATTAATTTTTTTTTTTTCAAATATATGTATTTTGACCGGCTGAGGGTGCTCAACCCTATATATACTAAATCATTTATGACCCCGTGATGTTTTGCAATTTGATTTTACTTGGGAGTATATCGAGTTAGGAAGAGGACATTTATTTTCTAGATATATCTAACTGGTAGTAGTGTTTTATCTTAGGTTTTAGATCTTAAGTTTTGGGAATTTTTTAATGGTGAGAATTAGGGTTGTCGAAAAAGTTGACTCGACCCGAACCTGATCTGAACTCGAATAATCATATTTGGGTCGAGTCATTCGGGTCCAAAAGTGTATTCGGGTCAATTCGGGTTGACCCGAATTGACCCGAGTTCTAATTGGCTCGGGTTCGGGTTATATATTTTTTACCCTTGACCCGAACCGACTTGACCCGAACCCGACTTGACCCGACTAAAATTACATTTTTTACATTGTATTAGTACTTAATTTAGCCACTTTTTACACATTTTTCTTAAACTCGGGTTGACCCGAACCCGAGTTGACCCGACCCGAGTTGACCCGACCCGAATTGACCCGAACCCGAGTGACCCGAGTTCTAATTAGGCTCGGGTTTGGGTTATATATTTTTTTATCCTTGACCCGACTTGACCTAACCCGAGTTGACCCGAACCCGACCGGGTCAACCCGAATCACACCCCTAGTGAGAATGATGATGTTATTGCATATTTAAATCAAATGATGAGGAAAGGAATAAAAAATTAGTAATAGTAAAAGGTATCATGAGACAAACCATCATCTTCATTTTAGCTCCACAACTGTCAACTCAGCGTCACAGCATCACAAAAAAAATTAATAAAAATACACCTTCACTCACAACACAACAACCCCTCTTCACTTTGGTCCCATCATTATATTTTATTTTTCCTTTTTTCATTTTCATACAAATTTAAATTTATTTTATTCAAATTAAAATTACAAATACTTAAATAAAAATATACTACGAAAATAAAATTACAATCTAAAACTAAAAACGTTTAAAATATTTACAAAAATTATAAAATTTTGAACAAAAAATGATAAATACCAAACATGTGAGTAAAAATTATAAATATAATTAAAATAAAAAATAATATTTTAAAAAATATATATACAGTATATCTTATCTTCCCTCTCACCCCACCCCTCCTACTCTTCTACTTTCTTCTAACCTGTTTCTTTTCTCAGAAAACACAAACACACACACCCTCTTCTTATCAGAAAACACACACACACACCCTCTTTTTTATTAAACAAACAGAAAAAAGAAGAAAATAAAGATGAAAGAAGAAAAAAAAGAAAAAAAAACACATCACACTCGTCGAATCCTCGCCGGTTAACCAATGACGGCTCGACGAAGTTGGGGTTGGTGTGGCAACGAACCCTAACGAACTCCGGCGAGCTTTCCATATAGGCACGACGAGGGGTTCCTCGTTGTGATACCTTTTACTCTAATAATATGTGTTTTGTCATGTCATCTGTTGATTAATGAGTCAATATCTCGTGTAGAACATCCATATCACATAAAAGAAAAAAAATATGACGTGTAAGTTATTTTAGAGTTGCAACCTCTTTCAGCCGGTCATATTACATATATCTCAATTAAATTAAGAGTTTTAATGACTATATTAGTAATATTTTGAGTTGTTTATTTATATGTGTAAAATTTAGAAAGTATTTTGCTCATATATAGACTTAACCTAAAAATTTATATTAAAAAAAAAGAATTTTTCTTTGCAATTCCATGGGTAAATAAAGTCAATGGGCCCCACAGTAATATTTTTCGGGTTGTTTCTAAATTTACTGTTTAGTGATATAGTTGTATGTACTTGTGTTTGTTAACAGCTTTTTAAGAGCATTTTTAGGAATTAGCATTAGCATTTAGTATAATTAGTAAAAAAAACTTGTTTGGTTAAATTTATCATGAAAATGCTAATTTCTCAAATCTTCTTTCAATGAACAATTTTAGATGAGCATAAATGATTAAAGACTATAAACTTAATAAATTACTTAAATATCTTTATTAATATAACACATTAAATATAATCAAGTTTTCTATCTTATTTATGTAAATTTATGCCTTTTTACACATTCAAATTAAAGCTAGCTACTGCTAATCTATCAAACATTTTTTAAATTAACTGCTAATATTTACTGCTAACTGCTACTGCTCGTTTCACCAAACACATCTAAAGTGTAAAATATATTAATAAGAGCATTTTTAGGAAAAAGACAAAATGTTAAACGCTCGAGCTTTTAAATCTAAACGCTATACGCTAGAAGCTCTTTGATAAATATAACACTTCTTTGGCAACGAGGATATATCTTTTGTTTAAACACAATTACTCGTATTATGTCACCGGAACGCAATAGAATTCTGCTTCGTAGTGTTAATTTATGTAAAAAAATATTGAATTTTTTATGTGCAATATCTTTATAGTCTATCGAGAGAAGTACAAAATATAACTTTGTTATTTACAAAAAATGTGGATTACATCTCTCGTAAATACTTTAGACATAATATATTCGACCGTTACATACTTTATGCAAGATACATCCTTTGGACGGATGATGCAAATATCTTTTTCGTAAAGTACTAACTAGGGTTTATAAAGAATAATATTCTTAACTTTTTGCTTATAGAGTAATGTATTTTGCACTCAACTAAAAAAATTAATTATTAAAAAAAACTTATTTAAAATAAAGTAAATATTATTTTTTTCGTATAAAAAAGTTTAATTTTTTCGAAACCATATTTAAAAAAAAAAAAAAAAATTACATTTTCTTCGGAAAAAGGTTTAAATTTTCCAAAAACTTAGTTATTTTTTAATTTAGTTACTTTTTACAAAAAGTTAAAAATAACTAAATTTTTTTAACATTTCATAGTTTTTGTTATCTTTTTAATATTTTCTTAAGATAAAAAAATTTGTTAAATTTTAAACTTAAAACATAAATTCTTTTTAAGTTCTTTCTACTTTAGAAAACTATTAAGAAAGATAAAAAGGTATACAAACATTTAAACAATTTCAAACTTTTACTTTTTTTGGAAGAAAATTTTATAGTTATTTTTAACCTTTTCAAAAATTAAGTAAAAATATTATTTTTTTACTGTATAAAAACTTTTAATTTTTTTTTTGAAAATGTAATTTTGATTTTTTTCTAAACATCTTTTTATTATTTGGAAAATGTAAAAAATACGGTTCAATAAATTATTAATAATTTAAAAAAAAAATTAAAATCATTTTTTTAGATATATATTTCTTTCCAAACTTTGTCAAATTTTTTCGAACAAAATATAGTTTTATTTTTCTCAAAAAAATTGGTTTCGAAAAATTAAACTTCTTATTTAGAAAAAAAAAACTTTTTTTTTGAAAAAAATTAAATTACTATTTTTTAAAATTATATTTTGAGTGCAAAATACATCCCTTTATAAGCAAAAAGACAAGAATGCCTTTCTTTATAAAACTCGTTAGTACTAATGAGAAAATATTTGCATCATCCGTCCAAAGGATGTATCGTGCACGAAGTATGTACATGTTGGATTTATTGTGTCCGAAGTATTAACGATGGATGTAATCCACACTTTTTGTAAACCACATGGGTGTATATTGTATTTGTCTCTAGTCTATCGCTAGGAGAAAAGTGAAGTTTGTATTAACTAAACCCAGGCAATGTTTGGTAAAAATAGCTGTTAACATTAACTATAATATGTTTTTCGATAATAATGTTTGCTATATTAGTTGTTAACTGTAAAATTACTTAAAATGATATATTTAGATTATTTTTAATATGTTTGGAAGGTATATAAGTGATCTACAGCTTTTACAGAGCTAGTTACTTAAAAAGCTATATGAATCAGTTTTTCATTTAAGAGCTACTTGCTTGAAATAAAAAGTTACTCCATCCGTCCCATAATAATAGTCCACCGAACAAAAACACGCTGTTTAATAAAAACATCATCTTTCAAGTTTCTCTCTCTTACTTTTTACACAATGACAATTTTACTTTTAACCAATTAATTTATATCTTATTTATTATTTGTAATAATACCTTCAAGTGAGGGTAATATTTTTAATATAAGATGGAGGGAGTAATATCTTTCAAATGTTTTAAAAAATCTCTTGCCAAACATACCCCTAATCTTTTTGTTTATTGCACTAAATAAACTTTCTCCGTTCTTAAATAAATGTCCACATTTAACTTTCAGAGTCATTTTTTTTAAACTTTGACCTTAAATTATTTTGTTCGTTTTATATAATACTTGATTAAAATTATACTAATTAAAATATATCTAAAGCTTAATTCATTCGTATGATTTGTATCAAATATTATATAACAAAAACAAAATAATTTAAAGTCAAAGTTTAAAACGCTTGACTCTGAAAGTCAATAGTTCACATTTATTTAGAGACGGAGGGAATATTAACACCATGTAATTGGTAATTTTGGGATTGTTTGAGATTGATTACTAAAAATGTTTATATGTTGATTGCATTATTGCATATACTTTTAAATAAACTAGCTTAAAATTTCTTAACCGAAAATTGCATAATTTAGAAGGTATTATTATATAAAAGATAATGTAATGTTTTATTTGGTACTCAAAATTAGATTTTGATTTCAACTCTTTCAGTTTTTGGCGAATTCTTTAAGCTAAAGTGTTACAATTTAAAGTTTTCTTTATTCCACACGATCATATGCTTCAAAGTTTACGACTTTTATTTTAATAATTTGTGTATTGTATTTAAGCTAAACCACATTTATGATCTATGCAAGTTAGTTGACAATATAAGCTATCAATGTTCAACTAATTTCATGAATTTAAAGTGAAACATTTTGCAATTCAATTTTTTTAAACAAGTGCAATTCAATTGCTATGGACAATATTACCTTTTAATGGCTCAGTGCCCAAAATATAATTAAATTAATATAACTATACATCTAATGTTTTTATATAAATTCAAGCAATGTAAGCTTAAAATATACACACAAGAATATTTACCGTCGATAGACATTATTGCAAAGCACAATTCTCTGTAAATTGAGAATGATTCGAATATTCTTTATCTCCCTTCTGGTTCTAGTTTCAGGTGATAACATTTTTCATATCGAATTTACAAAGATTATGTGAAACAACATATGTTGACGAAAATACTACAAAGTAGTTTTTCAAGGAGCTTGCTAACGCGATTTTTTTAAACTTGATGTTGTTTGACGCATATTTTAAAATATTTGTGTATTTTTTATAGGTATAATGAATGTCACAGCAGAATCACAAGATTCACTCTTTATAGAACCGACAAATCTACCACACTGTAGCAGTATCAAGGATTGCTTCAATCCTTGTCCAGGGACCCCTTTATGCATTAAGAACCGTTGTGTTTGCGTAGCAGAAAGTGAAGAAAATGCACCACTTGCGCCTTCACATGTCAACAAACGCTTTGCTTCTAATGATGTTAAAGATCAACGACAAATGAAATGACAAAATCAACTAAAAAATTATCAAAAACTTGTAATGCATGTTTCGAATTATTAATTAGTGTACCAAGAAAAAAAAACCATGTGTTTATTTTGAATTCATTCCTAATGTTCGGTATTATCTTTGTTTTATTCATGCAAAACACTTAAAAATTGAAAATAAATTATGAAAGAAAAAGGCGGGCAAACTAAATGAGCATAATAAACGAGCTTGTGCATAACTAAGCCTCGAGCTGATTTATTTTTTTGTACAATACTAAAATATATCATGTGATTAATATAGACGGACTTACATTGGCGTCGAGTGTTGCATGGGCTACACTCGATTTATATCATGAAGAGTAAATATTTCAAAAACTGTCGATTTATGGTTTATGTAACCCCCAATAAAACTTTTTGGTACTTTCAGTTTTTATAACTATAGTTAGCCGAACAATTATTTTGTGCAACCATGTACGTCTTTCGCAACTAAAGCATAATGCTCGACCACAATCAAGCCACCACCGGCGACTCAAAACCATGATTCCGACATTATTCTCCGACAAAACTCATTCTCCTTAGGGAAAACTTGATCTGAATCTATCAGAACTTCTCTAGTAAACAACGTACATAATACTCATATGAGCTTATCAAAACAGAGACGTCACAAGATGTGACTAGTCGGAGGGTTATTTAACGTTAGGTGTAAGTTTTGGTGGAAAATGTTCAGGTTCGGGTTCAGGTTCTGGTTGGTGAAAGGATGAGTTCAAATGAAGATATCAATAGAAAGTGTGTGTAGAGTTAGGCAATGGTTAATTAGAGTTACTGATTATTTGGTAATTTCTTCATTTATCTATTTACTAAGCGTAACCTTTTTTTTTCATGTTTGTTTACATGTTTTTGGTAATGTAATTGTAAATGCGATTATAATGTGTAAAATGAGGCCAAAGTTAAATGCTTTTACAAGTAACATTTGCAAAGTAACCATTTTAATAAAAAAAAACACAATGTTAAACACTCCTTACCAAACGAGCGTTTAAACTTTAAATGTAAACACTAAATGCTAGAAGCTCTTAAAATCTCGTTGCCAAATATATTGGTTGTTTGGCAACAAGAGCCTAACTTTTGTTGAAACGCTCTTTGTTGGAAATTCACTTTATGTGACGACATTTAAGAATTCTCATTAGTTATCATAGTCACACACGCTTATACTAGACTAGGAACGTTGTATAGTTTAAGTAGCGTGTGTGACTATATATACCCCTCCTAGGCTTCCAAGGAGGGGTGTTGCTTGTGTTTCTTTTTTTTTCATTTTCTATTACATTTTCTTTCTTTCTCTTTACACACAACCACTCTCTCTCTCTAAGCTTTAACAATGGCTTCCACTACCATCTACCACCATGTTAGACCACCGGATCATATAATAGCAAGTCCACAACTGGCATCAGAGCCTCGGTTCCATCCTTGGATCGTTCTTGTTTTCGATTTAGGTGGTCTAAATTTTTTTTTTGGTCCGAATCTATATAATTTTTTGTCACGGTTTGTTGTGGCTTTTATCACTATCACATGTTCACGGTTTGTGTTCTGGGTCACGTTATTCTATCTGCATCCATATCACTGTCCAAATACTTTATCCTATGTCACAATTTTTTTATCAATTTTTGTGTCATTGGTTATCATGTTACGGTCAAAAGTCAAACCTGCTTAAGTTCATGGTTTTAAGTCCCTGCTAATGATTTTGTGACTGGATTTTGTGTGCTATCACCTTCTGGGAAATTTTTTTTCTGGTAATCTTTTGAAGATGAAGATGTAATTACCCAGAAAAATATTCAGTTTCACATTTCCGGATTTTCAGGAACAAGGACATCTCGTGGATAAGATTCCTGCCTCATGGTACATCGCATTGAGTGCGATGGTACCACTACGATGGTACCACTGCGATGGCTCCATTGCGATGGGTACCATTGCGATGGGTACCATCGCGATGGGACATCATGTTACGATGGCAATCTTTTGACTGCGATGGCTTAACTAGTTAAGACTGCGATGGACTCTTCTTGTTTAGACTACGATGGGTCCATCTTGACTGCGATGGACTCAAAGTTTTGGGCTTCGATGGTATGTTGCCTCAACAGACTGCGATGGCTTGGTTAAGTCAATACGATGGGTTCAAACAAGTTACATTGCGATGGACATAAATCTTTTTAGACTACGATGGGTTTAAAAAAGATAGACTGTTGCGATGGATGTGAAAATTGGCTGCGATGGCTATACCTTTTGGACTTCGACACAGTTTAACAAATCTTGACCATGTAGTTCTTGACTGAAACCAACACAACCGAGTCAACTCGGTAATTACCGAGTTGACTCAGTTAACTCACTGAGTCTGACTCAACTGCCAACCTTATATCACTACAACACCATCCATCTAATCCTAATTCCCTTCGTCACTTAATCCCCATCTAGACTCAAAACAGACAAATTAACTTGATCTCAGATCAGATTCGTGTCACAACATGCATGCTAAGATTTATTCAGATCTATACTCACGAAATCAATATCATCATTGATCTATGTAGATGTTATTCCATCTCTTTAATTTTCGAAAATTTAAATGATGGAACATAAACAAGGATGTTTAGTTCATCATTTGTTTCGATCTAGACCAAGATCAACAATTAACCATCATGCAATCATCTATTTACCTACCTGAGACCACATATTGAATCTTCATACCTTCTTTCGGTCATTAATTTGATTGGGATTCAAATATTAGGTGTTTGGTTGCGATGGGTGCGTATATGTGTTGGCTGAGATGTGATAATGATCTAGGATTTATGGATTATTAAGATGGTGATGTTTGATAAGGGTGAGATGGTGATGTATGGCTGCGTATGTGGGAGGTTGAGGAGATGAAGGAGAAAAGGACGGATTAAATGAGGTTGGGGATGAGATGAGTATTTGGGGGGGCGGACATAACTAGGTATAGTGAGATTAGGGTTAAGATAATAAGAGTGATATTAGGGTTATTTATTTATATCCCTTTTGTTATCTTTTGGGCCGGGTATTTAATTTGTGATGGGCTGACCATGGGCTCGATTTTCTTACAATGCAATGGGCCACGAACTTTAAAGATGATTGGTTATGGACTGGAATTTCAAATAGTTAATTTTTTTTATTTATCAAAAAGTTTATCTATCATTTCAAATGATAAATGTTAAGATTTTTTTTTAACTATTTTAAAAGTGACAAAAAGACGAGACGAAAGTGACGTGACAAAGTGACGAGACATTGTGACGAGATTTATTTTGACGAGACCAAGAAAAATTTGGGTATATTTTTAGTGACTACAGATTTCGTTTGATCGGGTATTAATTACGTGACGTTGAAGACGGATTTTTCGAAGGCGTGTATTTATTTTATCTTCAAAGATAACTTGCTCGTGCTTAATCTCAGAATGAAGACTTGTTTATCTGGTGTCCGGGTTCGGGGTGGTTGGTTGATGACTCGGATAACTATCACTTAAAGGGGTTACGTTGTCGTACTCAGTGTCACGCGCTTAGTCGACGTGGATAATTTCAAGAGGTGTTGTGCTTATAGACTTCTTCAGTGATGCATTGAGTACTTAGAGATTTCTCCACCGTTCTTCATTCAAAAATAGTGCAAGCTTAAGTCACAAGATCGAAGGATTTTTATTCAGTTTCACGTTTGATGTATCTGGTTCATTCAATCAGTGGTCACTTCAAATTGCTTTCACGTGGGTTGGTAAAGATGGCCATGGAGAGTTTATGAGTAGAGATTTTCGATCAACAGCTGATTCTCACAAAATATATAATTCAGCTTATTTATTATTCTCACGAGATTTCAGGTACATGTGCGTACAATTTATTGATGGTTCCGAGTTTCGAAACCATCAAGGGGGAAGAAGAAGACACATTGAACGCACAACGAGTACACGTGATGAACTTCATACCTTCTTTTGATTTGAATACATTCCGGGATGACATTTGTCATAGCCACAGAGAAAATCAGTGTTTTAACTCGTGGCGTTATCAATCTCTAAACGGTACACTACTGATTCGATGTTTAATTGTTTGGTTGTTGCAATTATTCATCATCATTATCCTATATGGAGAAATATGCACTTCCGGGACTTAATTGACTCTGGTGCATCTCCGGAAGAAGATATGTGCATTTTCGGGACTTAATTGACTCTGGTGTTACGATGTCAACTTCATAAATGGGATAAAGTGTCTACTTCAGTATTTGAGCTTCATACTCGGGATTGATTTACTTTCTTCAACTATGTGGGAGAAGAAATGTCTTGATTCTTTCTGGTATGCATAACTTGAACTCTCAGGGGGAAGAAAAATTCAGAAGAATTATTTCAAGCGTGAGAAGAGAAGTTGTTGATCTACTTGGTGTGCCCCAAGCTTTCAATCTCTCTTAGCAACGTTATCATGTTATATGATGGGATTTGCTTGTTAGATTCCGCTGTGCGCTTAATCATTCTAAGCTTTATTGAAAGCTTTGAAGTTGCTTACGAGGATTTTCGGATTAGGGGGAAGCTATTTAAAAGATTCTACATCAAGTTTATGTGGCATGAATTAGGGGGAAGTTAATTCAGAAGCTTCTCCTTAACCAGAAGTGTATGGGTTACTTAGCTCGTGTCGTTACAGTATTTCTTCTACAAGCTACTTTAAAGATGAGTCGTTTTGAAGACGAAGGCCTCAGAAGACTTCATCAGCATTGGACGCTTCATGAAAGCTCTTGTTCTTAATCATTATGTACTTGTTAGGAAGAATATTGTAAGGAATTCTACACGTCGTCCCATGGGGGAAGATTGTTGGAAATTCACTTTATGTGACGACATTTAAGAATTCCCATTAGTTATCATAGTCACACACGCTTAGACTAGACTAGGAACGTTGTATAGTTTAAGTAGCGTGTGTGACTATATATACCCCTCCTAGGCTTCCAAGGAGGGGTGTTGCTTGTGTTTCTTTTTTTTTATTTTCTATTACATTTTCTTTCTTTCTCTTTACACACAACCACTCTCTCTCTAAGCTTTAACAATGGCTTCCACTACCATCTACCACCATGTTAGACCACCGGATCATATAATAGCAAATCCACACTCTTAATATTTCGCGGGACCGCTAGAAATTTGCTTTGTATTGCTAATTTTTGTAAAAGCACTGAACTTTCTATATGCACCTGGTCTTGATGCATTGCGTCTAAAGTCATTGCTTAGTTAGAGGGTGTTTGTTTTAGTTTATATAGTGGGATTATAAGCTTATTAGCTTATATAAGCTTATAAGCCAAAATCAAGTGTTTGGTTAAGCTTATATAAGTGGGCTTATAAGCTTATATAAGGAGTTTTTGGTAAGCCAAGAATTTTTTGCTTATGTAAGGTTAATTGGGGTTATATAAAAATATTACCTAAAAAGACTTTTATATCCTTATTTAATTATTACTATCTTTTTTATTTTTATGTATTTTTTTTTATCATTTTACCATATTAGTTATATAAGCTAAATCAAACACTTAACAAAAGCTTATAAACTTATTATATAAAAGCCATAATTTGCTTATATAATATAAGCCTAAGCCCACTTATAAGCTTAACCATACACCCTCTTAGTCTATCATTAGGTGAAAGGTGAACTTAGAGCACCAGAATGGATAAACCAATGAAAGACTTTTTATTATTACAAAAAGTGTTTTTGAAGAGTTTTAACCATTGTAGCAAAAGCTTTTTGTAAAGCTTTCTATAAAGACTTGGAGTCCGTTTGAAAAGAGCTTTTTTAAAGCGTTTTTAGAGCTATTAGTTTTTTTTGTTAAAAAATAATCTAATAGCTCAGTTTGACATAACATTTTTTAGAGCTGTTAGCTTTTTATTTTAAACAAGTAGCTCTTAAATAAAAAGCTGATTCATACAGCTTTTTAAATTGTAAATAGCTGTTAAAAATATAAATTACTAATATAACCTCCAACTATATTATAAATTATTTAAATATGTCCTTTTTAGTCATTTTATATCTTAACTTTACAGTCAACAACTAATATACCAAACACTTTTATTAAAATTAACAGTTTTTTAGTAAACGGCTTACAATTTACAATTAACAGCTTACAACTAGTTTTTCCAAACATAGTTTTAGTAAAGTTTCAGTCTTTTACAAAAGATTTTGATAGTTAATTGTATTTGCATTAAATGCTTTAAATGCATCAAGCTTTTGCATTGTATATGATCTTAGTTTGAGTAAACTCAATAATTTTAACCAAAAATTTGATATTTTGTTCATTTTTTTTCCCTTGTCCAGTCGGTCACTTTTTGTCTTTTAGTTTTGGTTCAGTCGCTGGAACTCTATAATTCATCCACACCTATGTTTTGACGTGACTTTATAATACAAATAGCTAATGGCAATTGTAACTAGTTTTGTCAAACATAGTCTTTAGGGTTAAGAATGGGTTAATGAAATCTACGGATGGTTTCGTAATTAATATGTTTTATAGTAAAATGTGGTTTGATACAAGATTTTGAAATTCTATAATTCTAAATTTTAGTAAATTAAATTTTTTTAAAATTAAAAATTTCATAATTTAAAATGCTTACACCTGTTTAGTTGACAAAAATTCATTATATTTTAAAATTTTGATTTTGGGTAGAAACAATTAACGAATAAATATTTTTTATATAAATTTTCTATTGAAAAGAGTAAAGATCAAATTTTCACTTTTTATATAAATTTTATAAAAAAATTATAAAAATATTCTATAAAATCTATAAACAATTTATATAAAGTTTATAAAAAAATTATATAAATTTTATAAAAAAATATATAAATTTTTATAAATTTTATGAAAAATTTATATAACTTTTTATAAAGAATGTAAATAAATTTTATAAAAATTTTATGTACAATTTATAAGTATTTTGTAAAAAAATTCTATAAATTTTATAAAAAATTTATATAATTTTTTATTAAAAATTTATATACATTTTTATTAAAAAATTTAAATAAATTTGATAAAATTTTTATGGAAATTTATTTTTCTTGTTTATATGACAAAAAACCGATTCATTTTTTCCTTAAAGTTTATTAATTTTCTACTTATATGATTAAAAATCAAATTTTTTACCTTTTATATAAATTTAATAAATATTTTTTATATAAATTTTATATAAACATGAAAACTCGAATAAAAACGACTAGAATTTTTTTATAAAAAGTAATTTTCAAGTAAAGTAAAATTCTTCACTTTTTTGAATAATTCTAATATCCTTTATTTTGATAATTCGGGAAATTTCAAATTCTTTAGTTGATCATACCAAACACAATATTTGGGGGAAATTAAAATGTGAATATTTTGAATATCCCCCAATATGCTTCAATATCTCCAACCAAATGGCACACAAGGCTACCCGCAACAGCGACCTATATCTTCATGTTTTCTATCACATCAGTTTTCTCTCTCCGACGACATACAACGACCTATTTTCCTCAACAAGGCGACCTATTTTAATTTTTTTTATCCAATAAAATTATTTTTTTCTTTATAAATGTCACATTTTCATACATAACTTTAAAAATCAAATGGTTTGCTCTCTTCCACACACCGTTGACGAGATTAAAGTTATGATTCAGAAACAAATCAATGAACAACAACGTCGTCAGTTTGCGCTTACGACCATAGGCGATGATTTTGATGCCTCGTATGAAGCTGAAACGAAGCTGCGCACAACATATGAGAAATGTCGTGATATTTCCCTAGAGAAACGTGCTTTAATCAACACGTTTCTAAGTAATGAATCTGATAACGATTTCAACATGCGAAAAGCCTTGTTTAGATAGTCGTTAAAACTGGAGGCTCGAATTGAAAAAAATATTTAATAGCTGAATAACTTGACTCCTCACAAAAATGAAGGAATTCCGTCCCAAACTCATACCGGTTCTTCATCACAATAACAACGACGTCGATTTGTTTCTCTCGATCCACCATATCAAACGACTCAAATGGCTTACTTAATGACATTCAGTTTCGTCAACTTTACTATGATGAATAGGTATTGAGAGAAACATTGATGGAATAAGATATGGCACAAAGGGAGTGGGATGAAAAATTTAGGGTCAAAGAAGCTTACCAAGAGCAATTTTGTTGGGAGTTTTCTGGTCAGTTATCGGATTCGGATCCGGAAACTAACTAATCGTATTATGTATTTCTTTTTTATCTATCTAGTAGTGTATTTTCTTTCGTATTTTGTTTGAATTCCAGTATTTTAATGTTTTACGTGTGGAATAAATGTTTTAATTTTCGAATAAATTTTTTTTACGTTTACGTTTTTTTTATGTTTTTATTTACGAATTTAAATAATTAATATTAAGAAGAAAATAAAATAAGGTATGATTTGGAGGTGACTTTCTGATGCGGGTAACAATATAGAGTTTAAATTTGAAATTAAAAATAAAGTTTTTTTTAATTATAAGAAAAAACAGCCGATTAATTTTTTTTCCATTTACTACTAGATCGTCCATGGGATCGAGTTAGACGAGCCGATTTAGACAACTTGGTCGCCGCAACGAGCCGATCGAGTTCGACATCGGTCGACCTAGCCGACCAATACATGCGTTGCGAGTAGATAAGTAACTTTTGATATCTTTATTTCACTATCTAGTATTTTACATCATGTAACTGCTATCTTCAGGTGGTTTGGGATTATTTATTAAAGAAAAATTCTATGTTTCGCCTCTGTGGTTTACACCAAACATCAC